>JADLZL010004721.1:0-412126 GCA_015844335.1 Chrysopogon serrulatus
TGAAAGCATAACCAAGCTCGGCAGTCCAAATTTAATTCGGGGTCCATGAAGAAGGAACAAACAAGCTATCACGAATAAACCCATCAAGAACTTGCATCCGCCGCACGACACCCGGTCCTATCAAGATTCAAACGCTTCTAACGTGCAAGAACCCGCAACATGTAACAATCTAGATTGATCTTATTCGGCTATATAGGCATATGATCTATCTTTCATGGTGACATGATATGTACATCAAAGAGCAAATAGATCTATGAAAATAAAGAGCCAAAAACAACCAATCTAGGTTGGGCAAAAGAGTGTTACAAATAAATAAAAGCATTAAACACATGCAACACGTGATAACTTAATGAATCTACTAGATCTTGCCAAAATCTAATAGAGCCGATAACTATCTTGCTTCGCTTAAGCTATCAAGCGGACGCCGCCGCACGGCCATCTAGTCGAGATAAACAAAGCATAAGCAAAGACTTCTTGATCGTCAGCGGGCGCACGCCGCCGCACGGCCATCCGGGCCGAGACAAACAAGACTACTTGCATCAATATCTAAATCCACCGCATGATACTAGACATGATAGCAAGGTTGCCGGAACTTACGGAGGTCGACGGATCGATGGCTCCTCCTCGAAGAACTCGACGACACATGACAAAAAAGGACTCGAAACTTGGCACGGGCCGGTTGTGTTGATTTGATTGTGAATATCTTTTACAATGGTCGAGGGTTTATATTTATACCCCCGGACATAACATGAATCCTAAGAGATTACGACTACACAATTCATTAAAGGTAACTCAAAAGCATGGCGATTCTCTTGCTATAGCCTTCCTCGGAGTCCTTGATCATCACGCTCTTCTCCTTCTATTCGGCTTCCTCGCTTGCCACCTTTTGCTTCCCGAATGGAGCCACCGCCTTTAAAGATAGCCGACCGCATTTAATGCTTGCCGAACCGCCCGTAGTTAGCCGCACGGACACTTGCCGAATAGTTCAAGGTTAATCGACCGCACGAGCGCTTTGCCGAATGCGCCGATCTCTTGCTTTTTTCGCGAAGTTTTTGCCGAACGGGCCCACCTGTCATCTTTCCGGCTCTTACCAAAATCCAAGTGTTAACACATGCCCCCTCAATTTTGGGATAAAAGTGAGTTTTATTCCGAAATTGACCACAAACTCTTTTCTCATCTAGGTCAACACTGCTCAAATCTGCAGTACCGCCACCCGAAATCCAAATTCTCCATTCTAGATTCAAACCCACTTTTAGTATTCAATGGCGACCCAGATGGAGTTCCCAGAGGTAATTTCTCGCTTCTTTTTATGTATTCGGCAATTTCCTCATTGATCCTTCGCCTTTTTCTCGATTCATTTCTTTTTTCGTTGCGTTAGGCCACTGTTGAAGGAATACAAGGATGAGACTTTGATTCCCTACGCCGCGAACCCCGATTCATATTTTTGGGGCCGATGGGAGATCCTAACCCGATTGAGTTCATTGAGAAGGAAACTCCGAGGATCCCTTTCAAATCTGAATCACCCCGCCGAATCGTGGGCCGAACACCTTCAAGACTTGGTCGTTTTCTCCAATTGCCGGATGGCGAAATTGGTACCGGAGGATGCCGGAGAAAAGCAAAGAAGTCAATGGGAGTCCCAAGACATTCAAAGATTGCCCGGAGTTATCCCCCGCCGAGACACCCCTAACGACTCCCTTTTGATAGCAGCCACCCACTTCTGGTCTGATGCTGCTAATGCCTTCATCTTTGGTCATGGCCCAATGTCTTTTACTTTGGCCGACATTTTCATGATGACCGGCCTAAATGTGACAAAGACCGGTGTACCCTTCCAAGTACAAGAATAGCAAAGAACCAAAAGGCGCTTAAGTCTGAGGTGGATGGATGAAGTACATCAATACTTACAAATCATCCCGGCATCAGATTTGACAAAGAATACAAGGCTTTCCCCGAACATGTGGTCGTGCAGATTCATCTTCTGTGGAAAATCAAATGAGCCGACTCAATCACATGGTAATGGTCAAGAGTTGGTCGCAGCACCCCGATTCCCTTGGGCAAGTATTTTTAGGGGTCGTCTATCACATGATGCACAAGACCATTGTTCAAATGCGCCAACATGGGGAAATACATTGTGTGAATGGTCCTTGGTGGTTTGTCCGTATGTGGCTGCAGCTTGTACATGCATCAAATAGTGTCAGAGATCTCCATGACTTGGGCTTCCCTTCGCTTAATCATGTCAAGATGACACAAGAAAAGAAAAAGGCCCGCCAAACATATGGAGAAGCAAAGATCCTCTCGTCAAGATTGACATAGACATTGGTCACCTCTTCAAGCTGTTCTTCAAAGGTTTTGAGAATGTACTGTTCCCTTTATAGGGAAAATGAGAATTTGACTCTTCCCGCAAGTTTAGTTATGAGTTTGGGTGCTCGCACCAAGTGTCCATAGAGGTTTTCAACTCCTTTATCAAGCCTTGCACTTTACCAGCCAGAGTTCCATCATGGAAGGTTACCGCGCCCCACTTATGAATTTTATAACCCAAACATGGTGGCTAGACAGCCTAGGATGTGGACAGTTGCCCCCAAGGTCGTTCTTTTCTAGGATCATAAAGCCTGTGGAAGAGATAAAAGATGACATGGAGGCCAAAAAGTTTTTGAACTTGGATGGGACTTGCCAACATATGCACCTTCCCCACTCGGATTGATACATGCCGCCCATCCCTTGTTTGCTTCCCCGGTGGCGAGAATGGCGTGCCCACATCTTTAATATACCAGTGCATCCTTTATGCCAAGATTTTGTGCTCAATTTGCTTTCCGACAAAGTGAGGTAACTTTCTTGTACCCATATTTTCTCACCATTGATTCATTCCCGATTTTAACACTTTGTTATTCACAGGATATTGAGCCCACTCCTCCTTCTCGAGCAGCTCAAGATACTGTGCCGGGCCTATTCCTCGCTTTGGGATATAATGCCCCTACTTTGGCAGCTTTCATGAAAACCCCAAAGCCAGCTTTTGGGTTCAAGACTTCCAAGAGGAGAGAGCAAGAGGAAAGCCACCGCCGAATTAAGCAAGGATGTCACCGTGCCTGTGAGAACAAGATCCAAGAAAGCTAAACTGCCTCCCAAGGTACACCCTTGTCGGGTTTTTGTTTAGGCAATAATTTTGTACTCACTTCCTCTCCGCTGCAGCAGCCCACAGTGTTAAACTTTCAAGATCGGCCAATGCTTCAACAACCATTGAGATCCCTCCTCGTGCCCTCCGCTGAGATGCAGAAATCCAAGAAACCATTGGCCACACCGGGTATTATTATCCCAGCTTGATCATTCCCTTTCTTTGTACTAGATGCACCGAATAGTTCTCACATTCTCGCTACTTTTACATTTTAGAAACAGATCAATCAATTTGGACAGACAGCCAGAAGAATCCTCTTCTCACCAAGGCTTCTAGCTCATCATCCCCGGGCATCCAATCAAGTCCTCAACCAAGCCGAGTAGGATTCAACCTGAAGAAGACTCTATTCAAAAGGTAATACTTCACTTCATTGGTTTCTTTAACAATTTTGACCAATCGGCTAATGATTTTCCTTCCTTTAAGGATGAGGCCAAGCCGACTATCGCCTACTCTTTTCACAGCTTGAAGAGTATATCAATGAGGGAGGCGAAGAAGCTATATCTCAACAGAGGTTATCGCCAGAGAACTGTGCTCGGCTTAAGGAAGTAGCCCTTTGCTAACCAAGGACATCAACATTCTCGTCCAAGATGCAGATCGATAAGGGACCCGGGTTGAACTCATTGACCAAGAAATCCCTCCAACTCTCGAGTTCCCTTTAGAATCTGCAACTCATCTTGATGACCATCTTGGTAAGGTCGAGGGCAAACAAGAACATGGCTCTAGAGAGCTGCTCTCGCAGAGTGACAACTGATGAAGAAGCAACAAGCCGAGAGCTGCATTCTCGAGATTCAGCCGCTAAACAATCTTTGTCAACTTTGGAGCCCGAATCGAAAGCTATGGAGGAAGAAAAGGCCAGCCGGAAGCTCAATTGGTTCGCTTAAATGCCAACATCCAGCCCCACAAAGATAGAATTGCCAATCTGCCGAACTCCATAGATGCAGCCAAAAACAAAGATAGCATCCGTCATCAAGGAGAATCGCCAGATCAAAACCAAAGCTTACCAAAAATCCAAAGCTCGAGGATGACGACAAGAAGGTGCTAGAGGAAGTTAGCCGAATTAGGAATGATGCTATAGATGCAATCAAGTTGTTCCTAGGCGAGTGAAGCACCGGCTTTGTAATGTACTCATATGTATCATACTATATTCCCCCGAGCAATTGCATTCCTTGTTATGTTTTGCCCCTTTTAATCTCTCGCCTCGATTGATGACATAGCCGAATACCTCAAGCTTCCCGATTAGGAGGATAGCAGCATCGCCTCAAAGCTTCCCGATTAGGAGAATAGCCGATTCCTTTGAACCATCGTTTTTTGATTTAGCCGAGCCCGGCCCAGTCCCGTAACGGCCCAAAAAGGAGTAAACCCTACTTGCCGCTTGGGATACCCCAAGTATACGCCACGATCTCCACTTTGGCTTATAAATAAAGCCCTTCCTCGGCCTTCACCGTTACCTCCGACTAGCATACTCATCGCCCGTCTCTTCATCTCTCCGCCTCATCCAACCCTAAGAAGAGGATCAATCCTTCGAGCGCCAATGTCGAGCGGCGGCGATGATCGTGGCAAGCGCCCCGGCCGAGGGAGAGGCAGAGGGAAGTCGAGCACCGCGCCGGGCCGCCACGGGTGAGAATCAATCGCTGGCTTCTTTTATGGTTCATGCTTCATGTTCATCTCCCCTAACCTTGGTTTTCTTCATCCGCTTAGGGCGAGGGTCATCACCGGCCAGCACCATCTCCTCCCTCCGATGGTGGTGACTCAACCGGCACCTTGGACCAGCCCGGTCCCCTGCCTCCCGGCCTCGAGTTCGCCGAGCTCTTCCGAGTCCGACAACTCATACAACGCCAACCCTTGGGGTCCGGCGGAATCGAGGGTGAGGACCCCTCGTACATTCACGAGGAGGCGCCCGGTTCCGCAAGGAGAGGGATGAGGCCCGAACGAGCCGGGCGACGTCTCCAAGCAGTTCGGCATTGCGCAAGCCGAATGGGAGGATCAGCAAGAAGCAGCTCTGCGACGCCATTACCGGGTTCGGCATCCTCACATAAATTTCTTTTTCTCTCAATCCTCTTCGTGTGCCGACTTTTTTTTCTTGTTCAAGACTGCCTCGCAGAGAATGAGCGCCTCAAGGCAGCCGGGCGAATGTGGTGGCCGACAAGGTGAACGCCTGTGGGGAGACTGCCGAGGCACGCCCGGATGCCGTGGACGGCCGTGTTGATCAAGGCCGTCATCCAAGGTGTGCACCTTGGCGCATCTCGGCCCGGGCGGCGATGTCTTCCCGACCGGGCGAAGACTACTCGCCCAAGCCGTGGGCTTTTGCCGGGCGGCCCTCCTCATGAGATTGAGGACGTTAACGAGCGCCCGGAGCAAGTATGAAGATCATGCCGCCGCCTCGCCGAGTCCACCAATCAAAGTCCGTCCCCGAATAAGTTATTCCGTGAGTAGTTTGTAATTAGGGATTGAATGTAAATAATCAAATTACTTTCTCAAGATGCGTTTGTTCATGATTTTTGTGTTGGATGCCGAATAGTTGTCTTCAAGATTTTTTCTCGAATCAAAATAACTCTAAAATGATGTTTCCCGAATGTAATGATGTCATTTTAGCCGAGTAGATCTTAGTCTTGCGTTGCAATCGATTTGACGTGTCATTCAAGATTGTCATTCAACGCTTCACTTTCTCTTCTTCCGATAAACCAACCAAATCAGAATGCCCAAGTCAATTCCAAACCATTCGGCTATATTTTTTGTACTAAAGGCGATACAAACCAGATCGGCTATTTGCCGCTTTCACAATTTTTGGCTAAAGGCGATGTTGTTTCATCTACGCTTAACTTCAAACTCCTTTTATGAACCAACCTCAACACTGGGGTAATATTTTTTAAGATATCGCCCATTGATAGCTCGCAAATTCTTCTCCAAACAAAGTCTTCAAAATATATGCATTGCCAGTGCACACATCTTTCTACCCGAAAGGGTCCTTCCCAATTTGGAGACCATTTGCCGAATGCTCGTCTTTTGATCCAATCGGCAAGATAGTCTTCCAAACCAGATCACCTTCTCGTGGAATTGCTTTATCTTGACTTTCTTATTGTAGTATTTGGCAACACGCATTTTTTGTTTTTCTCAATGTTTTCCAAAGGCCTTGAGACGAATCGATGCAAATCCTCCAGTTCATCTATCATCGATTTGTATAATCTCCTTTTTCCAAATCCTTTTGTAACATAACTCGCCTTGAACCCGATTGCAACTCCCAAGGTAACACAAAGATGATGCCCATAAACCAACTCATAGGGAGATGTTTGAGTCGATCCGTGACAAGCCATTCGGTAAGCCCACAACGCTTCATTAAGAACCAAATGCCATCTTCTTGGCTTCTCATCAATCTTCTTTTGAATGATCTTGACCATAATCTTATTTGATGCTTCGCTCGGCCATTGGCTTGTGCATAATAAGGAGAAGAATTATACAACTTGATTCCCATGTCTTCGCAAAATCACAAAACTCCGAAGAAGTAAACCGAGTTCCTTGATCGGTCGTTATAGTTTGAGGGATTCCAAACCTATAAATTATATGCTCCTTAACGAAACCGATCATATTTTCTCGACGTGACCCTCTTCAATGGAATAGCTTCAACCCACTTGGTAAAATAATCCGTGGCCAAGAGCACAAACTTATGTCCTTTGCTCGAAGGAGGATGAATTTGACCAATTAAATCTATGCCCCATCCTCTAAATGGCCAAGGTTTGATTATTGGGTTCATAGCGTATGCCGGAGCCTTCTCGAATATTGCCGAATTTTTGACAATCATGACATCCCTTATAATATTCAAAGCAATCTTCCAAAGATGGTTGGCCAAAAATAACCGTTCTCCGAATTATCCACTTTATTCGGTAAGTCGACCGATGTGCACCACACAGTCCTTCATGCACTTCATACATCACTTTTTTTCGGCCTCTTTTTGACTCAAGCATTTAAGCAATACTCCATCTATAGATTTGTAATATAATTGATCATCAAGAAGCACGAACTTGAGGGCTTTATACCCGAGCTGGGAAACCCTCTCGTGATGGATTTCTTAGATATTCGATGATTTCGCATTTCCAATCATCAACCACTCGCCAAGACTCAAAACATCTTCATCTATAGTGAGGATTTCTTGATTTTCACGATATCCGTAAGCAGTTTGAGCTAACCTATTTGCTTCTTCATTGTGCCCCCTAGGGATATGGTGCAAGGTTGCTACCCGAAAGCTTTTCAAAAGTTCCCGGCATTCTTCATAATATTCTCTCAACACATCACTCTTGCATTCATATTGGCCTAGTTAATTGGTTAATTACCAAACTCGTAATCCCCAAAGATCTCAACAAAGAACGGCTTTCACTTCTATAAGAAGCCGAAGCCCTCTAAGCAATGCTTCATACTCCGCTTGATTGTTAGTAACATAAAATTCAATGGGAATAGCATACTCAAAAGTTGCTCCCTCGTGGAGAAATTAAGAGAATACCAGCACCACCACCTTTGCAACAGGATGAACCATCGAAGAATAAAGCCCAAGGCACAATGCTTACCATCTCAATGTAAAGATCACGATGTTGTGTAATAAAATCGGCAATAATTTGACCTTTTACCGCTTTTTTGCCGATTCATATCTTAAATCAAACTCGATAAAGCAAAAATCCACTTGCCAATCCTCCCATTCAAAATTGGCATCGACAAAGATATGCTTTATTACATCAAAACTAGAAACTACCACGCATTCGGCATTTAATAAATAGTGCCAAAATTTGGTACACGAGTAATACACACATAAACAAAGTTTCTCTCAGAGTCGAATACCTTGTTTTTCGGATCCAAGAGTTTTCGGCTAAGATAAGCTATCACTCTCTCCTTTCCTTCAAACTCTTGTATGAGGGCCGATCCTATTGTTAGACTATCGGCCGCCACGCATAACTTGAAAGGCTTGTCAAGTTGTGGAGGTACCAAGATTGGTGGCGCCTTCATGTATTCCTTGATTTCATCAAAAGCCTTTTGTTGTACGTCACCCCATACAAATTCTTGACCCTTTTTGAGCTTTTTAAAAGTGGAGAAAAAGGCAAGACTCTTTTCTCGATAAATTGATATAAATCTTCTCACAAAATTAATCTTGCCAAGCAATGATTGTAACTCGTGAGATTGGTCGGAGGGACAACCTTGTCTATTGCTTCCATGCTCTTTTTCCCAACTTCAATCCCTCCTTTATGAACAAGAAATCCCAAAAAACTCACCAAAGCCGAGACCAAAAGCACATTTATTTGGATTCATTTTCAAACCATGTCTTCTAGTGTACTCTAGAGTCTTCCTCAAATCGGCTAAATGCCCTTCATAGTTTCTAGACTTGACCACCACGTCATCAATATAAATCTCTACGACTTTGCCGATCAACTCATGAAAAATGTAATTCATAGCTCTTTGATAAGTTGCGCCGGCATTCTTTAACCCGAATGTCATGACAATCCATTCAAACAAACCAATATGACCAGGGCATCCAAGGTCTGTCTTTGATATATCTTCTATTGCCATGAAGATCTGGTTATAACCAAGATTCCCATCCATAAAGCTAATGACTTCATACCCGGCCGCCGCATCTACTAGCAAATCGGCAATCGGCATCGGGTATCCATCCATCGGAGTGGCTTTATTAAGATTTCTAAAGTCTATGCATACCCTCATCTTTCCATTCTTCTTGTATACGTGAACTATATTTGAAATCCATTCTCGCATACCGCATGGCCGAATGAAATTTGCTTCCAACAATCTTTCGATCTCTTTTTTCACATCGGCCAATACCTCCTCTTTATAGATCCTTCGTGGAGGTTGTTTGTAAGGACGATAACCGGACTTAATAGGTAATCGATGTTCAACAATAGAGCGATCCAATCCGGCATCTCTCAGATAATCCCGTGCAAAACAATCTTTGAATTCCTTTAAAAGGGCTATTAATTGTGATTTGTACTCCGGATTCAAACTTGCACTAATGTACATCGGCCTTGGCTTAGTACCATCACCAACATCTATTTCTTCTAACTTGTCGGCCGACATAAAACCATGCCCCAACTTTCCTTTGTTGCCATCGATTGGGTTACCCATTAAAAATTACCGTGGAGAGCCGATCGCTTTGATCGGCCGTTGATCCCTCGTTGAAGACATTCACGTGACCTTCTCCCCATACTTTGCCGGAAAAACAATCAATGCCGTCATATTCCCAATAAGCGGGCTCCGCAGCAAGCAACACTTATAGAATCATCGGCGTGGACAACCTCAATGTCATCTCCAACCCATTGAATAAGAATTTGGTGCATGGTTGAAGGGATGCAACAATTGGCATGGATCCGCCTCTTCCCAAAAGCAAATTGTATGCCCCTTGCCATCAATGACAAAGAAAGTAGTGATCAAAGTCTTTAATCCAATCATCAACTCGACATGTACAGCTCCTCGAGTATCAGAAGGATTGCCAGCGAAATCTCTGAGAACCATGTCGGTTTTTAACAAGTCTTCACTCGTCATTCCAAGCTTCCCCGAAAGTTGTATATGGCATAATATTGATAGCAAAGCACCTCCATCAACAAACATTTTAGTCGAGGCTTGCCATTGACGTATCCTTTTAGATAAAGTGGCTTCAAGTGACGATATTTGGCCGGTTTGTCGAAAGTTGCCGTTGTGTTAATACCAGGTTGAGCCATCAAATCTTGAAACTCACTCTCATCAAAATCGGAGTATACTTCTTCTTGGACGCCTTGGTTTTCGTGAGCTATAAACTCGATGGGAGGAAGAAAGCCATACATGCATCACCCGAGGGTCCATGCTCATCGGGTTTCTTCTTAGGGCGCCATATCGGTTTCTCCTCAAAGATCCGCTTGTTTTAGTTCTTTGTTCCTTAAGCGCTGAACTCTCCTCTTCGACTCTTTCTCAGCCCCGGAGGGCACCACCGTCCTTTTTTGCCGATATATTCATGGGGACCTTCCCCTCCGTTGTATCCTTTATAATGAGTCCAACGTTGATCCGCAAACCTTTTCCTTGGCTGATTTTTCAAAACTGTCTATTTTTAGGCGCCGATCGCCCTCGTGAAATTGCATTCCAAGTCTTTCATGGACCGGTCGGCGGTTGACTCGAGATCGCCTGCACCCAAAATATCGATCACCGCATTCGGGGCAATTGTTTCTAGCAGTGCAACTTCAAGCCTTCATTCCAAAGAATGTTTGAAGAATGAACAACCCCAATGAGACCGCTCCATCTCTCTCACATGCTCTTCTTGCTCTCTCGCGGTATACCTCTTCTTCGTATCTCCGGCTGTTCCTCTATAAACCTTTGTTCTTCATAGTATTCCCGCTTCTTGCTGTTTTGCCATTTGTTCAAGAAAATACGCGATGTTACCCTAGGCTTGAACTTTCTCCTCTTTCGGTTCGGCTATTCTTGAACCGAACTTTTTTTGTTTCAGCTCTTCACTTGTGATTTGTCGATCGTGGTCGATAAAGTGCCATTCTTCTTCGCTCCGCCGAGGTTAACACCTTCATCTTGCCTTTACCTTTAGAATCATCCCGTAAAACCATATTCACAGAGAACGAAATCATATTTTGAGGAAAAGGTTGACCATCAATCTTCATCTTGCCATCGAACTTCGATGTCCCTCCCGGATAGCCTTTTGAATCCGCACTCGAACACTCGGCAATCATTAATGGAATGAGAATTAGTGTTGTGATAACCACAATACTTCTTGTCTTTTCACTCCTTCAGACGCAAAGCATAGGATGTCCATCCGCGTAGTTTAATGCGCCCTTCCCTTACTAACAGATCAAAGAGCTTATCGGACTTGGAGACATCAAAGTCATAAGTTCCTTTTTGTTGCCTCAACCAACGCCGGCTAACTTGAGTAGGCTCCTTTGCCCAAGTCAGTTCGGCCGTGGCTATCTCATCATCATCATCATACTCACCGATTCTTCCGTAAAAACTTTGATACATTTCACCGGCAACATTTCCCTTTTGGAAGCGGTTATCTCTTTTGAACCCCCGAGCTTGATTACTCATAGCAGCCGGGCCGTTGTGAAAGTTGACCAAGGTCATCAAATTCCATGCCGAACAGCCTTTCTCCGACATTCGGCCGCATGCTCGCTATCGCCATCCCAGTGCAACCGATCATCCGTAAGTTCAATGAATAACAAAGGTTCTTGGTCTCTAAATCTGCGAAGATATTCTTGCGATGTTTCATTAGTTCTCTGCCTCAGACTCATGAGGTCGACTAGCTTCTTTTCATTAGTGCCGGTGAAGAAGTACGCATGGAACTTCTGTTCTAGTTCCGCCCACGTACCAATGGAATGGACCGGCTGGGAGGTGAACCATGTGAAGGCAGGCCCTGTGAGAGACAAAGGAAAATACCGAATTCTCCAAGCTTCATCTGTTGAAGCTTCCCCAAGCTGCATCAAGTACCGACTGATGTGCTCTATGGTGCTAGTATCATCTTGGCCAGAAAACTTGGTCAAATCTGTCGGAGGCTTCACTCTTGGAGGAAGTGCCACTCTATTGAACCATTCTAGATAAGGAGATTTGTATGAATAGGATTGATTCTTCGGCTTTAGGCCGAATCGATTCTCAGCATCATGTCGCCCATCCTATGCATGATGACATCAATATCCGACTTTGGAGCCCCACGTGTTTGCCTTCCGTAAGGTATCCCCGATGCACTCCCTCGCACCTCGGATTCGCAAAGCATCCAGAGCAAAGATAATCAAGAAATTCCTCGATATCCATCTCCATACATTTTTTTTTGCAACCCGTTTGATGCCGGGGACACTTTGAAAGCGCATCTGCGCACACATCTTCGTTGTACCAAATGTCACTTGACCATAGGTAGGAAGTTCTTTGTTTCTCATTAGGGACCTGGTCCGTCTTTGTTTGAACCAGATGCTCCTTCATCTCCAAAGAGGCTTTTCTTGGTATTTTGGCGGGTTGAAGAGTGTTGGTCCACGGATTGGTCCTGCATTCTCTTCAAAACACTTATCAGCCGTTGGGCCGAAAGTACTAACCATGATTGCACGAAAGGTGTTCAAGAAAGCTGTGTTATGATTTGTAATAGTTTCTCCTAGAGCTTTGTGAACCAATTCTCGACACCCTTTGAGCCTCTTCTTCTTCTTGATTGTAATCAGATTGATGTGGAAGAAGAACCCTTGGCAATGACTGCTTTTGGAAGACCTTATTGCTCTTGTTCTTGGTGAAGGACATCAAACACTTTTGCTGAAATTGATCACATGCTTGTTGCACCAACTCCCTTGAATTCTCCCAATTCATCCAAAGTCACATCATCCAAAGTCACATCCGTAACGTGATTGTTGTTGATTTACCATGGTAATTAATCTTGCAATCAAGCAATTTAATATTTAAACAAAACACATGAAATGATGAAATGCCTTAGGGTTTCATGCTTGATGATGCTTATGCCATGCTAAAAAGGGTGTGTTGACACGAAATGCGACGCACTATGCCTCGGTGTTGACCGAAATCACACACACAAGAAGTCGAAAAAGCGTGGCTTCAATCGGACAAACCGCACGGTTTGAAATCCGAAGCGTGCCGGTCGGTTTGACCTCGAAAGTCGACAAGGGACAAAAGATTGTTAAATACAAAATCGAACGTGCCGGATGAGACCGCATAGTTCCATATATACGGCCCCCTGAAGCCACTTATTTAACGACATACAACTATAGAAGCTGCTCGCCAATCATGCATATGATTCATTCGACTAATATGAAGACAAAAACACGTGGAACATTTGATTGCCGAACGCGCATGCATGAGAAGACATGTTTGAACAAGTAAAAGTTGATCATGAATTGAAAGCATAACCAAGCTCGGCAGTCCAGCCGACTCGGGGTCCATGAAGAAGGAACAAACAAGCTATCACGAATAAACCCATCAAGAACTTGCATCTGCCGCACGACACCCGGTCCTATCAAGATTCAAACGCTTCTAACGTGCAAGAACCCGCAAGAAACATAACAATCTAGATTGATCTTATTCGGCTATATAGGCATATGATCTATCTTTCATGGTGACATGATATGTACGTCAAAGAGCAAATAGATCTATGAAAATAAAGAGCCGAAAACAACCAATCTAGGTTGGGCAAAAGAGTGTTACAAATAAATAAAAGCATTAAACACATGCAACACGTGATAACTTAATGAATCTACTAGATCTTGCCAAAATCTAATAGAGCCGATAACTATCTTGCTTCGCTAAGCTATCAAGCGGACGCCTGCCGCACGGCCATCTAGTCGAGATAAACAAAGCATAAGCAAAGACTTCTTGATCGTCAAGCTGCACGCCGCCGCACGGCCATCCAGTCGAGACAAACAAGACTACTTGCATCAATATCTAAATCCACCGCATGATACTAGACATGATAGCAAGGTTGCCGGAACTTACGGAGGTCGACGGATCGATGGCTCCTCTCGAAGAACTCGACGACACGACAAAAGGACTCGAAACTTGGCACGGGCCGGTTGTGTTGATTTGATTATGAATATCTTTTACAATGGTCGAGGGTTTATATTTATACCCCCGGACATAACATGAATCCTAAGAGATTACGACTACACAATTCATTAAAGGTAACTCAAAAGCATGGCGATTCTCTTGCTATAGCCTTCCTGAGTCCTTGATCATCACGCTCTTCTCCTTCTATTCGGCTTCCTGCTCGCCACCTTTTGCTTCCCGAATGGAGCCACCGCCTTTAAAGATAGCCGACCGCACGAATGCTTGCCGAACCGCCCAGAGTTAGCCGCACGGACACTTGCCGAATAGTTCAAGGTTAATCGGACGGCGTTTGCGAATGCGCCGATCTCTTGCCTTTTGCGAAGTTTTGCGAGCGGGGCCCACCTGTCATCTTTCCGGCTCTTACCAAAATCCAGTGTTAACAGATAATTAATTATAAACCTAATGCATGCTTAACACCTAGGGTGTTATAGCCCTTCCCCCTTATAAAAATCTCGTCTCGAGATTTTGAGTTACTAATCAGGTTTTATGAAATTTGGGGTAAGCTTCTTTCAGATAATCCTCTATTTCCCATGATGCATCTCGATCATCATGGTAGCTCCACACAACCTTGTAAGTCCGCACCAAACGATTCTGAGTGACCCTTTCCTTGCTATCCACGATTTTCATAGGCTCTTCTTTATAAACTAAATCAGATTCCAGTTCTAGCTCTTGTTCTTCAACTCTTTCTTCGGGAACACGCAAACATTTTTTCAGTTGAGAGACATGAAAGACCAGAAAGATAGTGCTCATTGACTCAGGTAACTGCAGCTTGTATGCAACTTCACCTTTCTTCTCCAGAATTTGATACGGTCCCATAAATCTCGGTGCAAGCTTCCTTCTAACTCCAAACCGCTGTGTACCTTTCATCGGAGAAACTCTCAGATAGTCAGTCACCTACTTCAAAAGTAAGCGGTCTTCTTCTTTTATCAGTGTAACTCTTTTGCCGGGACTGTGCAGCTTTCATATGCTCTTCAATAATTCTGACCTTCTGTTCGGCTTCAGGGACAAAGTCAATACCGTAGTATCTCCTTTCTCCTGCTTCGACCCAATTCAATGGAGTTCTACACTTTCTGCCATACAAAGCTTCAAATGGTGCCATCTTGATACTCTCTTGATAGCTGTTGTTGTAGGAGAACTCGGCCAAAGGTAGCCAAGATTCCCATGATCCCTTAGCAGATAAAACCATGCTCTCAACATATCTTCGAGAATCTGATTGAGTCTTTCAGTCTAACTTGAAGTCTGAGGATGATAGGCAGTACTATGTAGCAACTTGGTTCCCATACCTTCATGTAGATGCTTTCAAAAATGAGCAGTAAACTGCGGTCCCCTATCGGACACGATAGTCTTGGGTACACCATATAGGCGAACAATCTCAACAATGTAGCGGTCAGCATATTGAGGCGGTCTATAGGTGGTCTTGACAGGTAAGAAGTGGGCTGACTTGGTAAGTCGATCGACAATCACCCAAATTGAATTATTTCCCTTTTGCGAAGTTGGCAAACCATGATGAAATCCATGCTGATGTCATCCCATTTCCATGCGGGTACGGGAAGAGGTTTTAGTAGGCCTGCCGGCTTCATGTGAATGGCTTTGACACGACAACAGGTATCGCATCGAGCCACGTAATATGCCATCTCTTTCTTCATCTTGGTCCACCAATATCAAGGTCTCATGTCATGATACATCTTGTTGCTTCTAGGGTGAATGGATAGCTTTGAAAGGTGGGCTTCATCCATCATACGATTCTTGAGTTCTCGATCCTTCGGTATGACAAGACGATTGTCGAACCAAAGCACACCATTATCATTGAGCTTGAAATGCTTGGTCGGCTCCTTCTTCATTTTCTCTTTGATGTGATGGATGCCTAGATCAGTCTTTTGGCCTTCGATTATCTATTGATCTAGAGAACACTGAACCTGAACATTGTACATGACTGCCAGATGTAACAGATTGAACCCTTCTCCGAACAATGGCTCTACAGCCTGGTGAAGTGACTTGCGGCTCAAAGCATCTGCAACTATGTTCGCTTTGCCAGGATGATAGTGGACTTGCAAGTTGTAGTTCTTTATTAGCTCTAACCATCTTCGCTTCCTCATCTTGAGCTCGAGTTGTGTGAAGATATACTTGAGGCTTTTGTGATCGGTGTAGATATTGCACACATTTCCCAACAGGTAGTGCCTCCAAATCTTCAAGGCATGGACAACTGCAGCTAACTCTAAATCATGAGTTGGATAGTTGACTTCATGTTTCCTTAGCTGGCGTGAAGCATAAGTAATGACTTGACCATCTTGCTTAACACACATCCCAAACCGATTTTTGATGCATCACAAAACACATCAAAAGGCTTCTCGATATCTAGCTGTGCCAAAATAGGAGTAGTGGTTAGCAACTCTCGCAATGTACGAAAAGCTGCCTCACACTCCTTTGTCCAGACAAACTTGTGATCTTTCTGTAGCAAACTGGTCATTGGCTTGGCAATCTTAGAGAAATCTGGAATGAAACGGCGATAATACCCTGCCATTCCAAGAAAACTCCAAACTTCATGGACTAACGTTGGTGCCTTCCAATCCATAACCTCTTGTACCTTGCTTGGATTAACTGAGATACCACTTTCAGATATGATATGACCAAGGAAAGTAACTTCCTTTAGCCAAAACTCGCACTTGCTAAACTTGGCATACAGTTTATGCTCTCGAAGTCCGGTTAGCACAACTCTCAAGTGATCGACATGTTCTTCTTCATTTGCAGAGTAAACCAGAATATCATCCAAGAATCCAATCACAAACTTATCCAATTCTGGCATAAAGCTTGAATTCATTAGATACATGAAGTATGCAGGAGCATTCGTTAGCCAAATGACATGACAAGATACTCGTACAACTCGTATCTAGTAACGAATGCAGTTTTATGCACGCGTCTTTCGGATGGATCTTGATCGATGATACCACGACCTCAAGTCAATCTTGGAGAACACTTTGGCCTTGGATAACTGATCGAACAAAATATCAATTCTAGGAAGAGGATACTTTTCTTGACTGTCACGGCATTGAGTGGCCGATAATCTACGCATAGCCTCAAGGATTGATCTTTCTTCTTCACAAACAGAGCAGGACAACCCCACTTAGATGTACTTGGCCTAATGAAACCCAACTTGCAAAGCTCAAACAACTGCTTCTTTAACTCTGCTAACTCATTGGGAGGCATACGGTATGGTCTCTTGGATATAGGTGCTGTCCCGGGCAATAGGTCGATTGCAAACTCAATCTCCCTATTAGGCGGCAACCTAGGTAACTCTTTAGGAAAAACATCAAGAAATTCACAAACAACTGGAATGTCATGGAGGGATGAATCTTGAATTGAGTATGTCAGCTTGGCCAGATTTGCTCTCAGCGGTAGGCGCACTTGGAAAGTGCCAGAACCATCGGGGTTTGTCATGGTAACAGTTCTATTTCCAGTATCAATCACAACTTGATGATCCTTCATCCAATTCATACCAAGGATAACATCCAAAGACAAACTAGGCATAACTACCAAATTGACTCTAAAACTCTTATCTCCAATAGCAAGAGAAGCACGATTAACCATCTGATTGGTTAAGATATCCACACCAGCAGAGCTGATACGGTAACCATACTCTAACTCCTTGAACTCTATCTCATGCCTTCATGCATATGCTTGACTTATAAAAGAATGCGATGATCCAGAATCAAACAAAACAATTACAGGATGTCAGTTAACGAGAAACATACCGGCTGTTACGGGCTCTCCTTTAGGTATCTCATCCACCGTGGTGTGATGCACATGGGCTAGGTAGGTAGTTTGCTTCTCGGGGTAGGGGCGGAACTTGGTGAAGTGCCCAGGTTGGTTGCAGTTGAAGCATGGGCCCCTCACGGCTGGTGCTGCTGCCGTGGAGCCTCCTGTCTTGGCCCGAGCTTGAGGTGCTGGAGGCCTGTAAGCCCTCGGGTTCTTCTGTGGTGGTGGAGCATTGGGATTTCTTCTCGGAGGTGGTGCCCTGAAACTAGAACCTGGAGCTGGAGGACAAAACTGCGGGTGATTTGCCATTGGAGCCCTGTGCTGGGATGACCCTGCTTCAAAGTTTTGCTTGCGGTTCTTGGTGGCAGCATGGATATTATTGTTATTTTCCTGGGTCAAGCAATCACTGACAAGCTCGTTGAAAATGGTTCTGGTGTTAATGCCCATTGTCTTGGCCATTTTAGAGTTGAGACCTCTCTTAAAGCTAGCAATCTTCTTTTCTTATGTGTCCACGAAACCTGAAGCATAGCGGGACAGATTGTTGAACTCATGAAGATATTCTGTCATAGTCTTGTTTCCCTGCGTGAGCCTCATGAATTCTGACACCTTCATTGCCATAAGTCTAGGGGGAACATAGGTACTGCGAAAAACTTCGATGAACTGGTCCCAAGTGATAGGAGCATGGGGTGGGAAAGTGGTGCGCTGGTGAGATCACCAGATCCCAGCTGGCCAATAAAGCTGATGGTACCCATACTCCACCTTCAAAGATTCAGTCATCCTGAGCAGGTGGAACTTATGCTCCATGGTATTGATCCATTCTAGGGCTTCAAGCGGTTCCTTAGCTTGCATGAACTTTGGTGGATCGGTGTTGAGAAAGTCCTTAAAAGTGTTGTATTGATTGACTGGTTGACCTCCTTGATGGCCTCCTTGGTGAGTGTTGGCTGCGATATCACGCAGCATGGCTTCCATATTGCGCTGACTTCCTAGGAACTGCTGGAAAAGCTGCTCCGCGTTCAATGGTGGGGGAGGTGGTGGTGGCAAATTAGCTCCGGTGTTTCCATCGTTGCCTCCGTTTCCTCTATTGCCACTGTTTCCACCATTGCCTCCACTGCCGCCAGTGCCCTCATCAACCACGTTGCCACTGGCGGTGCGGTGAGTTCCCACCATCTGCATATTTCAGCAACAAGTAATTATTAGGTGATGTTACAACATTGTAAACGAATGTAATAATCATGCCAATGAATTATTAGAAGAAGATAAATTCATTCAACAACATAAAGGCACAAAGATTCATTTTCACAATTCATAACATCACTAATTAGATTACTTAAAGAACATCATCTATGACATACAATCATCCAAAATTTCTAGCATACATACACTGGACTTTAGGTGTTCGGGTATCACCACATACACATGAAGATCCAACACATAAGTCTCAACATCTCATAAGGGATTAC
The DNA here is from genome assembly GCA_015844335.1 of Chrysopogon serrulatus. Taxonomy (NCBI): domain Eukaryota; kingdom Viridiplantae; phylum Streptophyta; class Magnoliopsida; order Poales; family Poaceae; genus Chrysopogon; species Chrysopogon serrulatus. The sequence continues at coordinate 18,934 of JADLZL010004721.1, forward strand.
ATGACAACATCGAAAGAAAGCAAAAGACGCATTAAGACTAGCGATGAAGCTACTAGCCTACTCGTGCTCGCTCTCAAAGTCAGACTTAGCGTCGACTACGGCGTCTCCTGTAGGTGCCTAAGGTGCTGGTGCAGGGGCTAGAGGTAGGTCGGTGTCTATCTCTCCTCCATCAGCGTCGATGACTCTTGGCTCCATCTCAGCTGCTCCTGGCTGGTGGAAGGGGTGAAGCTGATTATAGAGCTCGTGATAAGCCCCATGCAACTGGTCAATGTAGTGCTCTCTATCAACCACATGCACCCTCATCTAGCGTTCAGCGTCCCGGGCTTTATTCCTCTCTATAACCATGCGCGCAAGCATGCGCTCACAGTTCCTCTCACTAGTGGTCAGGAAGTCAACCCGAGTCCCTGCCAGCTGCCTCCTCTCTGACCAAAACCTGGTCCCTGTCACCTGTCAAGCCCTCAAGCTGTCGCTCGAGCTGGTGTACCTAAGCTGTGTGGTCCTCCTGAACACGGCTAAACTGCTCATTTAGCTCTAGAAAGTTGTGCTCAGATGCGTGGTCCTGATCATCGCAAACATAGCACTCATGGCAGCATTGTCACTGTCCTCAAACTCATCGCCATCTCCCTAAAGAGCGGTCCCTGCAGGCTGTCCCCACACCGTGGTATAGGGATCGCACCTTGGAAACACTGCCTCTAGTGCGGTGGCGAGACTTAGTTGAAACTGCTCCATGATAGAGCGCAACACCCGAAAAGCTGCCCTGTTGGCACCCTCAAAAGCTGTGACTCCATTGGTGGAAACCTGCCACCCCATCGATCTGAGTCCTCCCCGAGAGAGAGGGCACCCTGACGGTCACGTAGTAAAAGACGTTCTCGTCAGACCTCTCCCAAGAGTAGCGGGGCTCCTGACCCTCATCATAGCCAACATGGCTAAGTGTCCTCCAAAGCAGGGTGGGCATCCCAAAGACCTCCAAGAATCTGCTCTCATGGATAACTGTCCGTGGTGCAAGCTGATGACGAGGGGCCCGACCCCCGGTGGACTTGCGTGCTGTCTGCTTTGTGCGAGCCATCTGTTGAAGATTTACCCCAAGTGAGATAAGTTAATTAATTATCAAATTTTATTTAAAAGAGATAATCAATTTATAAGGGATGAATAAATGCAATGACATGAGATGAACAAACATGATGTATGCACATAACTTACGTTCTCACAAACTTTCTAGCGGTATAAAGCGGTGGCATACACGTTCTTTCATAGCGTATAACTAAACGTTCTACATGAAACACTATTATGTACCTGTAGAAAATCCACTTCAAGCCAACCCAACAGTATGAATATAATGCATTGCTAAAATGTAAAGATTAAATACTCACACATGCGTGCATTCCCAAATACATGCACATGTACAACTACCCGATCCTTATCCTCATGACGGCATCGTCTCAACAGACGGCATGACCCACAATTAAACACCTTGGTAAATACATGGTTTTGACATGTAAGTACTTTCGGCATCACACTAGCACTTCCCTAGATCACCGGTTGGACGATCATGCTCTCACAACTCACACTTACCGAGGCGTAGAGGCTTTTGATCCATACATTACCATTCAAGCGAATGACACCCATACAATTACCTTGCTGCATGGGCAACAGTGAAAAGAAAATATGATGCAAGCAACTAAGTCAGTATTTAAAGATATCCTTAATTGGGCATAAACGATATGACCACTGGCACACTCTAAATTTGTAAATAAGATTTTCTCAAAAGACATGGATCTACAAGTTAAAAATTCAGTTTTGAAATCAAATTCTTTTTGTTTTAAATACACATATGAACAAGAATCGCTAAACCTTACTCGATGCCGGCTATAATGTGAAGCGCCCAATTTATAAAAGCATAAGTGCAAAAACCACTCGCTAAACCAGCGATTAGCACACTTAAGCCCTTATAAACCCGGTAGTCCGAAAATCTCGAAGGATTTCAAACCAAACATCATCAACCAAGATCGCATGAGTTTAGCGTCACCATCCACACGTTAGATTAGTTCACAAATAGCTAGATAAGATCAGAGTAAATAAAAGTTATTACAAACCGAGTTCTTATATAAGTAGTGGAAAGCAAAGTAGTTTTAAAAGCTCAACCCACACACACATAAAGTTTTAATACTGATTGCCCGACTGATGATCAATCCACAAAAACAAGTGGGGAGGATAATAAGAACGACCACGCCCTCACGGTCCTTTAATCCCTTTGGATAATAGCAGGTCTCACAATACCCGTGGAAGGTATGGCCATCCGCACAAACAATAAGCGGGACAAACCCTAAGTACAAGAAGGTACTCAGCTAGACTTACCCGTCGACTCAAATAAAGGACTCCAAGGAGTATGACAGGCTTTATCAGGGGATAGCTTGACTCATTTTGCGGAAAAGCAAGTGTAACCATTTTATAGTGACAGCTCAGCTTAATCATTCCTATTCATACTAGGTATGAACCTATACTATGCATCATTATAGTTTGTTAATCATGATTAAGCAATCAACTGGTAACCATAATCATTATAGCTTAACTCAACATCATCATTATCATCATTCCATAATCATTACTATGATGGCGTAGCTCAAGTCAAGTGTTCTTTGTCTAGGAACAATGGCGATTTGAATTGATGACTACCGAGCTCAGGGGGTATTCCTCACACAAACCACACTCACCCGCTAAAGTGAGCTACAGGTCACCGTGGCACGTATCCGGGAATCACGGTTCGACTAGATCCACCGTACCGGCATTTGCCTCGGCGCCTTTAGTCGGCATTCTTTGGACCTCGGACTTACTCTTCACGTAACCGTGGTCCCCCATCCATCTCCGATATGGTGCGAAAGGATCGATTCCAGCCTGGATAGTGTTAGGCTTCGCGGTCGAAAGGACTTATCCGGCCAGCTAAGTGTGAGGCATGTGTTAAACATGACTCGAGGGACGCGCAATGGCACAGTCCTTAATCGACACAGACAGAATCACTATGGTCCAAAAATCCTATAAGACTCCGCCTGGTCTCCAATTATCACAACCTTTCTAGGATTCATGATGCTATAACATAAAGCTTTATCCAATATAGATAACCATCAATCCTACAGGTGACAGGAAATCATCTGAGTTCTACCGTCTAAGCAAGCTAAGCAGTATACTCGCCCTAGACTAGCAGGGTAATCAAGGCAGGATAATCAAGGGTAGACAAGGATATAATGCATCAACAGTTGCACACAACTCCTAAACTTAATGCATCAAACATAAAGCATAATTAGACTGTTAGGAGGCATAGGTAAGGAAATGCTCTGGGGCTTGCCTTGCTCAAAGTCGCTCGCGCAGTGGTCCGGGCACTCTGGCAGGTCTCCGTTTCTGGCCTCTTCCGCTTCCTTGGGAGCTCCCTGCTGCTGCTCCACCAGGGGATTCTCCTCAAATTCCAAACTCTGGAGCTCCTCCTACGAACCTGTATGATGCGATGCACATGTATAAGTATAGCGAATGCACACATGCATGATGCTCATGGATGAAGATAATTAACATTTTATTTGACAGAGTAGATGCATATCTCCACTCTACTAACAATCTATTTCATCTTACTGAGCACGTGCATATCTCTTCTCTAACCATTTTAAGAAGAGCATAAAGAAAGGTGGGTGGGTGTATGCACCCACACAAACACATGCATAAAAGAGAGGTAGCACTACTCATAAATCACACATCACATTTTCAGTCATGGTACTGCATAAACATGACCAGCAGGTAATATAAAATTGAAAGTGCTCAAAAGCAATATTAAACTCATTAGAGCAATTACCACAAGGCTTATCATTTCATGTGAAACTTAGCACTTGAACTGTGACTTATTCATAAACAGTCCAGAAAAAACTACAAAAATTATAGTAGCTATAAAATGCTTACTGAAGCTCATGATAAAAATTTCATCACATTTTACTAAATAAAACAGCCTACACAAAAAAGATGAAGCAGCAGGATAGAAATGCACATTTAAATACTTTGTACAGTGAAAAGTGTTAAACAACAGATTTCATATTTTTCTTGAGAACTTCTCAGCACAACAGCAGTCATCAAAAATTACCAGGTCATAATTCTTCATAATCTATTTACTAAAAATCATTAAAAAACAGTGTAAAATGCATTTAAATCATATCTCAATATTTTTTTACACAGGAACTGCATGCCATATATTTTTCCCAGAAACTAGATCACAAGATAAAGCAAACAAAACAAGAATCACATTTTTTTAGAGCAATACACAATTTACTATGCATTTACATAGATTTCAAAGCATTTATAACAATTAAACAAATCTATGCAGAAAAATATCACCAAAAATGCATTTCATATTTTTCCATGATAGATCTACTCACAAGCAACCTAGCAAAACAAGCCTCACTCAATTTGGACAAGTATTTCATCGGATATAAATTTAAAAGTATTTAAAAGCATTTACGGAAAAGAATAAAACAAAAATCGACCCCCCCTAGCCGGTCCATGGACCTGGTCCGGGTGGACCAAGGTCACTGGCCGGGGGCCCCGTGGGTCCATTTGGCCCCACCTGCCGGCGAGCGAAAGCAGGAGCGTGCACCGGGGCGAGAGCTCACGGACGGCGAGGTTCCCGGCCAAAACCGGTGGCACCGGCATGGTCCCCACTAAGACGGCCGCACCCGTTGGTGTGCTTGGTTGAGCCGGCGGTGAAGCGGCGGGGCGGCATGATCGCGGGCGTGCCGGGCCGGCCGCCCTCCGGCGATGGCGAGGCCAACCGGAGAGCCGTCGCGAGCCCTAGGGGGGCTCGAGGCTTAACCTAGCCGTGGGGTTGGGTGCCTCGATTGGGCGGCCCAAAGCCCCGCAATGCATGCATGGCGGTGCGGCGGCGCTGGCAACGACGGCGTGGCGACGGCGAAGCCCCGGTGAGGCCCCAACCGCTCGATTGAGTTCACCGCGGCCGACCGGGGCTAAGCGGATACGGTGTCTTGGAAATCCGAGCGCCGCAAGGGGGAGGGTGGGGGGATGGCGGCACGGGATCGCGAGCCCGCTGGCTCGGCCATGGCGCGGCAGCGGTGACGGCCGCTTGGCCCTTACCAGCCGTTGACGGCGGTGCCAATCACCGCTGCGCTGAGGTGGCGCGGGAAGTGCCGAGGCCCGTGCACGCGCGGGAGAGCCGTGTGCGCTCGAGGACGGCGGAACGGCGGGGTTAGTCTCGCGGGGCGGCGCCAAGGAAGCCGCCACGCCGGCTACCGTTGCTGTGGCGTGAGGGAGAGCGAGAGAGGGATGGGAGCGAGTGAGGGCGAGTGGGAGAGGCGGGGGGCGCCACCCCCCGTGTCATTCCGACCAGAGCGCGCGCCACCGCCACCGCGGGTCGGTGAGCGGCGCAACGCGGCGTGCGTGCGGGCAGGGCAAGCATGACGGTGTCCGCATACGGCCGCGCACGTTCAAGCGGTGGGCGGAGCGGGCCGTGGCCGAGCTGGGCCAAATGGGGCCCGGCCGTTGCGCTTTTTTTTTTTTTCTTTTTTAAAAATTTAAATAAACAGCCCAAAAATGCAACTTTTGACAAACTTAAAAGCTTTTTTCACCAGAGTGCCAAAAATAAAAGTTGTAGAGAATTTAAAACTGCACACTTTTTATTTTGGGGTCAAGGTGAAATTCCAAATAAATTTTGAACTACAAAATTCATTTTGAATAAGGGCTTTTAAGGGGAAATTTCAATCCTTTCTTTTTTGCTTTGAATTGAGCCAAAATCTTTTGCAATAAAATTTGTTAAATCATTTCAAAATGCTGGGCACATGGATCCAAACTTGATCAAGCAATTTACCATGGTAATTAATTCACTAATTAACAAGCAATCAAGCAATTTAATATTTAAATGCAAAACACATGAAATGATGAAATGCACTTAGGGTTTTATACTTGATGATACTTATACCATGCTAATGATGATTAGGGATAATTAATTATGAGCCTAATGCATGCTTAACACCTAGGGTGTTACAATCAGAGTTTACAACATACCAAGGTCTTGGACCTAACTTAACCCAGAATGTTAGCCTGTGAGTTGAGGATTGCGCGCCTTATATGTTGGGCTCCTCATCAATTAATTTTCGACGTGAGCATGAGGACTTCCTTCAGGTTGTGCAAGATAGCTGGTCAAAGCAAGTCAGACACACTGATTCAGCAAAGGTTATCACAGCCAAATTTAAAAGGTTAAGAGCTGACCTAAAGGCTTGGAGTAAGAACTGTCTAACCGGAAACTACCGATTGAAAACCGCAACATGGTGATCCGCTTCCTAGACAACCTTGAGAACCTGAATGCTATTCAATACGTAGGCTAATCTCGGGAATATCATTAAAGCACAGCTCCAAACACTTCTCCATCATAAGAATCTCTATTGGAGACAAAGGTATACCGTAAATGTAATAAAGCTTGGAGATGAGTGCACAAATTTTTTTTCATGGTATGGCTACCATCTCCCATGGGCACGCAATTCAATCTCTCAGATTATGAATGAACAAGGCATCCGGATACAAGATCATGAGAGTAAAGTCGGGTCTGGCTGTGATCTGCTTACAAGAATAGAATGGGCATCTCGACAACCCAGCCATGTCATTCGATCCGAATGCTATCATTAGCCGGGTCGATGGTTTGTCTGCTTTGATAGAGCCCTTTGAGCATGATGAGATTGACAACATCGTCAAAAGAATGCCCAACGACAAAGCACCTGGGCCCGATGGCTTCAATGGCAAGTTTATGAAAAAGTGTTGGCCAATTATAAGAGAGGACTTCTATAGGTTTTGCTCGACTTCCATGCAGCCCAAGACAACTGGATGGCATAAACACGTCATTCATAACACCGATCCCAAAAACACAAAACCCAGAGACTTCTGGCGACTACAGACGATTGCGCTAATGAACATCAGTCTAAAATTAGTGACCAAAAATATTGGCCGACCGACTACAACCAGTAATCCTCAATTTGGTTCACCCAAATCAGTATGGGTTTATCAGATCCCGCACCATCCAAGATTGTCTCGCATGGAGTTTCAAATACATACACCAGTGTCATCAGTCCAAGCGTCAGATCATCATCTTGAAACTTGACTTTGAAAAAGCATTTGACACAGTAGAACAAACGGCTATAGTGGTCATCATGGAACACTTTGGCTTTCCGCAGAGATGGATTCAGTGGGTCAGAAATATTTTGGGATCAGCATCTTCAGCAGTCCTAATGAACGGAGTACCCGGCAAGTCCTTTAAGTGCAAGCGTGGTGTGCGCCAAGGTGACCCACTATCCCCGCTTACGTTCGTCCTCGCAAAGAGAATCTTACAAATTCTAATCAACAAAGCAAAGAACGCTCAACCCGATCAAAGCCCCAATACCACAAAACGGACACCAATTTCCCAATAGTATAGTACGCTGACGACACACTGTTGATCATGCAAGCCGACGTGCAGCAACTCTTCTTCCTCAAGGCGCTTCTAAACTCCTTTGCAGATTCTACGGGCCTCAAAGTCAATTACAGAAAGTCTCAGATGATAGATCAATGTTCCTGCAGAGAAAATGCAGTGCCTGTCCAATGCTTTCGGATGTTCAGTCGGACCCCTTTCATTTACATATCTTGGCCTGCCCATGGGGACCACCAAGCCGCGCTTTGAAGACCTAACCCCCCTCACGGACAGAGTAGAAAGCAGACTATCAGGCTGTTCCACATGGCTGTCTAGTGCTGGCCGCCTAGAGATGCTCAATTCAGCTATCACACCAATAACCACCTATGCGCTCTGCACCATCAAGCTACCCCAGGGAGTAATAGAGAACATTGATCGGGCTAGAAAACAGTGCCTATGGAGAGGCAACACAGAGAAGAACAGGGGGGTAATCTGGTCGCCTAGGAGACAGTACAACTACCAAAGGAAAAGGGGGGCTTGGAGTAATCAACCTACGGCTTCAGAACGATGCCCTCCTCTTAAAGCATCTTGACAAATTCTATAACAGAAGAGATCTGCAGTGGGTGAAACTAATCTGGTTTAAGCACTATCCAAATAAGGTTCCACACTATGCTCGAGAAGTGGGCTCCTTCTGGTGGAAAGATGTACTCAGGCTACATCACATTTATCAACTTATCACCACATGCAAGGTTGGGGACGGTTCATGAAACAACCCGTGATTTCCTCGAAGGGAAATCCACAGAGTACACCATTTACAGTTGATACCACAGTTCATACATCACAAAAGGTACAAGTTATAAGGTTTTACAACACTTAGAGGCACATCTAAGTACAAGGTATCCTAGCGATATATGCACACAGGTCAACATCAGAGTAGGTGTAGCGCCACAGCGAGTGAAGGCTCCTCCTTCACAAACGATCATCAGAGTCGGGGTAGAGTATCAGCGGGCGTAGACTTGATCTTCTTAACCAAACTTGAGTGTAGGAACGAGACCACCTAATCCTTCTAGCTCCATTGTTGTCGTAGTCCTCCTCGGGTACCAAACTTGCTCCACTCTATCAGTACGATTTGTACTGGCCACTGGCTCCCACCCCATGCTTTGCTTTGCTATGTGGTAAGTGGAATGCAAGGGTAGAGAAAAAGGCCTATATTTGGCTGTAGTTTTCCTATGCCAAATCATAATATAAATATAATAAAGTTCATCAAGTTTTAACCCATCTCATCCACACGTCCATCATCCCATCCATATCCACATCCACATCCACACATCTCACCACACTCTCACTCTCTAGTCGGCCAGGAAGACTCCCGCTCCTCCTTGCCTCAACGGCCTAAGCCAGAATCCAACAACACCCAGGGGGGAGAGAAGAGAAAAGGACTCCACTCACTAATCAAGTGAGACGTCGATCATAGGAGTTGTCCATGACCGTGGACACGGCTATACGTATAGATCAATCAACTCTGCAGAGCGTGTACACCTGGAACCACAAGATCACCATCATCGACATTGCCACGTCTAGGTGATACCAAGCTGCCGTCTAACTAGCCCGATGCCACCCTACCACTCAGCTCTGGGGCACCCCGGAGATCCACCGGCACGCTGAGACTGAGAGACGTGGTACCGGATCCCAGAGGGTTCCACGCTGTCTCAGGAGGGTGTGGGTCTCGGCACCCGTACCTCCCTACACTATCACCTACCAACCTAGCAGTAGTGGCAGGGGGGCAGCTAGCCATCAAGTCGTTTCCTGCCCATCAGGAACGAGTGGTGTGTACGAAGGTTCCTATGGCCCGATTCCCTTGACACATCAGTCCTTAGGGCTAACTGGACAAGATATCTTCACCCAAGGGCCCGATGCCCCATGCCTCGATGACACCTTCCGTCCCGGAGATTCGTCCCACAAAGACACTCCTCCCCGGGACCTACTCATAACACATATACCCGCCACAGGTATTCTCACATAGGGAGTGCCCAGATCACACTCCCCGGCAAGAGTTGTCCCCTGACTCATCGTAGATCCTGCCCAGTCGACACAACCCTCACCACACACCCAAGACACACACCAAGATCTCTCCCATGTTGTCCCCAGTTATCCAGTTTACGGCACCACGTGCCTTAGCCACACACAAGCATGTATAAGTAGAGTGTAAGTGTGTAGCAAGTATCATGAAGTAGGTGAGCGTCTATCCTAGCAACGGGTGTGCAGGAGAAAGGTTGCGTCAAGGTATTGGCTTATCAAGCAATCTACCATGCATCCTATCACAGTTCATTTGTTAAAGTAAAGCACTAGCATCTACATATTGCATACCTAATAGGATTCTACGAGGTTGGGTGGGACGTGGCACCTGTTTATAGCAATCCATAGTCATCCATATCCAGTTGTCCTCGCGCCACCTACCTCCTGTGGGTCTTTGGCCCATCCATCATCACCACAATGCAACTACCTCGGTGTAGCGACAAACAAGGCAAAGAGTAATCAATCCTTAACCAAAATCCAATACTCTCCAAAAGGCAATAAGATACAGAAGGAATTAGATAACTCCAAATAAACACTGAAAGACTTAGCCCTCGTGGAGAGTGTCCGATCCTCGAGCTCCAAACAAACAGAAGTGGTTGTTTGTTAAGCATGAGATCGGATAGAGGCCTCAAAATAGCCAGTACGTCCTAGGTCAACCATGTCGACCTGTACGGCTCCAAGAGAAGAGGCCTTGATCCTAACTTAAACAAACACCACGGCTTGTGGCCTCATAATCTGAACGTCATGGAAATTGGCGGGGACCAGAGGATCACAAGCAAGAGGGAAAAGAAAATAGGAACAACAAGGTTTGGCCCTTGTAGCCTCTAACCCGTAAGCCATAACCACTAGATAAGAATCGAGAAAGAACGAGTAACACAAATTTGAAGGCTTGTGACTTGGTTCCAAGGTACGTCAGCTTACCCGCCATGACAGCCAACGGTAGCAAACGAGATTGGAACACGAACAACAGAGGAGCGGCTACAGGTCCTCTCAACCCGCACGACACAACAACGTCGGGAGCCGAGAAGAGAGTAGCACAACAGGGGAAGAGAGGAGGGTTAGCTGGGCATGTCCATGCCGCGGCCTCGGTCACATCCTCAGTGAGGATGGTTTTCCAACGGTCGATCGGGTAGACTCACACGGTCCGAGAACAGGACATAGACCATAGCTCCGCTAACTAGAAGAGATAGTCCGGTCTTTGATCCAGTCGTCATGGCTAAGACGAGAGCGGGGAAGAATAGAAGGTAGAAAAGAGAGGGAGCGGTGGTCTACCCCTTCCAATGCACTTGCCACGACAAAAGGTGAGGCATCGGAGAGGAGCGATGCACAAGAGATCACAAGTGCCTAAACCACTTGTAGGGTACCTCGACCAAGGTGCACTATATGCACTAAGGCATTCTCTGAGGTTTCAGCGGTGCGGTTGTCACCGTGAGAGCCCAAGGAATGCTACGATCTCAATAGGTACAAACATACTAGGGCTCAAGCACGAAAGAACCAAAGAGGGAAAATGATGTCCACCTCCTTTGATCTACTTGCCATTGCGATCAGCGAGAATCAAAGGAATGGAACAAGTGGCAAATAAAGAACACTAGCAACACAGATAAGCGAGAAAAGGGGCCTTTGGCCCCGTAGTACTTCGATCCACATGTCATAGGGAAAGACATGAATCGAAGATGGAATGAGAGACTCGATCCACGCCTTACTGGATTAGCGAGAATCGGAGGAGAACAAAAGGGGAAGAATGGTTCCGCACTCTCTCGACCTACCCGTCATGGCTAAGGACGGTGGTCGGAAGGAAAGAGACGAACGTCTCGCACGGTTCCACGATCCACACCAACTCGTTGGGCACCACGACCTCTGTGCAACTAAAGCGGCAACAGCTATTCCTCGGGTTCATAGCGATGCGGTTGTCATCACGAGAACCAAGGAATGCTTCGGTCTAGGTGGTGCAAGCATACGAGGTAGATAGGAAGAAGCAAGGAAAAAAAAGAGAGGAGAAAGAGGTAGAGCTCGATGGTCATGGCAAGGCGACTCGCGGCCATAAGCTTTACCTACCCGGGTTGGCTCCCGTTGTCCCACAATAGTTGCTTCCTAGTTCGTCTCCTACTAGACTAGGTCTTAGGAGGCTCAATGTGCGCGGGTAAGATCCGCATCGATAGCGATATCGAGCTCCTTCATGACCACGTCCTAGGGATGAAGGTAGAAGCCAACACTCAGGGTACGACGAAGACAACTAAAGCACGAGAGAACGAGTTACGCTTAGCGTCACGATCACTGTGGGATGAACCCACGATCGAAACGCTCAAACGAGGTACGGTCCCTCGACCGGCTCGGAGCCTCGGTCCACATACAAGCACCACACAAACACACAACCCAAAGCAAGACGACGACCACACTTGGAGCAGCACATATCCATAGCATGAAAGATAGACCAGCGCGAAGGCACGGCACAAGTAGGCATGTATCGACACAGATATGATAAAGTGCGACAAGTGAGTATATGGTATGAAAAACAGGAGCTTTGCTGACGTCGAGGATGGCGTCGGCAAGGTTTCAGGGGTTCGACCTTGGCGGGGAAGGAGGCGAAGCCAGCAGAGGTTTCGCGGGGCACCGCTAGGGGTGTAAGGAGGGTTGTGGCCAATCAGGCTTGGCCCTAGCCAGCTGTGGCCCACGGTAACCACCTCCGGCCAGTTGTGGCCACCTCTGGCTAGCCCTGGCCATCTGTTGGCTGGCTGCAGCCTCCTCTGGCCGGGTGCAGCCAGCTGCGGCCAGCTGGGGGAGGCCGCGGCTAGCTGTGGGTGGCCAGGAGTGGCTGCGGCCTGGCCGGGAGTGGCTACGACTGGCCAGCAGGGGCTGGAAGCTGGCTGGGCGTGGCCGGAGGGTGTCGGAGCTCTGGCAGATTCCCCGCAAGGTGTAGGAAAGCGGCACAAAGGCCGGACTTAGGCATGCAACGGCGGGGCGGAAGGAAAAGGTGGCGTCTTGATGCGCTGGTGGCTCACGGCATCGGAGAAGAGCCGCGGCATGGTGGTTGGGTGTCGTGGAGCAACAACAAGGGCATCGCCAGCCGCGGGCCCGCTTTGGCCTCGCGGGCGCTTAGCCGCCGGCAAGCCGTGGGGCTCGTCAGACGGGCCAAGCGCCTGTAGGCGGCGGGGCCAGCCGGTGCGTTTAGCCGGGTTAGGGCGGGAGCGAGGAGGAAGGGGCGAGGCAGGCAATGCCGCGAGACGCGCGCGCGGCCGCGGTCGGCCGGAGGCGCATGGGGGCGGCCGATGGGCGGAGGCGCCGGGTGGCCGCCGCCGCCGAGGGAACCGAACACGCGACCATGGGGCACGGCGAGGCGGTGTCTTCCCATGGCGCTGCCATGGCTTCGCTGGCCGGGCGGTGTGGGCGCCACGCGCCGCGCCGAAGCCGGGGGCGTGGTGCGCGACACGGTGGCATGCCGTGTTGAGTCGCCGCCGGGCCGCGACGCCGGGCAAGGGAGAGGAGCAGCTTTTGGCGGGGGGCAGGAGGCCGGGCGCCGAGGTGCTTTTGCCCGGCGAAGCGGCAGCGGGCGCTTAGGTGGCGGGGGGCTGTCCGCTTTGGTACAAGGCGCAGCAGGGAGGTGGTTGGTGTCGTGGCTAGGCCGGGCACGCGCGGTCGACTACCGAGGCGTGGAGAGGGTGGCGGCGCGCAGCGTAAAGGAAGGCGAGAGGGGGAAAGAGAAGGTAGTGGCGGGCGCTGCGGCCGTGTTTATAGACGCGGCCGGGCTGTGGCTCGGCGACGACGACGCGATGCCTCGGCGTCCGTGATCGTGCCTCGCCACGCGCCGCACGCGGCACGGACACCGAAAGGGGCGCATGGTGGGGCCGAGGGCACGGATGCCGCGAAAGCCCGCCGGCGGCGCGGCGGCGGCCGCATGGCTTCCCCGGAGCACCTGGCGTTAGGGTTCCAAGAGGTGGGGTGCGGCTTAGCGGCCAACGGGCCGTGTGGGCCATGCGCGAGGTGGGTGCGAGGGGGAGGCCGAGGCCTGTGTGGTGGTGGCGTTGGCCTGCATGTGAAGGGAGGAGGGAGGTAGTGGTGGGTTGGCTGGGGTTTTGAGCCCAAGGAAGAAAGGGGAAACCTTTCTCTATTTTGTTAGGGATATTTGAGATGCATTCAAAGGGGAAAAGTTTGAGTGGGGACAAAAGGGGGATTGATAAGATTTTATAAAGAAGGTTTGATAGGTATTTGCGTGGCATTCAAATGGAGAACCGGGTTCGAAAGAGATGGAGAACAATTCGAAGGGATGGCTTCGAGAGGAAATCCAAGGAGGAATAGGGAAGATGATTTGGTATGATTTTGAAAGAGGGACAGATTGAGAAGAAAAAAAAATATATATATATATGTAAAGAAAAGGAAAAAGGGGTTTTCCTTTTTAGTGTCTCAAGCAAACTTGAGTAGGATTCAAAAAGGACTGTGGGAGATGTTAGAGAGGAAGAATATGCTATGGACCTGTGCACTGCAACTCCGAATAAAAGCGAATCCGGACTCAACACAAGAATCAAGGCACATCCCTACAACCAAGTCTATATGTATGCGACGTTTCGCAAAGAACTATCCTCCATTTGACCTAGGTTTGACCCAGTGATTACATGATTCAACATATTGCAAGAAAAGTTTTAAAAAGTTCGGATTTTTGGTGTTTTGAAAACACGGGATGTTACAGTTCATCAATAGACTTCTGGGAAGATCGATGGATGGGACCCGCCCTTAAGAACCAATTCCCTAGGCTGGCATCATACTCCAGGTCACTTTCATTGTTTGTTCAGGAAGCAATGGAGGCAGTGGACCTTGATGACATATTCTTCTTGCCTTTCTCTCAAGAAGCCATGGATGAATTTCAGCAGCTTCAAAGTTTGTTGGAAGATATACCATATGATGAAAATAGCCAAGACCAGTGGATCCCACTATGGGGAAACGGTTACACCTCCAAGAAGTTCTACACACATGTGTTCAGCCTTATAGATACACATCCGGTATTTAAGGCAGTCTGGAAGTCGAGCTGTATGCCCAGAATCAAGTTCTTCGCCTGGCTTGTAATGGTTGATCGGCTAAATACCAAAACTATGCTAACTAGAAGGCATCTGGACGTTCATGGTGAAAATGACCATTGCATCATGTGTGATCAGGATACATTTGAGGACATCAATCACTTGTTCTTCGCATGCCCCTTTGCAGCTCAGTGCTGGTCCTTGATTGGGTACCTGGGACAACACAAGCAACCTGCCAGACAGATTCATCCAAGCTCGACAAGTTAGCAATCATAGTTTCTTTGTGGAGGCAGCAATGATAGCCACGTGGGAGATTTGGAAAATGCGAAATGATAAAGTCTTTGAGCGCAGAGAACCGAGCCAGTCGAGTTGGCTTTGTAATTTTAAAAATCAATGCTTTGCTCAGTTAGTTAGATTCAGGTCTGATCTTAGATCAGACTTTTGTGCGTGGCTAGATTCTTTCAGTTAATTGCACTGTAAGTTCCTTGGACCTTCTTAAATTATTTATAAAATTCCCTTGACACTGTGGAGATCTCCCCTACAGTTTTTCCGTCAAAAAAATAAATAAACCCCAATTAAATCTAGTGAATTTTCCATATTTCAATTATATTTTTAAAAAAGAATACAGGTTAAAGCTTTTAAGGATTTCTCAAAAAAAAACGAAAAGCAGTTTTTCTTACCTTGTATATCAACCTACTATATTAAAGAGAGTTATGGCCTCACGAAACGTGATGGTCCTTGCCGAAATGAGCAAAATGAGATCAGGTGACGATATATTATTATATGTAGCGCCATTTAATGGGAAGCCAAGCCCTGCGGGATCTAAATTGCTTATTAGTTTGGTGAGTGTAAAAACAATTGAACTAAGTTCGGTAACTGTAAATGCAAATAGTAACGAAATCAAACGACATAATATCATAGTCTTTGTTTAGCTCCTGTCGGTATTGGAATATAAAATGCTTTCACTCTTGCATACACATGTACAGGTCGACGACGACGCTTGCATCAACCTTCCCCCGTGAGGTAATGAAATCAAATTACATCATATCAGTCTTTGTTTAGCTCTTGTCGGTATTGGAATATAAAATGCTTTCACTATTGCATACACGTGTACAGGTCGACGACGACGCTTGCATCAACCTCCCCGGTGAGGTCCCTGAGCATAGACTCCCTGCTGAAATCGACGATGCTAGGCTCTGTTCAGTCGGCTTATAAGCTGAAAACAGCTGACTTTTTTTAGAGAAAATCACAGTTAAAACAGGTGACGACAAGCCAGCTAACAAGCTAACAGAGGCTTCTCCTCATGGTTGCGTGTGCAGGCTACCTGTACACCAGACGTCAACTCCGACCCATTGGCTCTTGCCCAGTCGGGGGACTTGTTTAGGACACATTCACGTCTAGCGTGTCACGCAGATAGCGCCCGGCCGCCCGCCTCGATTTGCATGGTCCGGCACAGTGAGGCTCAATAAGATAGGAAGGGCCATGGAGCCCATTCTTAGATGACCGACATGACCTGTCTGGCTGTCTATTGAACCGTGGAGCGATGCCATCTTGAAGCGCTTACCATAGTTGCATCTCATTTGATGTGAACAGACACCGGTGAACAACCGCCGTACGTCCACCGCACCAAGTATGGTCACGAGGATCCCCTCCAGGATTCCGAGCTCGCAGCAAACACAGAGCTCGAACAAGAGCCACCGGGTGGTGGACGAGCAGAGGCCATGGATGATCGCCTCGTCCTCGTCCACGGCGACGACGACAAGCTCTGTTGACGCCATGGAGACGTAGAGGCTCAGGCTCACTGAGGAGTCGGAGAGCTCGCTGGAGTTGCAGCCGCTCGGGCTCACTGAGTCGGAGAGCTCGCTGGAGTTGCAGCAATCACTACTACAGAGTAGAAGATCACTGGCGGTTCAAAACCCCCCTTCATTGGCAGATTTTGAACCGCCATAACCAAAGCGTCAGTGATGTAATTCGAACATCACTGGCGGTTCTTAAAAACCGTCAGTGATGGGAAACTTTCACTGGCGGTTCGAAACACCAACCGCCAGTGATGGGAAACTTTCACTGGCGGTTTGAAACAAAAAACACTGACGGTTTGTATAACGAACCGCCAGTGTTTAATGAACAATCACTGGCGGTTCAAACTACCAACCGCCAGTGTTATTGAACAATCACTGGCGGTTTGTGTCTCCAACCGCCAGTGTTAGTTTAACAAACACTGACGGTTTGTATAACTAACCGCCAGTGTTATTGTACAATCACTGGCGGTTTGTGTCTCCAACCGCCAGTATAGGTTTAGTTAACACTGGCGGTTCAGTATTTTACACTGGCGGTTTTTATTATTTTGGTTGTATTATTTTTAATTCGGGGCACGTTGCTGCCAAAACTAAATTAATCCAGATTACGATTACAATAAAAAAGGTACTAATTAGAGTATTACAATAAAACAGTACTAATTAGAGTATTACTAAAACGAATATTACAAATGTTGCTCATGCTAGAAATACTACAGTAGCCTATCCAAATGCTCTCTACCATAATGCTTCTTGTACTTTTTGGCCGCAGCGACTGATAATGATCCGTTCTTGCTCAAGACCTCAGACAATATGAATTTTGCTAGCTCCCCACTTAGTCCGTTGATCTGGAAGTGTAATAACTTATTTTTTCCCAGCTTCTTGCGCTGTAAGTAAGATGGTGTTAAATTCCATAAATTAAAGGCCCACGTATTCAATTCTTAAGTTTTGTGCAAAGCAACATACCATGGCATCTGCAACTTTAGTGTTTGCTCCCAAGAATTTGTACATTGCCCACATTACATAGAATCCACAGAGATTGTTCCCGTCCGGCTGATCCAGGGATTGCAAATCTGAACGATAAGCTTGGAATAGGCGGTTCCGATGCCCGTCCAACTCCGCCTTTATACTACATCAATATAAAATGTGCAAAGGTAATAAAATGTGCTATGTCAATTGAATACTATGATAATGATGGGGTGACTTACTCATTGAGAAGGTTGATTAGGGGATTTAAAAGCTCGAGTGGCTTTTTCTTTGAATCCCACACCTCTATCCGATCTTCTCCAAATATGATATCAACGAAAAAGAAATGATTGCTGTAAAGAACAAAGGTGTTGTTAGATATTATAAAATGTAATCAAAGTCTAAACAAATATGTTATGAGACACATACCTGCAGTTGTAGGCTAGGATTGCATTGTCTTTATTATTTTCTAACATCGATTTGATCTCCAATTTCAATACACTTTTAGTTTCTTTCGCAGCCTCACCCGTGCAGGTTGTCTGCTTAACAAAGACGGGATCAAGGAAGCCTACCTGATTTTGCTTCATCTGCAAGAAACCTCTTGCGATGTACCTACGCAAGCATGATGTATGTTACAATATAGAAGACGTAGGTTAGTACTTTAATATGTCATAAGTATTTGGTAGACAACTTACATAGTCCATAACATCAGGAGTTGTGTGTCCAGATCGCGCCATTGGTACAACTGAAACAAACATTCATAATCGACATGGTGTATCGTCTCCTCAGCATGATGAAAGACAAGTCCGGCAGGGATAACGACTTCAAAGCCACTGTACCCCCCATGACTATCAGCGATGTAATATTTATGCAGGTCATGCATATATGTTGTCAATTTACGGACCTGATCTTCTGGGACCAATGATTGGCCTAACCTGAATTTGTATGCTACTTTTGCAGTTTCAAATTCCATCTCTAGCTGCTGTAGATATACATTTCCAGCTTGCTGCATGTTGAGATTCATAATTTCAGCCACCCTCTCTATCTCAAGCAACTCTGCAGTGGCTATTTCACGCTCCCTTTCTTCCATGTCTGGTTTCTTAGATTGCCTGTCATATTCAGTCTCCACCATCCAAAGAGGGAACCCCGCGATGCGCTTATGGAAGGCTTTAATGCTATCCAAGCTAACTGAGTTATCCTCCGGTTCTTGCATCAACGACGTAATGCTTGCGTTTACCGGCTTCTTCCTTTTATCTGTTTTCGGAGCGTTACCAACGGACGACGATGCCCTTTTCTGTGTGGATGACCCTGATAGTCTGTTGGAACGATGAATTTTTTCTGGACATTTAGAGGCAGATACTCGAGTGCCTTTCTGCCCTTTTCCAGAGGGTGGTGGACTTGGAGGTCGAGACATTTGTCTTGTTTCTGGAGGTGGGGGTAGATGTGGAGAACTTTCTCTTGTATGGGTCAATGGCGATAGAGGTGGGGCTGGAGGTGTAGACCTCTCCCTTGGTGGGGTTTCTGCCCTATCAGGTGTCGATGCCTCGTCATCTTCATCTGAAGACGCTTGTGAGTCAAGCTTAATGAAGCGTTTTTCGCCAAGCCACAATAGTTCCCTTGTTCTCGCACAAGACGAGGCCTATCCGCTTCTACGGGGCAATCAATGTGTATCTTGTTGTACTTCTTATCAAGGATCGAATCAATGCCGACCCTAGCGTACCCGGCGGACATTGGTGTCCATGAACCTCACCGTTTCCTCGAGCTAAGGCGACCCGTTGCCACCTTGTCGGTTGTCCACCTGGCGGGCGGATGTACTGACTTCACATTAACAAGGTTCGGTGATGTCATCCAACGGATGTGGTGCAATAGCCTCGCCTCGTCCACGAATGGCGTTGACCCACGCCTACTACGGCCCTTCATCATTTGGACTCATCTTTGGTCGGAACAGGGTCTTCGGGGTGGTGGTTCCTATGCTTCTTAGAACCTGACTGACTCGTTCTTCAACTCGTGCTTCGATACGTGCTTCTACTCTTGCTTCAACTCGTGCTTCAACTTCTGCTGCCATTTCGTTGAAGCATCGTTCGTAGTCGTGTTCCCTTCATGCTTTAGCTCTCAAGCGGCTACGATACGATGAAGAGTCTTCTCCAAAGGCCACCTCCCAAGGAATAACCCTAGCTCCTCTTGTGCGTCCAGGGTGCTCCTTGTTTCCAAGTGCGAGAGTTAGCTCGTCATTCTCTCTATCCACCTGGATTGTCCCTTTATTCACCTCTTTGGTTATTGATGACACCTTACGGATCACCTCATTCAAGGGCTGACGGGTGGATGTAAGTGACCCGTCCTCGTTGTACCGTGCACCCCTTGCGAGGAGGAAATGTACTGCACCTCGATTCCAATTCTCGGTTTTGGGTCTGTATAATCAAGGCCACGAAGTTTTTCAACCTCCGACTCCCATTCTGGAACCTTCCTTGCATACCCACGCGAGCCTAGGTGATGAGGATTGGTTGACTTCATTGAGTTGGCTTTATTTGTCTCGCTCATTTCCTTGGCCTCGGGTGTATCCTTGTATGAAATGAAATCATCCCAATATCGCTACCGTCGATATACTCTCCCCCCTCAAAATCTGCCTCGCCACCGTTCTTGTATTTCTTGTACATTGAATACCGAAAACTCCTAAATGCTGTGCCCATGATCTCATAGGCTCGTTTCTTCACAACTCTTTCATCACAACTGGTGGGAATGTGAAATAGCTTTTGAGAGCATCCCACACTATCTTTTCTCACTTTCTCGAACCTTCCACACGTTCTCATCTTTCCCATTCCACCTTCTGTACTTCAAAGGGATGTACTCCCGAGTTAGCACTCCAATGATACTCTTGTATGGTCCCATCACTTGTATCGGCTCTACCGGCTCCCCGACTTGGTCAAACTCGATGATGTGATAGTGTTTAGTACTACTAGGAAGCAATGTCTGCCCACGCCCTCTCCTCGTTTGAACCTGATGGCGAAAGCAAAGTATGCTCAGACAAATATTTGTGTGTGTGTGGATATGGATTTGTACTTCAACTAAATTACCTCCTCCTCTTGCTCTAGTTGTAGACAAGAAGAAGGGGACCATGCATCCACGTTGTCACCTTCGCCATTATTATCTACTTCGTATGTTGGATCTTCTTTCTTGGTCGGTCCTAGGCTAGCTTCCTCTTGGTCCCTATTGGTTCTTCGACGGGTAAACTCACGACGACGAGTCATGACTGTGGGCAACCATGTAATAAGTAAGTGTTGCTAAGACATAGGGTTGGCATCATATACAACATTTCATACGCAACTAGAAAACCTTTAATACAAAATGTCCACAATTTTAATACAAAGTCACACATAGTTTTGCCATGATAATACTCACGTTCCAAAGCCGATTAGATAACATGTCCACAACTTTAATTTGCTTAATACAGAAAAGTCTACATGAACAACCAAATAAAAAATGCAATGACCATAGCTTGCACTAAAATGATGACATCTTTCCAAGACCAATAACTAACACTCCTATTTTTCATATCGGCGGGAACTAGCTTATCCTCAATCGCCGTATTAAGGTTTTCTTCGGCGTACTGTGCACCCCGTGCACATGCACCATACATGGCAAAGATAGCTTCATCTTCATCATCGTATCGTTTGAAACATGCTCCCGGATAGCGGTTCACCTGAGCATGGCAAGCATCCCAAGATGTGTATATACCCGGTTGTCGCCCAACATGGACTACATAGAATGGCATTGATTCCTATCCATGCAAGAAAGAATTAACATGTTGTAGACCAGCACAAATATGTTTGCTGTTTAACCATTTGCAAAATAGGTACATCATGTATTGCAATGTATGAAATCCATTTTAATCCAAATTTGTTTGCCACTGACTACAGGCAAGCTCATCACATTCATACATTCAAGCCTAGCGATATTAACAATAACATAGTGGCGATGTATCCTAAGAGACATTTCACCAAACACCTAGGGAGCATGGGGGTGCAAGGCTGTTCATGGTGGGAGTGAGCTTACCCGCAATCCGCGCAATCCAAGTGAAGAGGCCGGCGTGGAGACCCTCGGTGGCTCACGGTGACGGTGGTAACTCGGCGGTCTTTGGCGTGAGGCCGGACCCCGGAAAGTGGTGCCGACGGTGGAGCTCGGTGTGGTGGGGGGGAGGCCGGGATGCCGGGAAGGAGAAAGAGGCAGAGCCCCTCGGTGGCACCCAGCGCAAGAAGGGTGGACGACGGCCGCCGGGGAGCGCCTGTTGTCCCGAGCCCCTCGGCGGTAGAGCAGCCGCCGGGCGCGGTGGTGCTCCGCGTGGTGGCTCGGTGGGCGTGGGGTGCGGCCGCCGCCGGGAGGGAAGAACACCGCGGCGCGCCGCGGTTGTCGGCAGGGCGCCCGGGCGGTGTTGCAGCACGGCCGGCGTGGAGCGCCCCGGTGGCGGCGAAGTCGACGGCCGTGGCGGCGGACGGGCGGCGGGCGACGCTGAAAGGGAAGGAGCGGGAGCGGATACAAAATTTGGGGGCGACCGCGCCCCGCCCCTAATCTATACCGTTAAAGACATCACCGGGCGGTTCCAAACTCTAAAACCGCCAGTGATGAGGAGGATCATTGGCGGTTTGGATGGAACCGCCCGATGATGAGGAGGATCATTGGCGGTTTGGATGGAACCGCCGGTGATTTTAAACTTTCGTTTATCTATAATAATGTTTTCAATATTGTTGCACATTGACGTAGTCCGACTGGTTACTGCCCATGCATGTAGACCGAGAGGTCTTGGGTTCGATCCCTGGTCATCTGGAAAGAGTTGAAAATTTTTTATTTTTTATTTAAAGGTTGCACTGATTCTTTGAAAAATTATAATAATTCATATAATAATCTAAAAATAGCGAAACCGGTTTTTGTGAGATAGGAAATTAGTTGATCTACAACTTTTATATACAAATTTGTTTTATTTGACATTGTTTTAATGATATTTAACATTCAAAGTTAAAATTTTAAATTTTAAAAAAATCGTAATGACATGTAATGTTGATTCTATGTGCACCACTTTGTAGATTATGATTTTAGAGAATTAGGAAAAAAATCACCAGATTTGGAGGTAGTATGAGGGAAAAAAAACCTGTTGCACATTGGAGGGATGCATTAAATTCAGAAATCAGCCTTGTTCATGCTCAGTTTGTTATGAACTACTGTGATTTATGAAAAGAATGCATTTTTCAAATTTGTAATAGGTTTTTCTCCCGCATAGTAACTCAAATTTGATGATTTTTTTTCTAAATCTGTATAAAATCATTGTCTACGAACTGATGTACATACAAACACCATTTGGGATCATTTTGAGTTAAAAAATTTTTGAAATTCAAGATTTGGCAACAAAATGTGATGTTTCGAGGGCCTCGTTCACCTCCAATGGGAAATTCATAATAACAACATTTGTATCCCCAGTCATGGTGCACAAATTATATTCTTGGAGTTCCCCATTTGAGGTTGCTTTTGCACAACACTTGGTTTGAATTTGAATGAAGCTTTGAATTCAATTGTTAAACCAAAATTTGAGGCACTAAATTACTTTTTCTGGAAAAAGTGTTGAATATCAATGTTGCATAACTTTTCATTGTCTACAACTTTTATTTAGGTCATTTTGGCATTTGAAGAAGTTACAATCCATGTTGTTCACAAATGGAAGAATCCATCCGAGTTTCGAAAACTGAAACTGCGTGATGGATTCTTCCATTTGTGAACAACATGGATTGTAACTTCTTCAAATGCCAAAATGACCTAAATAAAAGTTGTAGACAATGAAAAGTTATGCAACATTGATATTCAACACTTTTTTCTAGAAAAGTAATTTAGTGCCTCAAATTTTGTCGAACAATTGAATTCGCAGTTTCATTCAAATTCAAACCAAGTTGTTTGTGTAAAAGCAACCTCAAATGGGGAAACTCCAAGAATATAATTTGTGCACCATGACTGGGGATACAAATGTTGTTATTATGAATTTCCCATTGAGGTGAACGAGGCCCTCGAAACATCACATTTTGTTGCCAAATCTTGAATTTCAAATTTTTTTTTTTTAACTCAAAATGATCCCAATGGTGTTTGTATGTGCATCAAGTTCAGACAATGATTTTATATAGATTTAGAAAAAAATCAAATCAAATTTGAGAAGAGTGGAGAAAAACCTGTTACAAATTTGAAAAATGCATTCTTTTCATAAATCAAGTAGTTCATAACAAACTGAGCATGAACAAGGCCGATTTCTGAATTTAATGCATCCCTCCATTTTGCAACAGGTTTTTCTCCCTCATACTACCTCCAAATCTGGTGATTTTTTTTTCCTAATTCTCTCTAAAATCATAATCTACAAAGTGGTGCACATAGAATCAACATTACATGTCATTACATTTTTTTTAATATTTAAAATTTAAACTTTGAATGTTAAATATTATTAAAACAATGTCAAATAAAGAAATTTTCTATATAAAAGTTGTAGATCAACTAATTTCCAATCCAATAACACCGGTTTTGCTTTTTTTTAATTTTTCTATGAATTACTAACATTTTACGAATAATCAGGGCAGGGTCAAAAAAAATTCAAAAAAAGGGACCGCCAGGACGGTTTGAACTGCGGACCTCTTGGTCATAAGTCACAGGTCTTAGCCACTACGCCAATAGTTAAGTACATGCAGTAGAGGTATATAAGTTTACTTAAACATGAATAAAACTAAGAAACACATAAGTTTCACATTTACTTATTACTCGTCTGTCTCTCACCCACACACAAACATTAACTAGGCACACAGAGCTCTCAAATGTAAATACATGATACGTAAATATAAGACATAACATACAAATTAAACTTAAATCCTACAGACCACCCGCACGTCTTGCTGCTTCCCTTGCTTGTGTCCACTCAATAAAGAGTATGTCTCGGATGGTGTAACCACATACAGTGTCTATGTAGCTCAATGTCCACATTAATGCACTCTCCCTTGCCTCACATTTCCGAGAACAAGGACGCCCATAAATGAAGCCAGCAGTCGGACTATTTAGCATGTTGTGCTGAAGGATTTTTATGCAGTATTGGTGTCCGAGTGTGGTGAACTGACCAAGAGGTTCTTCGTAGTCCCAAGCGTAACCAAGACGTGGAATAACTTGCTCTACAATGGCATGCAAGCCACATGCCGCAAATGTAAATTCATGGCGAAAAAACTGCGAGACAAAAATTATTAAGTTCTCACAATTATTGAATCTTAATAGCATATGAAGAAAAGAAATCGCATATCATATAAACAACTAACCACATCCATCTGGTTATATCGCGCAATCCTTTTCGCTTACGTGCACCACATCCAGATTACGCTCATGTAAAGCTTGTATCTTAAAGAAAGAGTAGTCGGGAGTACATACCCAATGCGCTCTAGTTTACGTAAAGCTAGGGCGCACGGTATCGAACTTCGGCAGATCTCCGGTGCCCATTAGGACGTCCCCTCTGCACGACATCCGTGCGTGTGGCTGAATTCCTAATGGGGATCTGAAACGCGATATTGCAAGTCCACACGCGCCCCCCCGTTGCATTCACAACCTCACTAGTCGTATTCACGAAGAAGTTGGACACATTGAAAAAGACCGATAATGTTGATTCTAGCCATTGAGTCGGGGATATAGACTGTGACATGCATGTGAAACAACAATCATAAGGGAAATGATTATGCAAAAAACAAACAACACTAAATTAAACATAGAATGGCAAATGCGCATAATAATTCGATCCTGCATGCGGTTGGTGCGAAGGGCACATCTCCGGGGTAGAAACCAGGCTCGTGTGGCATGGGAATCCCACCCCCATTGGCCCCCCTCGCACAACCACATATGAAAAGATTATTAAAGAAAGTTCAGTAGGTACTTCATGCAATCAAATGAAAAATAAAATTTGACATATATACATATACCATTTCCAAAACCAGCCATGACCACAACCCAAGAGGAAGAGAAGAGCACCGATGTAGAGGGTAAGGCTGCGTGTGCGTGTGTCTTTGTAGTAGTGGACGGCCGGTGCCATTCCTCTCTTTTATAGTCTGCATTACAAATTAGTGGCGGTTGTAAGGTAAAACCGCCACTGATACTATCAAATCAGTGGCGGTTTATTTAAAAACCGCCACTGATATTCGATATCAGTGGCGGTTTAAGAAGCAAACCGCCACTGATATCAATCATCACTGACGGTTTGTGATGAAAACCGCCACTGATGGCTGTTATCAGTGGCGGTTTTGTATACATACCGCTGGTGATGAGAAGAGCAGGATAAGCTACGACAAACCATGAACATAAATGTGCGGATAATATAGAATTTAATTCAAACATGATTACATGATAAGCAATAAAAATTCATAATAATGTTACATTCATGGTGCTGGTACAATAGTGGTCTCATTATGGTCCCGGCGTACATAAGCAGGTTCATCACCCTCTTCAAGGATAGGTAAGGTTACATTCGCGGAGAATGGTGGCATTTCTTGATAACCCCTATACTTGTTCTTCGTCCCTCTGTGACTCCTTGCACACCAACAATCTTTCTTTTTCCCTTCCATGGCTACTTGTAGCTTTCCTTTTGTCTTATTATCCCGGGCATAAAAAATTTGTGTAACATCTTTTGCGAGGACAAAAGGGTCATCTCAGTATCTTTGTTTTTTTGTGAGATCAACGGTTGTGAACCCTTCATTGTCTAAGTTCACCGCATCAAGCCCGACCCAATCGGCATCGAAAAAAAAGAGCAGCTTTCAATTGTTGACTGTAGTCCAACTCCCATATTTCCTCTATGAAACCATAGTATGTTGCAAGCACATTGCCATCTTCATCGTGGGCATCAAAACGAACACCACTTGTTTTTGGTTTGTGCTCTTGTCATCTTGCTTTTTGGTGTAAAAGGTAAATCCATTGATTTCATATCCTTGATACTTAACCAATGTACTCGAAGCTCCCCTAGATAAGATATCTAACGAGAACCCGTACTTGTTCCAATCATGAGGCTATTTAACCAGTCAACAAATTCAGCCCTATGCTTTTTGTCAAGCCAAGCCCGTGATCCGCTAGGGTAATCAAGTTGTAGTGACTTCTTGTGTTTGTCAATGTATGGCATCACATCCTTGGCTTGTTGGAGAACAGCAAATTGTGCTGCCTAAAAGAAACAGGGTCATCTACAATGATAGATTTCTCACCGATCGTTCCAGTCCCATGTAGTCTTCCTCGTATCTAGATTGTGGAAGTCCAACTCTATTGATGTCAAGGTAATATGTGCGTAACTCAATTGCCTCCCTCTGTTGACCATCCTTCGACCATGCTACCTTCCTCGGTCTAAATCTGTTTCCTAACATACCTCAGGAAAACTTTCATCAATCTTTCGAAAGGGAACATCCGATGCATGTACATTGGGCCAAGAGCTCTAATTTGATCAACAAGATGAACAAGCAAATGCACTGACATATCGAAGTAAGTCGGCGGAAAATGCATCTCAAGCCTACATAGAGTTTCAACGATGTCCCGTTGTAGCTGGTCTAGCTGGGACATATGAATGACCTTTTGTGAAATTGCATTGAAGAATGAGCACAACTTTAAGATTGGGGCCCGGACCTTGTCAGGTAGGATACCACGAAGGGCAACTGGGAGCAGCTGAGTCATAATAACATGACAGTCATGGGCCTTCATAGAACCATAGTTAAACTTCAATTCTCTCATGTTAACTAGCCTCTTAGTGTTCCCACAAGAGTCTGCCGTCGGGACTTTGAGTTCATTGAAGAAGGAAATGAGCACTTCTTTTTTCTGTCTTTTTAGTGTCCATGATGCAACCGGTAGTTCGGCCGTCCATCCTCACGCAGATTTCGGATGGAGCTCCTTCCTCAGTCCTAAGTGTTGCATGTCCAAGCGTGTTGCGAGTGAATCCTTTGCGGTGCCCCCAGTGTCCATCAAGGTGTTGAGTGTGTTACCACAAACATTTTTAGTTATGTGCATTGGATCAAGACAAATTGTCTTACACTCAGTAGCGGCCAATAGGGTAGTTTCCAAAAATTGATTTTTTCTTCCATATAGAATCGTGAGGCGCTTGTACCGCCCCGCCCCCTTCCCGTGGACAACACTAAGTTTGCTTACTTCTTGCAGTATTTGTTTGCCGTTTCGATAAACGGAGGTCCACGCCGCTCAATAGTACCATTAAAATCTTTTTTGTTTCTCGCGGTAAGGATGACCCTTATCAAGGTGCCTACGATGTCCCATGTAAACCATCTTCTTATTTTCTCGGAAGATGTACCGCATCGATTTCGTCCAAGCACTCCACACAACCAGTATATCCCTTCGTCTTCTCTCCGGACAAGCACCCTCGCCCGGCAAGGTCAGTAATTGTCGCGATAAGAACTGCCTTGATCGTGACATGTTCCTTTTTGTACTCGCCCCAAACATCCGGAACTCCTTTGTGCCACATGTCTACAAGTTCATCAATGACCGGTTCCGTAAACACATCGATGTCATTACCGGGTTGTTTTGGCCCTTGTATTAGTAGTGGCATCCGGATGTAGGACCGCTTCATACAAACCCATGGTGGAAGGTTGTATATACATAGTGTCACCGGCCAAGTGCTATGATTGCTTCTAACCCGGTCAAATGGATTCATCCCATCGTGCTTAAGGCAAACCAAAGGTGTCTTACTTCCCCCGATGTTCTTGTAGAACATAGTGTTAATAGTCCTCCAATCGGACCCATCTGCGGGGTGCCTCATCGTTGTATCTTTCTTACGCTCTTCACCATGCCAACGCAATAGCTTGGCTGACTTTTCATTTGCAAATAATCTATGCACCCGGGGGAGCTATGGGGAAATACCTAACCACCTTTACTGTGTCCTCCTCTCGGTCTTGGTACCCTCTTTTTGACGGACCCCGCTTGTACCTAGGAGCTTTACACCTAGGGCACGTATCCAAGTCTTTATATTTGTCTCCACGGTATAGTATGCAATCATTTGAACAGCGTGAATTTTTTTCTACCTCCAAATCCGATTGGGCAGATCATTTGCTTGGCCAAGTATGTCTTCTCCGGCAATTCATTACGCTCCTCGGTAGCGGTTTCCTCACTACACCTAACAAGTCATCAAAGCCTTTATTGCTTAGTCCATGCGTAGACTTGAACTCTAATAGCATGATGTCGGCTTCTAGTTTGCTCACTGGACAATCTACGTACAATGGGGTTTTGGCATCCTTTCTCATTATCTCTAGCTTTTTCAACCTGTCTAGCACTAAGACATCCTCCCTCCACATCACGTAGCAACCTAGAAATGCCATCCTCATCCTCCGTGGTCGCCGCCTAACGTATTCGTAAACACGTTGTCATCAATAGCCATGGGTTCCGCGGCGAAGGCCACTTTGCTGATGCATTGTAGCCATGGGTTCCGCGGCGAAGGCCACTTTGTCGATGCGTTGCTTGCTATGCTTTGTCGACATTGTTACATCATCATTATTTGCTTGCGTAACATTAACACCAACCTCACCATGGAAACACCATATTTTATAGTCACTCATGAACCCCCTAGTAATCAGATGGCAGCGGATAGACTCCACATTTCCCCATTTCTTTCGATTTTTGCAATCTCTGCATGGGCAAAATATAAGTCGTTCATCCCTAGCGTTGGCTACAGCTGTAGTGATGAATGTGTTGATGCCCATCAAGTACCGCTTCGTCCGTTGGTCGCAGACCATACATCCACTCTCGATCCATCCCCGCACCCAAAAATTGAATTAAAAATGATAGACAAATAAAAAAAAAGGTAATGTAATGATCAAGAATTGCAGCCCTGAACTCCATACCCAAAGTAAATTCCACTTATATTTTATCCTTATTTTGTTGAATAATTAATTGTACACCAAGCTTGTCATGGCAAAATTATATTTAAGGACCAATGGAGCCACTAATTACAAAAAAAAGTTAACTTTGGAATCCTAATTAACAACAACATCAATCTAGCTCCATGATCAACAATGTCGCTCCATTATGAATAAAATGGGTGGGTAGTTTTTGTTCGACACAAAGTTAAATTATATTTTGCTAAACTAAATTATAGGAACAACTAAACTAAATTATAGGAATAATTGGAGCTTATCGTGGCAAAATGAAGTAGAGCAAAATTGGAGCCAATAATTACTAAATCCTAAAATAGGACAATTAATGAACCACAACAATTCACCAATGACCAAAATTGGCTAGGTAGGGATCCCATATATTGTGGGCATGAACATTCATAATAAAAGGGCTAGTGAAATCATGCAATAGGAGCAATCATCCAAACAACCATGCAACCAACTAGTAAATATAACTAGTACATATTCACTAACCTTTAAGCAAGAAGGAATCACCACAACTTGAATGAATTCCTCCAAATGCAATGGAAACGTGCTCTCTAGAAAGGAAGAACCACTAATCATCATAATATAGCCATGAAATAGAAGCTAAAGAGACAAATTTGAAGGAGTTGAGACTTGGCATTACCTTACACCAAGAACATCGTGACCATGCTTGAAAAAACAAGATCCACAATGAGCATTTTGCTGAAAATTGGCCGCAATAGGGGGAGGGAGTGGGAAAACGCTTCTCTGCTTGTAGCGTGCTCGAGCTGTGGGAGAGAGTAGGGAAAGGGAAGTAGATATATGTACAGGGAAAACACTGGCCGTTCAAAACCAAACCGCCACTGATATATGTAAATCACCAGCGGTTCACAACAAAACCGCCACTGATATTTCGTAATCACTGGCGGTTCGAACCACGAACCGTTGTAATACCAACCGCCACTGATTGCCACTTTCACCGGGCGGTTCGAAGCGTTCCTCAATTATTGACTGAATTTGAAGCTTTAAACCGTCGGTGAAGAAAAATCATTGGCGGTTGGAGACAAACCGCCGTGATCTACCGCCACTGAATGTCAATTCTGTAGTAGTGAATTGGCGACATCGGCCAATGAGTAGTTGTGGACATAGGCCGCGTTCATGCTCATTTTGTAGCAACTTGTACCCCTTCTCTTGCTGCTGATGTTAGTGGCACATGGACAGGATCTCCGAGGGACAGGATCTCCGAGCGAGCTCTTGTCGCCCTGGAAGGAGGACATACGTCCTCGCGTACGTGCAAGATGGCTACTGCGAGTGAGATCGAGTAGCGACGAAGGCACGACACCGTTGTTTCATTCTCAGTTCTCCAAGGACCTTCAGAAGTTCACAGAATGGTAGAATAATCTAACGTTGTAATCTTTCAATGCTAGATAGCTATGACCACATCCTATCTCTTCTCTTCTCTTCTCTACAAATAAAAAGAGTAAAAGTAAGAGTTTTACCTTGGTGCGGTAATCACACCAGGCCCGACGTCACTCTGCCACATGCGAAAGGAAAGAAAAATTTCACCTCACCATGCTACGGTTCTATGCGATCGCTGGTTTTAGGAAATAGGAAGGCCGAGGAAATCACGCGTCTGTCGCTCGCTCGCTTCCCCGGTGTGCGATTTTTTTCCCTTCACCCGCCCAGCGCCTCTGAGGAGGACCAGGGCCCCCGACGCGACGATGTCGCGCTGCGTGACATCCCGGGCAAAGAAGGCAATAGAAATCACGCCCCCCCGTCCACCGCGGCGTCAATCTCAGCTAAAAAAAGGCAACAGAAATTAATCACATCCGCAACTCTCGAATTCCATTTCCCAGAAAGATGGCAACAGCAATCGATCGCCAAATCCTTTCTTGCATATCCCACAGAGACGATCGTCCACTTGGATCCTCCCTCATCACACGAGGGCTAGGGAGAATAGCCACAAAGAGGTGCGTCGAAGGAGTCGTTGTCCTACTTGAGCGTCGTCACTGGTGTTGGTGTGTAAGCTTGCTCACGACATGGGGGATGACTTTGCCGAGCTGGACCGAGCGAAGGAATTTGAATGGAGGCAAGTGGCGGAACGGTTGAAAGCTGGAGAGGTGGTGACCGCGCCCACGACGTGTTCAGAAGCAAGCAGTTTCATTATTGCTCCTTTGTATCTCACATTTCAAATTTCTGTGTGTGTCACAGTGTGAACAATGTGCTAGTATAAATAGCAGGATGTAAGTGGTGTGTGTTAGCGCATTTGGTTGGTTGTAAACCTTACTGTACTCGGAGTTTGCTAGAGTGAAAAGGGGCGCTGTCACCCTGGCGGTTCCCTGAGTGTTCATCTGTGTTCTTGCACAATTCTTGTTAGGATTAGCCAGTTTGATCATATAGTGTTGTGATTGTGTTCTTGGATTCCAACATTTGGTATCGGAGCCTTAATCACGCACTAAACATCGTCTGATTCATACCATGGGAGATCGTGGTGGGGGCGCGGGCGGCGGTGGTGGCGGTGGTGGTGAGCGGATTGTGTATCCGGCGCTCACTGCAACCAACTATACCAGTTGGAGCATTCGCGTCCAGGCGATCATGGAGGATCAGGGAGTGTGGGAGATCATGGAGCCGTCGTGGGAGACGTCGGAGCAGGGAGCGGCGGCGGTTGCGACGGTGAAGGCAAAAGACAGGAAGGCGAAGGCGCACCTGCTGCAGTGCATTCCTGATGACCTGCTGATGCAGGTGGCTGGGAAGAAGACTGGCAAGGAGGTGTGGGACTCACTCAAGGCGAGGTTCGTCAGGGAAGAGAGAGTCAAGGAGGTGCAGTTGCAAACACTGAAGAGCCAGTTTGATGGCTTGAGAATGAAGGAAGAGGAGACAGTCGATCAGTATGCCGGGCGACTGATGGGGATGTCAGTCCGGTATGGCAACCTTGGTGGCACGCTTGATGATGCAGCACTGGTGAAGAAGATGTTTGACACAGTGCCCGAGCGTTTCATCAATGTGGTGGCAGGGATCGAACAGTTCTACGATCTCAACAAGTTGAGTTTTGGAGAAGCTGTTGGTCGACTGAAGGATTTCAAAGAATGAACCGTCGTGGTTCAGGTGGAGCAGTGAAGTCATACACTGGACAAGTGTTGCTGACACAAGCTGAATGGGAGGCACGACAGAAACGAGCATCTAGAGAGGGCTCTGGACGAGGGAGTGGTGGTTCTCGAGGTCGTGGTCATAGCCGTGGAGGAAGAAGTGGTGGCCGAGGAGGCACTGGTGACTCTACCAAGTTTGGCTCTAGGAAGAAGGACAAGAGCCATATCAAGTGCTTCAAGTGTCCAGGGGAGGATAAAAAGAAGGAAGAGGCTCACCATACTGTTGCAGTAGAGTATGAACCCCACTGTGTTGCTTGCAGAGACAGACTCACCGTGGATGCTTGAGCAGACAGTGGGAGAAAGCCTGTTTTCGGACGACTATCAGGCTGAATTGCATCTGAATGAGGTGCAGGTGTTCCCTGAATTGCATTACACCAATGATGCTAGGTCGTGTGGAGATGTTTGGTACCTAGATAATGGTGCAAGCAACCATATGACAGGAGACATGTAGAAATTCAGAAATTTGGATGCTACTGTGGCTGGTAAGGTAACTTTTGCTGATGGGTCAACAGTAGAGATTCATGGTAGAGGGTTAATTCTCTTTCAGGGTATTACTAGTGATCAGTGGAATTTGCATGATATTTATTACATTCCTAAGCTAAAAAGTAACTTAGTTAGTCTTGGACAGCTAACTGAAATTGGGCATAGGATTGTTATGGATGAAAATCTGATTGAGGTAGTTGAAAAGAACCCTGATAGAGTAATTATGAGAGTTCAGAGATCAATGAACAGGCTTTATAAGATTGAATTAAAAACTGTTGAACCTATGTGTCTTTTGGCAAATATTGGTGATGATTCATGGTTGTGGCATGGAACACTGGGGCATGTCAATTTTCAGTCACTGAAAATGTTGGTGGAGAAGGAGATGGCTGGGGGTTTACCCATGATAGAGCATCCTGATCAGCTCTGTCAGTCTTTTCTTGCTGCTAAACAAACAAGATGCCCATATCCACAAACTTCTAGCTGGAGAGCAAGTGAACCACTTGAGTTACTGCATGTTGATCTGTGTGGTCCCATAACACCAGAGACAGCTGGAGGCAGTAAGTACTTTGTGCTCATTGTAGATGACTGTACAAGGTGGATGACAGTATCTGTCATAAAGACAAAAGATCAAGCTAGTCAGGCATTTGCAAAGTTCAAAGTAGAAGCTGAAACTAGTTTGGGTTGCAAGGTGAAGCGTCTGAGGTCAGATAGAGGTGGAGAGTTCTTGGCAGCTACTTTCAGGGAAATATGTGAGCAAGCTGGGATAAAGAGACATCTCACTGCACCTTACTCACCTCAGCAGAATGGAGTTGTTGAGAGAAGAAACAGAACTGTCATGGAAATGGCAAGGTCATTGCTGAAGAGTATGAGTGTTCCTGGTATGTTTTGGGGAGAAGCAGTCAGACACTCAGTGCATTTGTTGAACAGACTTCCAACAAAACCAATGGGTTATAGAACACCATTTGAGGCTTGGAATGGGAGAAAACCACAGCTGGGGCACTTAAGGGTGTTTGGGTGTAAGGCACATGTGAGACCAGCTGCTCCTCATCTGAAGAAATTGGATGATAGGAGTGTTCCCATGGTATACTTTGGTGTGGAGGAAGGAAGCAAAGCACATAGACTCTATGATCCAGTGAGCAAGAGGATAGTAGTCAGTAGAGATGTGGTGTTTGAGGGGAATCAGACATGGAATTGGGATGCTGAGTTTGGTGAAAACTCAGAATTTATAGTTGTGGATACTGTGGATGATACAGTGCAGTCATATGGACATGCTGGCATTGGTGGAAATAGCCATGCTGCTCAACCTCAGGCAAATTCAGGGGGAGGCTCTGGAGGATTGCACAATTTTGAGGTTGGTGAAACTTCAAATCAGCATCATGGAGGTGATATGACTGATACTGTACAAGGTCAGAAAATGGAAGGAGGTGATAATCTGAATCAGGAAGGAAATGTGGAGCAGATTGAATCTAATGACAACATGGATGTAGATCATGATGATGCTCCAGTTAGATTCAGAAGCCTTACTGATGTGTATCAGGATTCTGCAGAAGTTGGGTTACACACAAATGCAGAAATAGAGGTGAATGCACTATTGATAGTGATGGAAGAACCTACAAACTATCAGGAAGCTGCTGGAAGTGAAGACTGGATAGCAGCAATGGATAGTGAAATTCAATCCATCAGGAAGAACAAAACTTGGAATTTGGTTAAGCTGCCTATAGGACACAAACCCATAGGTTTGAAATGGGTGTACAAGCCGAAAAGGAATGCAGTGGGTGAAATAGTGAAGCACAAAGCAAGGTTGGTAGCCAAGGGCTATGTTCAGAAGCAAGAAATTGACTATGACGAAGTGTTTGCACCTATGGCAAGACTTGACACAGTCAGATTGCTTTTGGCAATGGCAGCTAACTGGGGCTAGGAAGTGCATCATTTGGATGTCAAAACTGCTTTTCTGAATGGTCAGCTTGTGGAAGATGTGTATGTGGCTCAACTAGATGGTTATGTAGTGAAAGGAAAGGAGCAGATGGTATATAAGCTTAGCAAAGCTTTGTATGGACTCAAACAAGCTCCTAGGGCATGGAATGTAAAACTAGACAGCAGTCTGAGAAAATTGGGTTTCAGGAAATGTGCTACTGAACCAGCTGTGTATACTAGAGGTGACGGTAAGAAGAGATTAATCCTTGGAGTATATGTTGATGATCTAATAGTGACTGGAGGAGATCCAGTGGAAATTGCAGTGTTCAAGAAGCAGATGACCTCTGAATTTGAAATGAGTGATCTTAGCCTGTTATCATTCTATTTGGGAATAGAGGTGGAGCAACAGGAAGACTGTATCACTATCAAACAGACAAGCTATGCTAAGAAGGTTTTGAATCAGTTTGGCATGACTGATTGCAGTCCAACCAAGATACCAATAAACCCAGGTACAAAGATGCATGATGACTAGGGTGGTGTAACTGTGGATGCAACTGAGTATAGGAGGGTGATTGGTTGCCTCAGGTATTTACTGCACACTAGGCCAGATTTGGCTTTCTCAGTTGGTATGGCAAGTAGGTACATGGAAACACCTACTACTTTGCACCACAATGCAGTGAAGCAAATACTTAGGTACTTGAAGGGAACACTGAACTTTGGGTTGGTGTATACCAAAGAAGAGAAAGAAGAAAAACTGGTGGGATACTCAGCCAGTGATCTGGCAGGAGATGCGGATCACAGGAGAAGCACTAGAGGGATGGCTTTCTATCTGAATGATAGTTTGATCACATGGTGTTCACACAAGAAGACAGTGGCTTTGTCATCATGTGAAGCTGAATTCATGGCTGCAACAGCTGCTGCATTGCAAGGGAAGTGGCTCAGAAACTTGCTTAGTGAGCTGACAAAGACCAAGGCAAAAGTTGTGACACTGTTTGTTGATAATAACTCTGCTATTCAGTTGATGAAGAATCCAATGTTTCATGGAAGGAGCAAACACATTGATATTAAGTATCACTATATCAGGGAATGTGTGGAAAGAGGAGAGATCATAGTCAAGAGGATTGGAACTCTGGAGCAGAAGGCAGATTCTCTGACTAAGGGAATGGCAGTGGTGAAACTGGTAGAGATGAGACCACTGTTGGGTGTTCGTGAGTTTGAGGTGCATCAAGCTTAAGGGGGAGAATGTTGGTGTGTAAGCTTGCTGCTGACGTGGGGGATGACTTTGCTGAGCTGGACTGAGCGAAGGAATTTGAATGGAGACAGTGGCGGGAACGGTTGAAGCTGGAGAGGTGGTGACCGCGCCCACGACGTGTTCAGAAGCAAGCAGTTTCATTCTTGCTCCTTTGTATCTCGCATTTCAAATTTCTGTGTGTGTCAGAGTGTGAACAATGTGCTAGTATAAATAGCTGGATGTAAGTGGTGTGTGTTAGCGCATTTGGTTGGTTGTAAACCTTACTGTACTCGGAGTTTGCTAGAGCGAAAAGGGGCGCTGTCACCCTGGCGGTTCCCTGAGTGTTCATCTGTGTTCTTGCGCAATTCTTGTTAGGATTAGCCAGTTTGATCATATAGTGCTGTGATTATGTTCCTGGATTCCAACAACTGGGACGTCGCCCTCTCGGTGGCCGGCAAGTGCATGCCAGCGGCCATCAACATCTACATGCCCGTCTCTGGACTCGGAACTGTGGTGTGACGACGCGCGGGATTTCGCGACCCAAGGCGGTACACCCTCTTCCGGTGCCGGCGCGAGCACCCTACCTCGATCGGAGGCCTTCGCGATGGCTGAGCTCATCGCGAGCTCAAGGTCCTGCTGGCACTCGTGCTGTCCAGAACTCAGGCCGTCGCCCGGCCTACAAGCACTCATCGGTGCTCACAGGTTATCTGGAGACGGAGTATGGCTCCGCTCTTCAGACTGCGAATATGATCACTCGAGTCCGGCTCTGTGGACTGCGAGGCAAACCCCGCATCACGAATGCTAGCTCCGACTCATTTTCCATGACTGCTTCGTCAATCATCAGGGTACGTATACACATGCCAGGGCCGCCGTCGACGAAGACCAACAAGCAAACAGTGCCTCATGCAAAAAGGTTGGCAGCGCTGACATCCTTGACATCTCCCCCACGAAGTCATCTTCTATCTACTTCTAACCCATCCAAGTTGCAGATTGCAACTAACTACACACAATTCTCTGGACGTCGATTTGGCAGCATGTGACTTAACAAACAAGAAAAAAGATAAGTGTAGATTCACACTTGGCTATAAATATGCTGATCTTGATCTCACCTTGCCACCGGTGTTTCCGAGATTATTATTACACATGTATTATGGATCCAATTTAATTTTGCACTACCAAATGGTAAGATGGCTTGTTTCAACAAGAATATATCTCATAGATTTTACTGCTACCGATTGCCAGATGTTGATCATAGCTACTAATTCGCATCTCCAATCTCTATTATATTCCAGGCTGACCGGAGTTCTGCAGTAGCAGGCCTGATGCATCTAATCTTCTCGGAGGTTTTTTCTTACACACATACCATTGCTCACACAAATTCACACGTCGGGTCAATCAGTTTGCTCTAAATCTAACTCTTTGTTTCTTCATCAAGGATAGAGTGAGCAATTTCATAAATATCTGTCTATTTGGGCATGGAGACACTGAGATCATAAAGTAGAAAATATATCTAGTGCAAGTTAACTTCCCGTAAAAAACTCATGCAAAACCACGGTAAAAAAGTCGTCTAAATTCATACAAAAATCACACATATAGATAATATGATGATACACAATCTTGTAAAATATCTTGTCCAAACTCGATTTCGTTTGTGAGATATAAAAATAATAAATTTAATTTGCTTGAAATTTGTTATTTTTATATCTCACAAACGAAGTCGAAGTTTGAACAAAATATTTTACAAGATTGTATATCATCATATCATCTATATGTATGAT
This sequence comes from Chrysopogon serrulatus, assembly GCA_015844335.1. Classification (NCBI taxonomy): domain Eukaryota; kingdom Viridiplantae; phylum Streptophyta; class Magnoliopsida; order Poales; family Poaceae; genus Chrysopogon; species Chrysopogon serrulatus. The sequence continues at coordinate 56,629 of JADLZL010004721.1, forward strand.
TTTTTTTGATGAATTTAGATGACTTTTTTTGCCGTGGTTTGCACAGGTTTTCACAGGAAGTTAGTTTATATTAGATATGTTCCCCATAAAGTATAGTACAACAATGCTCTTAGCTTATTACTCTGAACAAATCTGACAACACCTTCAGTCTTCTTTCAACAAATATAATATTAGCTTGCAATATACTCCCTCCTACGGGTTAGGGCAGGTCAAATTCATTTAACTTTGACCGTGTTTATAGCGAATAGAAGTAACACTTATGTCTTAGTAACTAACTTTACTAGAAATATATTTCATAATAAATATAACGATACTTATCCCTTCTATATCTGTGCACAAGGAAGCGCTCATGCAATCCCGTGCACACCATCCATTGTTGTTTCACTCTACAATTTTGATGCAATAGCATATTTACTGTTCCAAACAAATGTGCAGTAGTCTAGACTTGAGTTCATATTATGTTTGGTCTGAATTCAAAACGATTCCTTATTAATTAGATCAGTTTGACACTCAAATCTGAATCATGTTATTTCAATGCTGATTTTCTGATTAGTCATTGGATTCAGTTTGAGTTGCTAGCGTCCAAAAGCATCTAGATTCAATTTAAGTTGCTGGCCTGCAAAAGCATCTATGGAAAATATGCTCTCTTTACATTTTTCTTTGTTATATAAGTCCTTTTCCATTATAATAAAAATATGTTTATTGATATTTTTTTGTCATTACCTAATTTATCCAGCACTTAGACCTATTGATTCAAGGAGACTAAGGAACGTATATCAATATATGTTTTTTATGCAATGAGCAAGATGTCTATGATAGTGAGCTGTACAAGTAAAAAACAGTTGATACGGCATCAGAAGTAAATGCTTGATGAGATAGAGGGTTCGCCGTGATGTTCATAATCCTTAGGGATCTTGTGGACCTTGAATTAAGAGCGTTGCATAGTTTGCAGGAATGTAGCCGTAACGCCTTTATGTTCTAGTGAGGACCTTGGATTAAGCATTCGTTTGCTAAAAAGAAACTAAGGATATAGGACCTTCGATCACGTTGTGATCTCCGTGACTGTTAATTTCACACCCTTTGTTTTTCAAATTAAATGTCATTTTAACATCAATATTTAATTTCACAGTGTTGTTATACTATTATGCGATTAGTGTACTTTTTAGTATAAAAATTTAAATGTCTCATAACAATGCACGGGCATGTTGCCTAGTAATGGTATATTGTCAAACATGAATCTTTTGATGATACGAGCCAATTTTCCTATTAACTATAGGCACAAAATGTTCTGACAAATCTCAAACTTCTATCCCTCATCTTCTGAACAAAGTTCTCACAGGATTCCATTCAATAGATGTTGTACCATTACCACAAAAAACACGAATGATACAGAAACCTGAAACCTTGCATAGGTCCATGCCGCAAGAAAAATTCTCAGATATCAAGCAAAACATAAAATCCTAGACAATGCATGAAACAAATATTTGGAAAACCAAACAATAAACCAAGAGCGCACTAGGCACATGAATAAACACATTCAGCATGAGATTTTTGTACCTTCCCGCCGTTATTTTACAGACATGGAGTGATGCAAACAAATAATAAGTCATTTGGGATGGCATGACCGCTGGCCATCTCACATCTTAGATCTTGTATCTACATGCTGTTTTTCTTTCCTTTTTTTCCGAGCACTTACAACTTTGTGCCTGTGGCGTGCAAGTCAGTTCTGCAAACACCATGAATCAGGTGTCCTACCCTATCAGTAAATCTGCCAGAGAACCTGTATCATCAGCACTGAAACATCAACACAGCAGTTCGAAGAATAGAAACTGAACATTTGTAGAAAGTGTCCAATATGCAATTTCCTGAAAGACTAATTGTCAACTTTGTGTCCTTTTTCAAACCTTTGGATCACTGCTCAAAGCAAAATTAATCATTCTTCACTTGAGGGCCACCAAATCACCTAGTGACGTTTTTTCTGGTATAGTGAATATCCAACAAGGGCAGACAATAATATAGTCCACAAAACCTGCATATGAATCCAAGTGGGTCAACAGTTGAACAATGACTTTGCATAATGTTAAATTTATTTAGCATATACTCCCTCTTCCAAATTATAAGACATTTTGGCTTTTCTAGATATATAACTTTTGCAATGTACTTAAGTATACACTATATCTAGATACATAACAAAATCCAATATATCTAGAAAAAACAAAATGTCTTATAATTTGGAATTGAGGGAGTAATATAATTACACCAACAAAGTTACATATACTCCATCTCAAGATATAAAGCACACACATATTCAAAATTCAAACTTTGTTATCTTTGACCAATAATTATTAATAATATAAAACTTTTATAGTAAAATAGTGGTATCATTAGATTTGTGTTCACAAATACTTTCTAAGGATACTTTTGTTATTGCCATAAATTATATATAATAGTATAAATTAACGGTTAAAGTATGATCTTGAAGATCGCACCAAATCAAATCGTGCCTTATATCTTAAGACAGAGGGAGTATGTACCAAAGTCCAAATCCACATTAGTTAAATTTTAACATACAATAAAATACCACTCAGAATTTAAATGATTACCATATTTATCGTATTCCATCTTTCAAGCTTCCTTATTCTGGACTGCATATCATCAAGAACACTATCTGTAGAGGAAATTTTCGCATTGGTGAAGATGAATCTGAATTGAAGCTCCCTCCCTGCATTGTAATGATTGCAGTATATGAGAATAACTTGAACAGAACAGTAACCAAATTTTAGCATAGTTGTTGAAGAACACTAAGTAGCCTTGTACATTTTAGAGGCCCAGATGCAGCAGTCCACTTACACTTGTATACATACAATAAGATGAGAAACAGAATTGAGTTGTCTGCTAACTTTCAGTTGTTGGACTAAATAGTCTGGTACATTTTAGAGGCCCAGAAAAGGCTGCCTATTTACCCATATATATATATATATATATATATATGCACTAAAGAGGAGAAACAGAACTGAGTTGTCTGCTACCACTCAGTTGGGGCTATGGTTTCTGATAGTTAAGCCTATTGCTTGTATCCTAGGACTTATTTGCTAGTCTTCTCTTTCTTTTTTGAAGTGGCTGTCATTTCTTTGGGCAGTCCTTGGTCTAGGGGGGGAAGGAGAGAAACTGCCTGTGAGCAGATGGAGTAGGGGCTAAGCAAAGTGCTGCTCTGAAGTGTATAAGAAGGAGGGCAAGGTCACTAGACCCATGTATCAAACTTTTGCAATTCCAATTCAATCCAAGCAGCCCATGGCTAAGCTGCCATCCGGGCTTTCGGGCAACAATTGGTATCAAGAGCCTAGGGTTCCCAAGCTGCCACTAACCACTCCTCGCCGCCACCATGGCCTCCAACTCCAGCGAGAGAGCGCGCCGCCGGGCTGCAGCCGCCGGTGCGGTGCTCGACCCGGGTCTGGAGCATCGCCTGCGGGGCTCGCAAGCGGTGCAGGGATGCTCACGCCGACGAAGCGCGCCGCGCCTTAGCGGCCGCGCAAGCCGCGGCGGCGAAGCTCCCGAGACGGCGCAGCGCGCCGCTGCCGCAAAGACAGGCCGCAGCTGCCGCGGTCACGGCGATCCGCGCTGGAGATGGAGCAGGAGCAGCCGCGAGGACGCTTGCGGAGCCCGGAGCCACGCCGCCGCCATCGCCATCGCTAGATCGGCGCGGGCGGGGCGCGACGCCGCCACGTCCACACCATCTACCGCGACACCGGGGCAGGCAAAGAAGGGCCAACGCCACCAAGAGCAACTACCACGAGTGGAGTCTTCTCATGAAGGTGAAGCCGCAGCACGGCATCTCCGGGAGGCCGCCCATGTCGGCGGGGTCGACCACGACGACGATCGCAGAGCTTTGGAGGCTCTCGCGCGCCGCTGCCTCGCAGAGCCGGGCGCCTCCTCGCCAACAAGCCGACGGCAAAGGCAGCGTGGGGACGCGATCGCACTTCTCAGCGCCGGGCGTGAGCGTGAGGAGGCGAGCCACTCTCCGCCTTCGGTCGGAGTGGGAAGCTCACCTTCAAGCCGGGGGGAGCAAGTCGAGGGACTTCGCTCTTCGGTCGCCAACTTGTGGGATCGGGATGGTGCGCGAACGGCGACACCGATATCACCGAGGAGCGCGCCATCGACAAGTTCCTTCACCGAGTTCCGGAGAAGTATGATCAGATCGTCACGTCAATCGAGACTCTGCTCGACTTCAACGAGCTCACACTTGAGGACGTCACCGGGCGGCTCAAGGCGGTCCAGGACCGCAAGCACGCCCCTGAGTCCGTCGACGTCGGCGGCAAACTCCTCTACACCGCCGAGCAGTGGCGGGCCTTCGACAAGAAGAAGGAGGAGGGCGCAGCCCGAGCAAGGATCGCCGGCGACCTCGCGGCGGCAAGAAGAACAAGCCGCGGGATCGGGACGGTGGCGGGGCCGGTGCCGGGCGAGGACAAGCGGATAAGGAGGGAGCCGCCGGCGGCAAGGCGAACCGCGATGACACCTGCCTCAACCGCGCCGCGCGGCCATCGGGCACGCGACGCCTCCCCAGCCGCGACGAGCGCATCAGCGGCGGCGCCGCCAACGCCACGGAAGCAGGAGGAGGCTGCTCGTTTCCTCGCAAGACGCTTCATCGAGCTGGATGCGGGGGAGGCCGAGGCATCATCTTTTCGCTTCCAAGCACGCCTCCTTCGAGCTCGAGGAACCACGGGCGCGCGTCCTCCTCAACACCGCACCGGGCGATGGCGCCAAGCCTGGATGGATGGTACTGACAATGGGCGCCACCCACCATATGACCGGCGCCACGAATTCTTCACCAAGCCGGACACTTCAAATCCCGCTGGTCGGTGAAATTCGGCGACGAGTCGAAGGTGGAGATCACCGGGTCGGCTCCATCGCCTTCGAGGCGAAGAACGGCGAGCCGGATGCTGCACGGGGTCTACTACATCCCAGCTCTCCGAACTCGATCATGAGTCTCGGCAGCTGGACGAAGGAGGCTCGAAGGTGGAGATTGAGCGGGGGTGTGCTGCGGATTTGGGATCGGCAACAGCGGCTGCTCGTCAAGGTGCGCCGCGACGCCAATCGCCTCTACATCCCGCACCTGAACACCGCCAAGCTCGTGCGCCTCGCCCGCGCACAAGGACGATGCGTGGCTCGGCATGAGCGCCACGGGCACCTCCACTTCGACGCTCCAAAGAGCTGTCCAAGACCGCATGGCGCGGGCTGCCGCTATTCAAGCACGACGGCAAGCTCGCGGACACCTGCATCGTCACCAAGCATCGACAGCGCCATTCCCCTCGGAGGCCTAAAGCATCGCTGCAGAACCGCCGAGCTGGTCCATGGCGATCTCGCGGGCCAATCACGCCTGCGACCGGGCGGCAAAGGCGCTACTTCCTCGCCGCTTGTTGACGACGCCACGAGGTACATATGGGTGGCTCGCTGACCTCCAAGGACGCTGCGGACGCCATCAAGCATCTCCCGGGCCGTGGCGGAGAAGGGAAGCGGCCACAAGCTCCGGTGCCTGTGCACCGACAACGGGCGGGAGTTCACCGCCGCGGAGTTTGCGGCTCATCGCGCCGACGATGGAGTCAAGCGCCACTTCTCCGCTCCCTACTCCCCCACAGCAGAATGGGGTAGTGGAGAGGCGGAATCGAGACGGTAGTGGCCATGGCGCGCTTTCGCTGAAGCAGAGGTCCGGGCCCTTTCGGGTTTGGGGGGCAAAGTGGTGACCGCAGTCCACCTCCCGAACCGGCACCGACCAAAAGCTTGCGTGGCAAGACGCCATATGAGGCTTGGCATGGCAAGGCTCCGGCAATGGCACACTTGCGCACATTTGGATGTGTGGCATTTGTCAAGGACCTCACCCACCGAAGAAGCTCGACGACCGGAGCTCCTCGGCGTGTTCATCGGATACGCCGACGGCGCCAAGGCTTACCGTGTCCTCGACCCGGCGACTCGGCGCGGCGGCGCGGCCACGCGACGTCATCTTCGGCGAGAGCCGCGGGTGGGACTGGGCGGCAAGAGGTTTAAGCTCCAGCTCCGGCGTACATGGAATTCGCCATCGAGCACTTCCGGGACGCAGAAGAGGAGGATGCGCGGGGCTCATCTTCACCGCTTCCCTCGCCCGAAGCACGCCAAACACCAAGCTCCGCCGCATTGCCAAATTGGTCGCCCAGCCCGGGGAGCAAGGCAGCGGCGCAGGACGGCCGCTACTCCCTCGCCGGCGTCTCCAGCCCGCAATCGTCGGGCGGAAGGAGGCGCATCCCCAAATTCCACCCCGCCGCCTTCGATTCAGCCTCCAATTGAGCTCGCGACGCCTGGAGGAGGACGACGAGGACCGTCACGGGACGCTTTCTACGACGACGAGCCGCCCGTATCGCAAGGTGGTTGACATCATCGGGAATGAGTCACCGCTGTGGCTGGCACCGCGCCTCTTCGCTCAGTTGCATCTCACGCACGCCGGGCGAACCGGGTCAACCATGCGGAGGCACAAGGTGATCCGGCATGGCGGGCCGCCATGAAGCAGTGAGCTCGAGTCGGTGGGAGAAGAACAAGACTTGGGAGCTCGTCGACTGCCCGCCGGTCACCGCCCAATCACCCCGAAATGGGTCTTCAAGCTCAAGAAGGACGAGAAGGGTGCGGTGATCAAGCACAAGGCTCGCTTGGTGGCGCGGTTTCGTCCAAGAAGAAGGCATCGACCACGACGATGCGTTCGCCCCGCCGCGCGGATGGAGTCGGTCATGGTCTTCCTCGCTACCGGGCCGCCAGAAGGATGGCGGGTGCATCACATGGACGTGAAGTCCGCCTTTCTCAACGGGCGAACTCAAGGAGGAGGTGTACGGCGCCGCCACCGGGCTTCGCTGCCGCCGACAAGAAGGGAAGGTGTATCGCCTCCGCAAGGCGCCTACGGCTCGGGCGGCAAGCACCGCGCGCGCCGAACGCGAAGCTGGACGCCACGCTGAAGGCGATGGGCTTCACCGCAGCGCGCACGAGGAGGCGGCGGTCTACCGGGCGGGGCAGCGGGCGCATCGCTTCGCTTCGTCGGCGTTTACGTTGACGACCTCATCATAACCGCGCCGAGGAGCAAGAGGTGGACAAGTTCAAGGCGTAGATGAAGAAGAAGTTCGACATGAGCGACCTCGGCTACTCGCTTCTACCTCAAGGCCGAGGTGCGCCAAGACGCCAGCGGCATCACCCTCCGCCAAACCCACTACGCCAAGCGGATTCTCGAGCTCGGGCGGGATGGCTGGTTGCAACCCAACAAGACACGCCAATGGAAGAGAAACTCCGCCGAGCAGGGAAAGCAAGGCGGAGGAGGTGGACTCCACGCACTACCGGGCGGCCGGGTTGGCAGCCTCCGGTATCCGGTGCATACCCGGCCGGGACTCGGGCGTTCGCCGTCGGGCACGTGAGCCGGTTCATGGAACGCCCACAATGGAGCACCCGCAGGCTGTCAAGCGCATCATGCGCTATGTGGCGGGACATGGACTACGGTCTTCACTACAAGAAGGCTCCCGGCACGGCGGCGCTTCATCGGCCATGCGACACGGCGACCTCACCGGCGACGTTGACACAAGCAAGAGCACCGGTGGAACCATGTTCTTCCTGGGTGATTGCTTGGTCGGTGGCGATCGATCAAGCGAAGGTGGTGGCCCCCTGTCAAGCTGCGAGGCTGAGTACATTGCCACCTCCACCGCTGCAACACAAGCCCTATGGCTGTCCAGATTGCTCGGGAGCCTTTGGGCAGAAAAGTGGAAGTGGTGGAGCTGAAGGCAGGAGACAAAGTCTGCTTTGGCGCCTGGCCAAGAACCCCTGTCTTCCATGATAGAAGCAAGCATATCGGGATCAAGTACCACTTCATCGGGGACTATGCGGAAGAAGGGAGCATCAAGGCCAGCCACATTCCTACTCTTGATCAGCTTGCGGACATACTCACCAAGTCCCGGGCAAGGCCAAGTTTCGAGGAGATGAGGAGAAGAATAGGTGGAGCGGATCAACTAGCATTAGGCTTAGGGGAGATTGATAGTTAAGCCTATTGCTTGTATCCTAGGACTTATTTGCTAGTCTTCTTTTCTTTTGAAGTGGTTTGTCATTTTCTTGGGCAGTCCTTGGTCTAGGGGGGGAAGGAGAGAAACCGCCTGTGAGCGGATGGAGTAGGGGCTAAGCAAAGTGCTGCTCTGAAGTGTATAAGAAGGAGGGCAAGGTCACTAGACCCATGTATCAAACTTTTGCAATTCCAATTCAATCCAAGCAGCCCATGGCTAAGCTGCCATCTGGGCTTTCTGGGCAACAGTTTCAGTTTCCAATAATTTGCAGCAAATACCCGAGTCCCAGTCAAACCGGTCATTCACGGGATACTAAATTATGACCAATTTTGTCTGTAATTAATACAAATGCTACATGAATTTAAAGAAAATGACAAACAAAAAAAATCAGGTGTGTAAGAATATTTAAAAGGTCCAAAATTAGGTAACCTTGCGCGTTAACAACCACGACACATTTTTATCATATATGATGCAAAATTACAAGAAAGAACATTTTGGAGAAAATTGCATAGGAGTTCCCTCGATTTGTTCAGTTAGAATATTTAATCGAACTTGCAAATTACTCCATCCCAAATAACACGTTTTGGGTTTCCTAGATACATAACTTTTACTATGCACCAAGATATACACTATGTCCAGATATACACTATGTCTAGATACATAGTAAAAACTAAATTAGTAGTTTTATAATCCCAATTCCCAAAAGTTTGATGACTCCAATTTAACGTGTTTTTTTCCCTAAAATGTTGTTCCTGCTATGTTAATTGAAACAATGATGGTTACTGCCCTCATGAATTGCATTGATATTGTTACTGCCCTCATGAATTGCTTACAAGGCAGCTTCTTAGTATGGTGTACAATAGTTTACATACGTAGGAGTCTACAGCACCATACCTGTGACTGGATGAACTCAACCAGTTCCTGCAACCTTGCGGCTTGTTGATTGTGAATACCAATAGATATATTACCATCAGCTGGTAAGCTCTCCAAAATAATTTGAAGATAGCTCTGCATAGCACCAAGGAACCATGAAACTGAAAATAGAAATAAGTTATATATATAACTATGCTTCACATTGATTGATTTCAGAATTCCTAACCAAACCTTTGTTGTATATGAACCATCCAAGCTTAGTGCAGAACCAGCAGAGGTAACAATGTCTTTATTTGTCCCTTTAATTTGAAGATATGGAGTCGACACTCCTTGTAGATGGTCAACTTCTATTAAAATCTTCAATGGATTTCAAAAAGCATCAGAACATACTTGTAATTAACAGATACACTACTGCTTCCATCATAACATTATAAAATAATGCTATATAACATATGAGATTATCATTGCTTTAGGTATGTAAGTTACTAACAAAGCAGTTTTAAACCATAAAATGAGAGACAAATGTGCTAAATTCATATGTTCAGCCATAGGATTGTGCCCCATTACAAGATTGTCCCACAGTATGCAATATGCATGCATTCAGTTCATTTTCATCACTATAGTATTGTTTCCTGTACAGCTAGATAAATATTACAGGTCCATCCAAAAACTACTAATAAAATTACTAACAACCTTTCTTTAAAGGCTTTATGAGGGCAGCCCAAGTTGCTAGGAAGACTGCTGGAAAGGCTCATCCAGTTTGGCTATCCAGTATTGGCCCATCTAAAGATTAGTCATGAGCAAAATAAAACCATAGCCGACATTTGGGATGGTCAGGAGTTGAGATGCACCTTTAGAAGGACCTTTTCTGACCCCTTATAAAATCTATGGCTGGAAATAATAGAGTTGGTGTCTACAGTTAACTTGGTTGAGGAGGAAGATGAACTTATTTGGGAGTTCTCTTCATAGGGAGTATACTCTTCTCAATCCCTGTACAGTGATAAACTTTAGAGGCATCAAACCTACTTTCTTGCCAGTTGTTTGGAAAATTAAAGTACCCCCGAGGATACAGTTCTTTCTTTGGTTAGTCTCTAACAATAGGGTGCTTACCCGACAAAATTTAGCTAAAAGAAGGAAAGTTGATGATACTAGTTTGTTTTGCGCAGAGTCTGAAACAGTCCAGCACCTCTTGTCTGAGTGCGTAGTGACGAAACGTGTCTGGCAGGTTGTCTCTAGTTTTATGAACTGCAATCTAGGTGATAACTTGGCTGAAATTGGAAAACTGAGGCTTATAGTGAGAAAAAGCATTGCTTAACTAACATTGTTACTTCTGCAGTTATGAGGTCCTTATGGAAACTCAGGAATGATTTGGCTTTCAGAAAATAGAATGGAGAAGCATGGAGGGTGCTGTTTCACAAGTTAAGTGGTCTCATGCTGAGCTGGAAGATCATCTGCCCGCCAGAAAAGAGATCTCAACTGGTGGAAGTGGCGGTGAACATAAGACATGCTGCGACAGATAATCTTCTGGTTGCCGAGAGTACCATGGGACTGTGAGCTCTCTGATTGATCCTGTTCCAACATCTGAAGCCTGGGAGCTGAAGAACCGCAAGTCAAGTCTTCAATCGGCTGGATTCTGGTGGTCTGCGCTGGATGCAGCGTTAGTGTAATGCAATAGCCGTTATCTTTGGTCATGTTTGGCCTTATTGGTGAGATTGGAGTTTAGCTCTCTCCTGAGAATCCTGCGCTGTAATAACTGATGGTCTTTTGGCAATGTTAAGGTATCTTGCCCAGGAACTCTAAAAAAAATTACTAACAACCAAATGTTATGACTGACAAGAGATTTTAGTTTCCATTTTCAAAATTATAAAGCTCTCTCTAGCTTAAAATTTCTAAATCTACAGGATAAATATATAATAATACTTTGATAGATCTTTCCTCTTAATGAAGGTATCCATAATAATCAAACAAACCTGGAAATGTACCAGCAAATTTCACAATTCCCAAATCATTTAATCCTTAATCGTACATAGCTCAACAATGACACTAAAGGATCATAAATCACTGTACAAGGAAGCTAGTACGCTAAGGATCCTTTATAATGGCATAATAACACAGGAGTAGGCAGATTTGCAAAAACAAAAACACCTTTGTCCATTTAGGGGTTAGGGTAGTATGCGGTTTTTTTCTCCAAATAAAAAAGGAGCTACAATGGTTAAGGAACATAATAACCTTTCCATCTTGGTAAATCACCGCAGAAGCTTCAATATATGCCACAGCTTGGTAACTACAAAACAGGAATGGGAATAAATTAATACTTCCTCCACTCCAAATTGCAGGACGTTTTGGCCCTTCTAGATACATTGCTTTTACTGTGTATCCAGACATAGGGTATATCGAAATGCATAGCAAAAGCTATGTATATAGAAAAAGTAAAATGTCTTATAATTTGAAAAAGAGGGAGTATATCATAGTCATCAAGAGAACTTTAGGAACCTCATAAAGTTCAGGAAATATTTGGATGGATTTTAGCATATCAATCCAAAATTACTAAAATAAAATCCCAAGATTTTGTGTTACATAGCTCTGATATTACAGCACAATTCTCCAGAGGTCATAAGTTCCACTGCACCAATAATTGAACCTTTATAATGCTCTCTTATATTTCAAGAAGCATATAGAATTTGTTGACTTAGTTATGGTAAGTTGATGTCTAGTGGTGGCCAAAACAGGCAGCCACATGGCAATAGTATTATAAGAGAAATTTGGCTCTAAACAATGAATTCCTATATAATCTGCCCAACAGGCTTAGCAATACAACAAACAATTCCACCAATTCCCTCCCTCCTAAAAGGTATCACAAGTTTAAATTCAGATCTAGGACACAACATCGCTTCCACACCATATGCCTGGGGGAGATCGACCTCTGCTAGGGCAGCGCCCTTGTTTAGGTGGAAGATCCTATTGATTTGTTGCCCTGATCACCTTTCTAGTGTGGGTCATTACATCAGATTCTCTAGCTCCGTCCAGATCTTCACTGTCGGACCATGCCTCATCCCGGTGCCACTGTGGTGGCAGTCAGGCCTGGCCACTAACTAACCCCACGTCACCATGGTGACGGCCACGGCAAATTCCACACTGATCATGCACTCTAGCACCCTCCACTGCCATCATCCTGTCTCGCCCCACTGCCGTCAAATGTCCTGGCAGACGATTTGTTCCGGATGTCCAGCTGCACCGATCCGCGTCATCTACGCCTGGCCGGTCCCTCCTGCGCCACCGGGATCCATCTGATCTTGTGACAGGAGCCTGCCACCTGGCCCATGCCTATACACATCACCGAAAGATGCCTTCAGTGGGCTACCCATTTTGGAAGCTCATTGTCGACCCGCATCATCTGCACCACTATGGGGTTGCATCGGGAGCCCGCTGTGCGGTTGCATCGCAAACGTCGCTAGAGGATGCCACTGCTCCCTCCTGCACCACCAAGATACATCTTATTGGTCTGTTGCTGCATGTATCCCTTTTTGGTTTATCCGAACACTGATTGACATTGACTCACACATCAACCTAGCACGTATCTACTCCGATATCGACATCAACTACACCATCCTCTCTACCCTGTGCCCGCACTGCCAGGCTGGGCACACGATGCTGCGGGACGCTTTCCAACATTGCTTCTCAGTCATCATGTCCACACGTCCTCATCGCCGATTCATCATCAACACCACAGATTGAGATGAATCCACCGACTTCTCATGCGCACTTAATCTAATCAGCTGATTATGCACGACCTACTCGGCTCCCATGATGTTTGTCATCGAGTACTACATGGCATGCCAATATCTGTGGCAATAGCTACTGCATCTACAACACCATCACATGTGCATCGTTGACAATGATGTGTCTCTGTCATCACCATAGCAACTCTTCTGCACCCCCGAGTTCATGTGCGACCACCTCAACATCGGCTACCTTGACTGCTACATCGACCATGACTATCTCCCCCACAACATCCTTGAACATGGCTACTCACCCTCGGCAACCTCAACATCAACACGAAGGGCTACCGTGTTGCTTGAGCAATCTCATCGACTTCCTTCCTAGCCACAACACCCACAACACATTGAACATTATGACCGCAGAGTTGTCAGATCGACTTACAAACTTTCAGCTTATCCAGTCTCGCTGTTTGCATCACTCCCGTTGTGACTACGAGAGGATGTTAAAGTATTTTGGGATATCTCCATATATGGTAGGTTAGGATGATGTAATCTCGGCTTGCCTCATCTCTAAGGGAGGCTTCTTGCCCCCTAAGAAATATGCTCATATATAATCTGCCCCTAAGGCTTGGCAATACAATGAATAATTGCACCAAATCTCTTCCTCATGTCAAACATTCATCCTGTCAAAGTATATTAAGACTAGGACAGAGTTAGCTGAGATTATGATCCCATGCACCGATTTGACACCCAAGTTATGTAAACCCTACGTATACCGTCCGAGAGGCACAATGGAAAGCATCCACCATTTTATTCCTCTTGTATGGTATCACAAGTCCAAGTTCAAATCCTAACCCTAGCCGCCAATCGATTCTGCACCGTGCACCCCCTTGTGTCCTATTGATATGCCATTATTGTCATTGTTCTAGCGTGGCATGTTCCTCGCCACTGTTGTGGCCCAAATCCGCTTGATCAGGACCACCATCATTCTTGTCGCACCGTTGACCTCCTTCATCCAGATCTTCACGGACTTCGCCACGTCCCTGTGTGACCATGGTAGCAGTCGTGATAGGCCACATCCCAACATGTTTTACAACACCCCCAAGTAGGCACCACCAACACAGCCATCGGGTGTCTTGGTAGGTGGACCTAGCACCAACACGTCATTCACTTTTTTTGCTCTGTGTCAATATCCGCCCAAGAGCGCGCTAGGGGACCGCCACCAAGACACATGTCATCGGAGGATGCCCAAACAACCTCCACTCCTCCGCCCCATCCGAGGCCGACAGCTAGATCCGCCACCCGCCCGACTCCGCTTGGACACCCTTTGCCACCTACCCCATTTGGCAAAGAGCTTGCCGCCACCAGACAACAATATTGTGTCATGGTGCATGGGGCATGTTTGCTACGGGCATCCAGCTGTGTACCTAGGTTTTGATCTCTTAGTGCTTAGGTCCTTTTTTTTATTTTGTCTGCACGACTATTGATAGAGGCTAAGTCACTGGTCTCCCATTGACCTTGGACATATCTACTCTGATATCAACATCATGTACACCGGCCTCTACCACTTTGACCTCCACAGCAGGCATGTGATGCCAAAGGGATGTGTATGCCACCCCACGTCCCTTCTCAGTCATCGCATGCGCCTTATTGTTGGTTTTTCACTGCCATTATAGATCCGCTCCCACATTGCTTCTTTTTCGTCTAGCGCAACCTCGTCGCTATCATCGTCGTCTCTTCCCTACCTACTTTGGCTACTCGGACAACAACGAGCTGCATCTGCACATTCTACCCACTGTTCTGCACCCCGCAACTATCATCGAGGCCTTTTATGCTAGTCCCTTGGACATTTGGTGTATGGTTGGGGTCAACTACCAAGTACCTGTATCGACAACACTAGTGAATGCATTCATCCTCAACATGTAGCTACCTTAGTGCTCGCACACTTCGTCCATAGTGACTTGACTAAATCGACTTCAGCATCGACACTCCCTTTCTCATTTCATTCCGTTTTTCATCTACATCGACAGCCCTGACTACGTCAACCACGACATTGCCCTCTTCCACGATGTATCTGTCATCACCATGACACCTCTTTTGTGCCCATGGCTTGACGTGCACACCCCGACCTACGAAGGCCATGGCTTCATGGTATCTTCGACCATGGCTACTTCATGCTCACGCTCGTCTACCTCGACATTGGAACAAAGGGCTACCGCCTTGCATGAGCTACTCGTCGGTTTTCTTCTCCAATGCTAGAAAATATCATGACTAGGATAGAGTTATTTGGAATTACAATGCCGCGTCCCAGTTTCACACCCAAGTCATGTAAATTCTATATATACCGCACAAAAGTCTCAATTTAAATCATCATATTCCACAAATTCTCCTATTCCACAAATTCTATTCCTCCTACACATCCCATCACTGAGCCCTCACTAGCATATTATACTAAAATGACAATTAAATCCAACAAGCGACACATTAACCAACAACTCAAGATTATGATGTTTACACCTAGCGCGCCAGTACTATGCCCAGTGGATTTTTTCCTTGTAATATGTAAAGAGATGGATAAGTCAAACAATGCACCACTTACCCAAGCTTAAGAAGCCCTGCAACAGTGCTGGCACTAATATCAAAATCAACCTTTGGCTGGATAATAAAATTTCCTTCCCTTATAGGCTAGCAAGGGAAGAAAAAGGTCAACATGTTATAGACCATGTCAAAGAAACATAATGAAAAAAAAATTAAGTGTGCATACCTCTCGTATCAACAATGCGAATCTTCCTTCACAAATTCTGACCCGGATACACTCACCTTCTGTCAGCTGGCCATTTGATGGTATGCCAGGAAGCCGTAAGTACACATCAGTAAAGTTCTGGACAGAACTGCAGACTTTACTAGCATCTAGTACCTTCAGTATGTCTTGGTAGGACACCTAACAATAGAGCAAAAACTCGTCACTTCCCAAAACATGGAATGCACATTGTTTCCCTAGACGGCTTCCTAGGCGCTCAGAGATTAAAAAAAAAAAAACAGTTGTAGGTTTATCTAAGCTACGCAACTATATAGGCTCTAGTGACACCATCCCCCCCAGGGCAGTCAGCTAAGCATACTAATCACCCATTAGGTACAAAGCAATGATCTGCCTCCCAACTATCACCTAGCACTGAGGGTGAACATAGGAAATGTGGGAATATAAAGTTGCATGTTTACCTGTTTTTACTTTTTAACACAAAAAGCGAGCTTTCAGGAGAGAGCACAGGATCGAAATCGTTTTGAATCTTAAGCTGCCAAGCGAGTGGAGAAATAACAATGCATAAGTACACAAACTTACGGGATGCATAATAACAGCAGCATATTGAGCGGTTATGTAAGGTGAAAAAAATAGGTCAACAATTATGTTTCTTGTACCAACATGAGCATGGACAAGATGTGGTTCAATGTATTGCTGAAACAGTGGAAATACAGTGGTCATGATTTCAGTCTGGGAAATAGAAAAGCCAGCACGATTCTTGTCTCTCTGAATTCTTGCAATAAGGTGTGAATGAACTCCACCAACCTAGTGCCAGGGAATATGTAATATGTTAATCTCAAAAGAAATATTTACAATTATATAGCAAGATGATGGAACAAGACTAGAAATTTGTTGAAGATTTGAGAAGGATCTTACAACTGCAATCCACAAATCCAGCAATTTCCTTATAGCAGGATGTAAAGTATAGACACCTTCAAAGATGACCTGGTATCCAAATGTAAATCATGAAAGGATCACTCCTCATCCATGAGATCTAAGCATTGCAGATTGTAATACACCCTCTGTTCCAAATTATAGCTCACTTTGTTTTTGTCCTAAGTCAAACTTCTAGGTTTGAATGAGTTTTTCGAAAAGAAAAAAAATCCTCAAAGGACACAGGAGCTGTATCATTTCAAAAAAATATATTAACACCTGCAAGCTTAAAAAGATGTATTGTCGAATATTTCATGGAGAATCCATGGTTCTAAATAAAATGTAATTAATTGTACGTTTACGCAAGCTTAATAATCATTAACAAACTGTTTCAGCCCTATGATGGGTTCCATTTAGACCCTATGCGGTGATTTAAACGCTGGAGCCTTGACGCGCCCAGGAGTTGCACGTACACGGCAAGGTGGCGATTAAGCAGTGTGGAAACGAGAAAGCGGCAGTGAGGTGGGTGCAAGTGCTGGCAGGCATGTGGGCACTCATAGGGGAAAAAGAAGGTGGGAGCGCGTGAAAGAGCACAGGGATCCAGAAACAGGGTTTGTAGCTAAGTAATATACAAAAATAATCCCAAACCTGTGTCTTTGCCACCAACACTCCAAATATTAAAGGGCTTTCACAAACCATAGGGGATGAGTGTAGTCTTTGGTGCATGGCAGGTTCTTCCAAGCTCAGTGACCACCTAACTAGGTCACTGACCCCAGGGGCTGGAGGTTAGCCACTGGTGTGGTAGGATGGTCATGTTTTCTTTTTTTGTCACAAGCATAGTCCGGAACCTTGAGTCCAGGTTCTTTCTAAATTTGGCTCGTCGGCTCTCCTTTGTAGTTCAAGAAAAAAAAAGTGAAATATAATTTGGAACAGAGGGAGTAAGTACCTAAAGAGAAGTATAAATATTTGGAAGCAATATTGTCAATCTCAACCTAATTTGGTCTGGTGTCTCCATATACAAATATTTCAATTATCTCAGATTTACATTTCATTAATCTATCTACTAAGCTTACCATTTAATGAAACTGAACCATTCGAACGGAGGTATGTAATTGCATATTCAGAAAATATTACAATGCACCAGAGGATTACCCTATAGTTCCAATACAATAATTGACAAATTTTGTAAAAAAAAATTGGATAGAACAAAAAAAAAATAGATATGTTGAAACAAAATAAAATGTACTCAATGAGAGACTTGGATGGATATATACTTTACCACTCCACTTTCCTCAGATACTTGAAGCTCCTTGAACCCCTTTCTGCTGAAATTTTCAAAGTCGAAGCAAGGAACTTCTGCTTTATGACTATTTCTGATTTCCATAATGTTCTGAGTTACAATAATTCATGTACACACTTTAGACACAGAAATGAATAAACAACATACTTGCTCAGATCATGAATTAACACCTTAAACTGTACCAAACTACTCTCTTTATTTCATCATAATAGAAGTGCAGAGCGATCAGCACATAGGCCAATTTTATAGAGGCCTAAAATTATTTCATAACTCGCGCTTTGATAGAGAGAATGAGGCATCGCCTTTTAAGGTTGATCCATATTTAAAGAACCACTAGACCATGAACCAACTCCTTTAGGCTCAGGCATTGTGGTGGCATTTCAAAAGGCTCATTTCTTTCCAGATCTGGACATAACAGACTAGATTCCATAGCACAGCAACCAAAAACTGGAGTATTGGGCCTTAATAGATTTATATTAATCCACAGTTTTTGATACTATATTTAGACTTTAGAGTGGCTTCAAGATGAATAAATGATATTGCAGATACCTTTTCGATTTTGAATGAAGTACTCTTAGTGCAAATGTAAAAGTTGCAAAGGGAAGGTTCCACTTAATTTGATGGTATGATGCATTACAGCATTTAACGTTTATCAGGTTCAATCAAAAGGTATGCTAAGGCAACATAAATAAAACAAAGGATGGAGTAACAACATCTGTTTTAGCAAGGAATGAAGTCGGTCCACAGCTGTCAAATACTCAAGTAGAGATTTTAGATGTTCTCTTCCTTCTATACTGTGAGTAAAACCTCAACTACAATTTCAACTTATGTTGATCAGTTTGAACATGTTCAGCAAGTTCAACAGTCACCAGCTTTTCAACATGTTCTCTTCCTTCTTTAAGTTTGACCATGTACATAGCAAGCCAGCCATGAGAATAAGCTCTTCATCTTTGTTACCGGCTTACCGCTATGTACAGCTATGATTCTGGCATGTAACATGGAGATCAGCTCATTTCTAATGATTTGGTCAGCGGGTTCATCCTTTATTTTTTTAAGTTTCTATATTTACTCTGAACATGGAAAAAAAAAATGCTAATATCAGCATCTGTGCTTGTTACCTTTGAGAATATTTAATTGTCACACCTTCAAAATACCATAGTATCAGAGTGATATGTATGCCAGCTGCATTGATACTAAGATAAGGAAATTCAATAGTGCCTTACCACCTGTTTTGACCAAAGTTTTAAATAGCCGGATATAGCGTCCTCTATAGCCGGATTTAGCGGATTAGCAAGGCCAGCGCTAGGAGAGTTCGTTTTTAGCGCTATCTGATCTTGACGGCTAATAGCGGCGATTAGCCCGCTAAAAAAGCTAAATGGGGTTGATGTAGCGCCGCTAAGCAGTTCCTGGCGGGCTCATGGGCTGAAAACAGAGTGGGCTTCCTATGTTTTCATCAGCGTAGGGCCCAAAATAGCAGCGGCGGCCCAAAATTCCACCTTAACCACACACAGTTGCCTCTCTTCTGGAAAGAGCTACGGCGGCCCAGTGCGACATGCAGTCTCTAGACGCAAGGAACAACAAGGAAGCAAGTTCTCTTCTCACGCTAGTCCTCTGTTCTTGTATTCCGTTACTTCTTTCACTAATTTTTGACATATTTTACAAAACCGCTAAATGAGTTAGCGGATGCTATTTCCGGCTATAGCGTTTCTAGCCTCTTGGAGAAACTTGCCGCTAACTTGCTTAGCCGGCGATTTTAAACTTTGGTTTTGACTAACCTTGCATGTTCAGAAATTTCAAAGAACTTGAAGTGTATGTTAGCATATAGGAAACAAAAATGGGATACATCACCTTAGTAAGCAAAGCAATATCCAATGAACTGTAATCATCATACTTATAATCTCTCACTTGTTCAGGCTTGTAATAACTCTCCAAGCTTACAACTTCACAGCCAATTATATTTGCCATCTTCTGAGCTAAACTTGTCTTTCCCGATCCACTAGGACCACCTACAGAGCAAGAGGTCAAATAGTATTAGCTTAAGCACTTATACCAAAACCCTCTAATGAAAAGTGCCCTGTCTTTCTTTCTTGTATAGCTGCCCTAGATTAGTCCTGCAGCCCATCTCGGGCTGGCTTCTCTGTTGTTCTTCTACTATTCCTTTGAGGCCCCTTTGTGGAGTGTTGTTCTTGTTCCCTTTTGTTTAATAAAACTTACAGCAGGGGTCTCCCCTGCTGTATTTTCCATTCAAAAATAATAATTGAAGCAAGAGCAAGCAAAATAGAGAGGAGAGAGGGAGAGAGGGAAGAGGGGGGGGGGGGGGGCAGATAGGAGAGAGTGAGTGCAACTATAGCAGAATATCCAAAAAGACGCAAAACTAATACTCCTGCCTCAATAGTGATGTACTTGACCTTGTGGTGTCATTTGAAATTTTCCCAGTATATTGCCAGTGTATATAAGGTCGCCATGAGCCGTAAGTGGTGATAAAGTTTTTGTGTTATGTATAAGGTCCTGGTGGAGTTCAAGATGAGATTCCCATATCAATGAAAAGCATACATAGCTTTTTTTTCCCAATCTCTTATTCTGTGCGCCCATCCATTTCCCACAATCTGCCGCCTTGCCTTGCACCCAGATTAACCCAAGAGTTACCACCCTTATCTCCTTCCCCCATCAAGCAGCTCTCTCGCCTCCTTCATCATCACCATATTGTGATAAATCAGTTGGTCTAGTCACTCCGGCGGCACCTCCCAGGTCCTTCAGGCTGGGTTAAAAAAATACCCTCGCCTGTTCCACTCAAAGCACTGGGGAGGCCGGCCCAATTCTCATTTGGGCAACGGTAGCCACCGTGTATGGGTGCAGAACAGGGGTTCGGGGGTTTTCTCGCCGGGTGAGAGGCACTTCCTTCTTAATTTGAAAGCTGCGGCGGCAGTCTTAACCGCCCCAGTCGAGTTTTTTTTTTTTGTATCTATTGCCACTAATCAAAGCACCCATCGTTTCGATCCAGGGCACCCAGAGTCAATCTGTGGTGCACAGGGAAGGAGGGATTGGGCGAGGAGGAAAGCTGGGGTTCAATGTCATGTCAGCTTGGTAGATATCGATGACCCTCCTCTCCATGGGGCAACATCCTCATCTAGTCCCCCACTTTTCATTTATGATGTCCTTCCCATTGCATCCTTTACCCCCTCTTTTCTACTTCGCTCCCATGGTGGGAAAACAACACATAGCATCATCCTCATTCTCTCCCAAGGTCAATGTCTGACAACAAGAAACAGTGCAATTTGTTGCAAATTTCGTTAATTGTGGTCAGGTCTCAAGCCTAGAGGTAGGTCGTTAGTTTTTTATGGCTAAGAACGATGTCTAGAGTATAATGTATCCTTTAAAAGGTGCCTGCTTCAGCCTTAAGGTCCTTTTTCACCACACTACGAATGCCCTAAGAGTTATCTTCACTAATCGTAATCAATGTATATATGGAATCTACATTCAAATTGACATCAAGACAGCATGATATGTGAATCAAAACAGGAACACAAAAGCAATAAGCCCAGCAATGATACTAATACTTAGAAAACCCAATTCACAAAAGGTGTGTTTAGTTGGTGGATGGGTCTTGCATCGTATATCCTGGCTGAGGCGATGCAGGCTAAATGGAACCGTATTTGAGAAAAGGTGTTTGGTGAGGTTGCATGAGCGGATGCAAAAAGAAACTAAGACGTTGTTTGGTTGCCCGCATGAGCAGATGCAACCTGTCTAACATGTGAGACTGGCACGAGGGCCCATCACCCTCATCCTGTATCCACTCAACTTGGCCCGGTAGTGAAGCTCAATTTGGGCGTATCCCAATAGCCTGTATCCACTAATGCAATTCCATCCGCTCAAAGCCAACCAAACAGGTTTCTCAGTCAAATTTATACAGCTCCGCTCATACAGGATTGTTGGAGATGGGCAGCATATAGTCATACATGGGCCTCATGGGCCTAATACACATACTCCAACACCCCCCCGCAGTCTGAACTCCCAGACTGGACATGAAAAGAAGTACACACAGGAGCCCCCCACAGACACAACTAGCCACTGGTGATGTTGAGGCTAGAGCGAAACTCGGTGAAGGTCGAGGACGGGAGGCCCTTGGTGAAGATATCGACGAACTGGGAGGTGGTCGGTACGTGAAGGACCCGCACCTCGCCGATGGCTACCCGATCACGGACAAAGTGAAGGTCGATCTCCACATGCTTGGTCCGTTGGTGCTGAACGGGGTTGGTGGAGAGGTAGACCGCACTGACGTTGTCGTAGAGTAGACCCGGCGTGCTTCGATGGAGAGGGCCGTGGAGCTCTCCAAGGAGCTGCCGGAGCCTGTGAGGCCTCGGCCACGCCGTTGGCGACAAAGACGGTACTCAGCCTCGGACTTTGGAGCGGGAGGCCACCGGGCCGGGCGCTTGGACGACTGGGACACCAAAGTTGCCGCCCAAAAAGACAGCAGAGCCGGAGGTGGAGCGCCGAGTGTCCGGACAGTCGCCCCAGTCGGCGTCCGTGTAGACAACCAGCTTGGTGGAGGAAGACCATCGGTGGAAAAGCAAGTCGTAGTCAACAATACCCCTGAGGTAGCGAAGGAGACGCTTGAGAGCAGTGAGGTGGGGCTCCCGGGGATCATGCATGTGGAGACAGAGCTGCTGAGCTGCATAGGTAATGTCCGGCCGGGTGAAGGTGAGGTACTGAAGTGCACCAGCAAGACTCCGATATGCAGTGGGATCTGTCACTAGGGTACCCTCGGTCTCTGACAGCTTGCCCTATGTGTCAACCGGAGTGGAGCAGGAGTTGCAGTCAGTCATCCCAGCGCGCTCCAGGATATCAAGAGTATACTGCCACTGGTGAAGAAGTAACCCTGCAGGATGAGGCTCAACAGTGACCCTGAGGAAGTGGTGGAGCACACCAGATCCTTCCTGAAGAGAGGTGATGATGCGGCGGAGGAGTGACTCACTGGAGGCCGTGAGGACAATATCATCAACATAGAGCAAGCGTGTACGCGGGTCTCGCCTCCATGGTGATAGATATTGATGATGTGTCGGACTTGGCCTCAAGCCGCATCGAAGGTGCTTTTTGGATCACCTCACAAACCCCAGTGTCAGGAGGAAAGCAGCAAACCGATGGTTCCACGCCCGGGGGGCCTGCTTGAGGCCGTAGAGAGACTTGTTGAGCCGGCAGACCAAGTCAGGGCGAGAAGAATCAACAAACCCCACCGGCTGACTACAGTAAACTGTCTCAGTGAGAAGACCATGTAGAAAGGCATTCTTGACGTCCAGCTGATGCACAGGTTAAAAGCGAGTGAGAGCCAGCGAGAGAGCACCGGCGGGACGGTGGCGGCCGGCTTGACCACGGGATGAAAGTCTCATCATAGTCGACCCTGTGGCGCCGAGTGAAGCCCTGGAGAACCCAATGAGCCTTGTACCTCTCGAGAGTGCCATCAGCCCGCCGCTTGTGTGTCCAGATCCACTTGCCTGTGGCGACATTGGAGCCCGGGCGGACGGGCACCGATCCCACGCCCGGGTTGGCGAGGAGGGGCAGCGTGCTCCTCTTCCATCGCGCGGCGCCCGGTGAGGGTCCGACAAGGCCTCGCGGATGGAAGAGGGCTTGGAGAAACCCGCAAGTCGCCGGGCATCGCCAAGAAGAGCCCGAGGTTGCAGGGGTACCAGCCAAGGCGTGTCGCGTCACCATATGGTGAACATGACACGGGTGTCGGTGAAGAAGCGGGGCGGTGGTACACCGGCATCGCGACACGGGCGCCGGGGGCCGTGGGCGGCGAGTCGGCGCGCCGGGCGGGGGAAGAAGCCGCCGCGCGTAGAGGACCCCGGGCGAAGAAGCGGCCACCGGCAGACGGCGGCGGCGGTGGCGGCGCGCTTAGCCGCGGCACGGCGCTGGGTAGACGAGCGCCGGGCCGGGCGAAGCGCGTAGGTGGCAGAAGTAGACGGCTCGGACAAGTGCGTGCAAGTAGACGGGGCCGCCCTGTAAGGCGGCGGCGCGGGCGGTGGCGGCGCTTTTGCCCCCGCACGGCGCCGGGTAGACGAAGCTGGCCGGGCGGCACGCAGTGGTGCCGGAAGTCGACGCCCGGGACCACAAAAAGTGTGGACGGGGCCGCCCCCGAAGGGGACCCTCGATGCCCGGCGAAGAGCACGGTGTAGCAAGTATTCCTCGCAGGATACAACCGTAAGGGTGGCGCAACCACCGTGTCGGTTGGGAAACAACGAGGAGAGGTCGGGATCCGGGGGGAGGTGGGTGTGGTGGTGGAGAAGGGGAAGACAGACTCATCAAACACCACATGGCGAGATGAGGACCCGACGAGAGGTAAGGTCAAAGCATCGGTACCCCTTGTGATCCGGGGAGTACCCGAGGAAGACACAGAGAGTCGATCGGGGAGCCGCCTTTGCGCTGAGCGGTGGTGTGGTGTTAGGGTAACACGCACACCCAAAGACTTCGAAGGTGATCGCATCGAGGAGGGGGTACCGAAAAGAGCGTGGTGTGGTGTGGGGAGGGGGCAAGCAGCGGAAGGAAGACGGTTTAGGAGATAGGTGGCGGTGTGTAAGCTCTCAGCCCAAAAAGCGAGCAAGAAGTGACGCCTGGAAGCGTAAGGGTGCGCATGGTGTCATTGGTGGTGCGAATCATGCGCTCAGCCTTGCCATTCGAGAGGAGGTATATGGGCAAGACATGCGCAATCGGACAACGTGAGAGGAGGAAGAAGGCACGAGAGGTGGAGTTATCGAACTCACGGCCATTGTCGCTTGGGACGGCCTTGATGGTGAAGCCGAATCGAGTGGGCGCCCAAGCGAAAAAATGGAGAATCGCGGGAAAAGCATCCGACTTGGCACGTAAAGGAAAAGTCCACGAATAATGAGAGAAATCATCAACCATCACAAGATAGTATTTATACCCGTAAATGCCGATGACGGGGAGATGTCCATAGGTCGCAATGTACAAGATCAAAAATGCAAGCCGCATGAGGAGAAGAACTATGAAAAGGAAGACGAACATGACGACCCAGTTGGCATGCATGACACAAATGTTCATCGTGAGCCCGAGTACATCGAATGTCGGAACTACGACTGAGCTGCATCAGGGCATCACGTCCAGGATGGCCGAGGCGCCGGTGCCAAGTAGTGGAAGTAGTGGCAGCGAAAGCAGTTGACAAATCAGGCGGCGAAAAAGACGAGGCAGAGGCCGGGAAGCGAAGAGTGTAAAGAGGCCCCGTGCTATCATATCGAGCGAAGGGACGCCGGGAAGCCAAATCCTTCACAAGAAGACCGTAAGAGTCAAACTCCACAGAACAAGAATTGTCAGTTGTAAAACGACGAATAGAAAGAAGGTTGTGAACCATCGAAGGTGCAACAAGAACATGGAAAGAAGGTTGTGAACCATCAAAGATGCAACAAGAACATCAGGAAGACGAAAGGAGCCATGAGTGCTGGTAGCACCCACAGAAGTGACAGGAAGACATGAACCATTTGCGCCCATAATGGACGAAGGATGAGACGAAGGAGGGTGAATGGACGAGAGTATACCGGGGTTAGGGGTAGTGTGGTAGGTAGCCCCCCGAAGTCGGCCGATCCACTCGGACCGGCGGGGGAGGTGTCGAGGCCCATAGTCTTTGAAGGAGTGTGCCAAAGCCGCCGGGTCCCAACCGGCGAGCACGGGCGTGGCGCTGGAGAACGCAGGGTGAAACCCTGTAGGAGCACCAACGAGCATGGCGGCCGGTGGGCGAGGATCACCACCGGAAGCCTGGAAGGGCCACATGGAGATGCGCCCGACCATGGGTTGTGGAAGGATGGCCGAGAGCACCTCGTGGCGGCGATGGAGCCGGATTGGCCCCACGACCGCCCCATAGCCCCCCCGGCCACCACGACGGCGACCGCCACCCCCCCCACACCCCCCCCCCCCGGCCGGCCCGGGAGGAGGAGGACCAAGAAGAGACGACGTAGGCGGGCTGGTCGGACGCAGATGGGGGAGTGGCGGCAAGAGCGTCGAGGAAGAGGACCCCGGATGAGAGGTGACCCAGGCCGGACACCCCGAGTAAGCTCCTCCATGACAAGGTTGTCGCGGACCTCGAGGAAGGCAGGAAGGGCCGCCGCCGGGTGATCCAGTGCGGAGGTGAGCATAGCGGTCGCTGAGTCCGTGGAGGACGTTGAGACCAAGATGCGGTCCTCCACGGGCCGCCCGAGGTCACCGAGAGAGTCCGCCATGCTTTTCATCCGGGCGACAAGACTCACCGACGGGAGAGGTCGCCCCTGACGAAGTACGGAAGCTCGCATCGAGACGCTAGGCCCAGCCGGGCATTGCCCAGAACTCGTTCACCAGCGTGGCGGCGGGGAGTGTTATGGACGATGTCGTGGAGCTCGAGGGAAATGGTCCCGATGAGCCACGAGAGGACGATGTCAGCCAAGTCGCAGCCACGGGGTCTAGACCACAACGGAGGCGTGGACGAGGACGTGGTCGCCGAGGGCGAAGCGGCGAGGGTCGAGGACCCGTGTCCCGCCCACGGGCGAGGGACGGCGACTTCGGCTCGAGGACGACTGTGGGACCAGGTTCCGGATGTTTTAGACGGCACCGGCCTGGTAGTGGAGCTGCGCCACAAGTGGGTCAGCCGGGTCGTGCCAGAGAACTCCGGACGGCAGCGGTCGAGGAGGTGGCGCACCGGAGGAGGTGGCACTGGCGTCGGCGTACACCGGGAGGGTGAGGAGCTGCTCCGCCTCGGCGATGCGACGAGCCAAAGCATCAGCCGCATCGCGTTCCCTCTCCGGGATGAGGGCAGCTGCGCAGTACACGGGCTTGGCCCCTCCGCGGGTCGCGGTCCGGGCAGCGACAAGGGCGGCTGCGAGGGAGGAATCGGCAGCTGCACCAGCGGTGTAGGGCTGGGGAAGGAGTGGTGGTGGGGTGGGGAAGGAGTAGCGAGCTCCGGCCGCACTGCCTGCGCCTCCAGCAGCGGCGGCGGCGGCAGCAGCGGGCTGCAGCGGCCTGCGCTGGCAGGCTGCCCCCCAGCGCCCCCATGGCGGGCGGCAGCGGCAGCAGCTTTGCGGCTGCGGGCGGCCTGCAGGCCCCCCAGGTCGTGTGGCGCCGGGCCCCTGGGCCCGTCGGCACCGCCCGGGCGGCCTAAATCGGCGCCCATGGCGCTGGGGAGGCGGCTGGCCGAGGACAGCAGTGGCAGCGGGGGGGGGGCGCCTAGGGCGCTTCCGGCCCCGCCAGCGCCGCCGGCGGCGACCAGAGCCGCGGCTGGGCGTGCTGTAGCCCACGGTAGCCCAGGTGGAGGAGGAGAGAGTGGGGAAAAAGGGAGAAGTAGGAGGAGAGAGGAGGGGCTGCTCGCCGGCCATGGCTGGCGGCGGCGGCGCCGGCCGCCGGCGTCCAGCTGGCAGGGCAGGGAGGGAAGAGGAACCCTAGCTTGATATCATGTTGGAAATTGTGATTGATTATTGGCTAACCCTAGATGGTCAGCATATAGAGTCATACATGGGCCTCATGGGCTTAGCCTCATGGGTCTAACACACATACTCCAACAAGGATGAGAGGAGCAGACCAACTAAACACACCCAAAAGTATACAGTGATAAAAAAAAATTGCAGTTCTGGATACATCTAACAGTCTATCCAAGCATGCACCAGTCACACTCAGAACAAGAACATTTCTGTCCTCATAACTGTATGACTATCTAGAGTTTTCAGCGTTTACCAGACAAAGAGGCTACCATCCCTGCATATTCAATCAATTAGGATACTGATAAACTCAGTAGGACTTCATTCCGAGTGAATATGAGAATATGAAATTGCTATTAGGATACTCGGATTTCTAAGACCAACTGAATGGTTTCTTGGAAGAATCAGGTATAGCTTTTTTTTTACTGTAAGGTCGATGGTTGGTCTACAACTTCAGTCTAAATACTAAACATGTTCCACTATGTTAGAAAAAAAGCTGGAAGCATTACCAATCCCAACAATGACAGGGTATCCTTTGTTCTCCAACAATGCCTGACAGATAACATAATACACATTTGATGAGATATCTATTAAATATGTATACACACGAACAATACACAGTGCTCATAACAACATTTACTTGAATTGCTTGAACTGATAGGAGAAGGCCCCTATCCAGGTCATAAGAATCTGGCAGGGGAGCTAGCTGGATGTTACTTCTTGAAGAAGAATCTGAAAATATGTAGTAGATAATCATCATACTATACATTGGACTCTGTGGTCCTAAGCTATTCTATTTTTCTTTCCAATGAAACAGTCACGAAATTCCAATACAATGTTAAAGTTAACAACCTGGGATAAACTGCCATTTTGCCAAAACATGTTCCTGTTCCAACTTTTTTGGGCGGAGATCTCGTCCATGGTTGCATCAAGTCATCAAGATTCGTAATGTTTTCAGCAGAAACACGAATAGGTTTAGGTGCAGCAATTTTTCTTTTCTTGACTTTCAGTTAGCAGTGTGCTTGATACTGGTGGTGGTGTATTAAGTCGTGGAACCCCTAAAGATCAATGAGGAACTTATTAGCAAGAAGGTCCCCTTGCAAACTAAGGGAATAAAAGATAATATACCTTTGCTCTCCAAGATCATTTCTAAGTATGACTTTGTGATCCAAGGTCCCTTTATACCAAGCTGTGAAGCCTCTGCTGCAACAATCTAAATTATGTAAGTCAGTTAAATTATCAAACTTTAACCAAGGCTCAACAAACATACGAAGAAATCAGTTAAATTATACCAAGCTTTAAAGCCTCAGCTACAACAATCTAAATATGTCAGTTAAATCATCAAACTTTAACCAAGTTCATTCACAAGTTTACAACAAACATAAAAAGAAATCAGGATGACATCGTTCAGAATCCAATCCTATATATATATATATATTCCTATATATATATATATATATATATATATATATATATATATATATATATATATATATATATTTCTCTTGGAATTAAGAGCAACAATCTTTCAATTTCATACCTCTATTAAATTCACAGCATAAAGGATCCTATAGCCTAAACAATGTGAACTGTAGGCACCTGAATAGTTAGAATTTCATAAGCTTCCCAGAAGTAAACACGTAAACAAATAGTTGAAGTACACATTTGTCAAATTCAGTCATCAAATCCTTTAGATGAAAAGGTGATAATATGCATTACAGGAAATATTGACTAGTTATAAGGACACCTGTAAGCCACCTTAAATATTTTAAGCCAAAAGGCAGACATTATCCAAATTCAACAATTATGAAATTTAAGGACCAAATAGAACAATTTTAGCATAAGATAAAAGTTAGCATTAATCAGATTCAATGATGAGTATGACATGCTAGAAGTGGCAAAACCCAAGAATGGACATCATGTTTGATCTTCTTAAAAATTCCTGAGAATCAAGAAAAATTCAAGAGTGCCCAAAAGCACAACTGTGTCATAACTCATCACCCAGCATAGAAGAATGTATACCTTTCTACTTGGACCTTTTAATACCAAAAAAGGTCTCATTTAGGGTGTCAATGGTCTCGGCCGCTATCAGTAATTGATCTCTATTGACAGATGTGCATGTGCGCTTAAAGCTAACAACAACACTGTACCCCAAGGCCAACAATCCTCCAAGAGTTGTTCGGCCAACCTGAAATAATTCAGAAACATGCGGCACATTCAGAATACTCATTAAGTTGCTGCAATTTTTATGTGATACAAAATGCTCCTATGAAACAATTTAACTCTTCATTAAAGGAGGGCTTCACTTGTTTAAACTATGAAAAACACTTGCTAGTTGGGAGAGATTTAAATGTAATACAAACATTTCACCTTAAGGAGTGTAATAAGTTTTCGTGTTCTCAAAAATTAAGATCACTTGCTACCAATATTTTGCAGGTTTGCAGCACAAACAAACCTTTATGATAATATGTACTCCATTCCAAATTATAAGACGTTTTCGCTTTTCTACATACAGCTTTTGCTATGCACTTGAATATACACTGTCTGAATACATAGTAAAACAATGTATCTAGAAAAGCCAAAACGTCTTATAATAACTTGGAACGAAGGGAGTAATATGTAACACTTCTAGTAGTATTCCACTTTCAGATTTACAAATTCCACCACTTTAGATTTCATCAACCTTCATGCTCAAGCTGTCAGCGTGCAGAACATACACAAAGCCTCATCCCAGCTGTCCTCAACATCGACTCCAACAACTACACCAGCTCGCTGGAGTCAGATCCTTCCCATCCTCGGGAAGTACTGCCTCTAGCGCCACGTCCTTGATGATGCTACTGATCATACCTTCCCAGACTGAGGACACATGAACTAACTGTGTTGTCCTGCCATGGCTATACCGCAACATCTCCAGCAATCTCAAGGAGATCGTCCAGCCACACCACACCACCGCCTGCGCCATCTGCCTTGCCCTGGAACACCAATTCCTTGCCAATCGCGAACAGCGTGCCCTCTACCTCGCGCCGCCTTTCAAAACTTCGTCCAAGGAGACCTCTACATCGCCGACTATTGTTGTAAGTTGAAGACCCTTGGTGATCTCCGAGAAGTTGTCACCAACCGCATGCTTGTCCTCAACATCATCTGTGACCTCAACAAGCACTTTGCCTCTATCAGCATGCACCTTCAGTTTAGGTGTCCCATCCCCACCTTCCTAGAGGCCCACAACAACTTGATTCGGGCTGCTCACAGTTGTAGGCATCTGGGCCATGAGCCTTCCATGGGTTTCTATAGATTGATCACTAGACATAATAGGTAAGTATATCTGACGGTGGTCATACTTTTATAAACAAACCCTACATCATCCTTGACTGTACATGCCCCTGTACTCTACAACCCCTAATCAATTTAGTGGTCTCCCATGTATTTACCATTGCTTTCAAATCTACTTCCCTCAATCTCCTCTACCAAGAACAGAGCAGTCAGGGCTTGACTCGGGCCCTCAGTCGTCTCCTGTTACAAGTCAAAGCCCTCCTCATTCCAATAACTCTGGGAGCTTGGTTGATATGAAAAGGAGGCAACAATTACATTTTCCATGAAGCATCACCAAGTATCCAAAGGGCAAGCACAGCTTGCTGTGAAGTTCCTGCCTAATAGATGTGATAATTCATTTTATTTCCAGGTCACTATGTGACCATAGTTCTGGGTATGTGTTGTTGCGCATATAACAGCTCTCCTGCATATTTGAGGAAAATAGCCTAACATCTATTACATGCCTGAGTGAAGCATGATGTTAGTTTGCACTGTGCTCTAAACACTGGAAGTACATACTGTTTCACCTTAGTAAGCCACTCCTATTCTTTTGCCAGAATGACAAACCAATGCAAGTTTTCTGTACTCAGCAACTTAAGGAAACACAAAACAGATCCTTTGAAGATCAGTGCATACCTCAAACTCAGCTTTTGGACGGATTATGAAGTACTTGTCAACAATCCTTTGGTCTCCGAGAGATAGGTAGTATCTTATTCCACATTGCCTAACCTTAATCCAATCATCAATCTTCATTTCTTCAGAAGCAAAAGGTGGCCTAAGGTACATCTCAATAAAGCTGGAATAAATGAGAAACCAGTTGTCACACACCAAAAAACCTTGATGAAGGTGCAAGGGAACTTTAAAAAAGCTGTCAGGATCCTGATCTAAATAGTATCTTTACCATTTGACTGTATTCAATCATAAAATTATGATCCTGCCAGACTTATAACATCATATATATTTTAACTGAAAACATGGATTTTCTGCACATGCATTCGTCAGTTACAGTCTACAGCATTGATTATGAATGTGAACATGTGCTATCCCATATGTCGGAGATTTTTTTTTTCTCCTTAAAAGAGAAAAAAACAGACAAGCAGTGTGCGACAAAATTAAACTAATAGAATAGAAGTATTAACAAATTGTACATTAATGCTAAGTTAGTTTGGAGTCAGGAATATATTAGAACTGTCATGTGGGGCCTTCAATACTCCAAGCTATATCATGATCATGGGCCTGGAGGCAGCCGGCGCTGCTGCGACGCGTGTGGCCACAGACACATGTAGGCAGCCACGCTGCCCTCCACACCTTTGAAGAGGAACATGCTGCTCTGGAACGCACAGCTGCCGCGACTCGTAAGCGCTATACACAATTGCGGAATGTACACTCCTACAATCTACATCACAATCTTGACTACCTTAAACTCATTGGACTCCAGCCGAGTGGACAAATAAATTAAGAGTTGAAGAGGATACATGAACTCACTTCTCAGTTTCCGCTTTTATTTTGTTCAAAAGCATATAACTTCTTGCCATCTGATGACTACAATAAACACAAAAAGTTAAAAAAAAACAAAGAA
The DNA here is from genome assembly GCA_015844335.1 of Chrysopogon serrulatus. Lineage (NCBI taxonomy): Eukaryota > Viridiplantae > Streptophyta > Magnoliopsida > Poales > Poaceae > Chrysopogon > Chrysopogon serrulatus. The sequence goes on from JADLZL010004721.1 coordinate 88,582, forward strand.
TATAAAAATATGGAATGAGTAACCAACTAACCATAGCTAAAAAAATTGTGTACCACATCAAAAAATCACACAAGCTCAATACTTCAATATGAAAATGAATAAATAAATAAATAAAACACTCCAAAATGGAATGTAGGCTTCTATTATGATAATGTTGAAATATGAGCATGCATAAACCCCCTAATTCAGTCAAGGACTTCAAACCCAACATGTAAATGTAACATAGGATCCATAACTATGCACTTCTGGTACTCATTGGAAACATGTACAATTTTCTGAAAGCACTGTGCTCTCCAAGATCAACATTTTCACATTTATAATTTGCAATTTACAGTTCGATTTGATGGTGCATAGCCAAGCACCCACGATACTAAATGCATACGCAGAAGCAGCGTTCCCAAATTAACATCTCAATATAAAGAAGAATGCATCATGTCAGTTTTCCACTGAATAGTTAAAACAGCAGTATTTTTATCGTGAAATGTCACAAATGATCAGGAAAAACTAGCGAAGAAGGGAGTAAACAGGAAAAGCAATACATAATAAAAATCTACTGTCAAGGTAAACAAAATAGCCACAGATTTCATATTCACATAGCCACAATAGAGTAAGGTATCATTCTTGAAATGACTGAAGGGTTCTAAGAACTTCTGACACAAGGATCTTAGGTGGGATGGGATACTTCAAAGTGCAACCTGGTTTCTTGTTGGCCAGTTCTCATAGGCTAACATCGAACTGGAGCAGGAAATACAAATGGGAGGCACAAGGTTGTCGCCCTGGAGCTGTCCAGCGGCAGAGCATGCAGAGGCATGAGTACACCAGGGTTCCAGGGCAAAGAATAATTACATACTCCATAAGATATTCCTCCTTAATTGCAATTGATATGCATCCTCTCAAATCGTGGTAAGGCCCCGACAGGTAGCTACTTACAGCAATCTGTCTAAAGAATAGGATACAGAAATCTGAACACCTCATAATATTAACAAACTGGCATAGCAAGCAAATGCTTAATTATTTGTTGATTGCTGTGATCATGTGAAGATGTGGTTGGTTATATAAGCTTGGCTGGTGCCAGCACCTGGCATAGTTGCAGCTCTCCATTTCCTCCTTTTGCCTCTTCTGGTGCAACACTAACTACTAACTAAAGCTAGTTGCATAATATTAGCACTACCAACCAAATAGCAGGAAGTGTTATCAGAATACTGGTGCATGGGTTAACAAGAGAGGAAGCAGACATAATAGTATTGATTTCAAAAAGAACCATATTATTATTCAACATCAAAAGAAACATACCACAAAAAATGAAAAATAAACTTTCATCCAGTCAAATCTACTAGATTAATAAAAATCATCAAACCGAAATAATTGAATATTTCAGGAAAAAACCAGGAATATTGATATTAACAATAGTACCCCCCGGTCTGCAAAAAGAATGCAGTTCTCACTTTTCGAGGAGTCAAATGATTTCAAGTTTTGACTAAAGTAATATAAAGAAGTACTAACATTAATGATACAAAATAAGTACTATTAAATAAATTATGAAATATATTTCATAGTGAACCTAGTTGGAGACATAAATGTTAATATGATTCACTATAAACTTGGTCAAAGTTAAGCTAGTTTGACTTGCACAAATCCAATAGTTGCATCCTTTTGTGGATGCAGGGAGTATTAAAATATTAATCAACAGTAATCCTTTGCTGACCTCATTTTTGCACTTTAGCTTGTAGTACGGTTCTCGAAATGAGCAGACAAAGCTGTTATCAATCCTAATCTGCAGCAGCAAATAACTAGGAAACATCATTACCAAAGACCAAATGATACTCAGAAATCTGAAGAAGATAACAGCTATGCATAGACAAAGGCAGTACTTGTGCATGATGCAGGTCTGGCTCAATATGCTTCCTAAACAATGGAAATATACTGTCGATCAGATAGTCCAATGAGCAAGAATCTCCAATATCATGCTGAACTTTAGAAAGCAGGCTAAAATGAACACCACCAACCTGAAAATCATATGCATCTTGTATGGTTACACAACAGGTAATATTATTGTTCTGCGAGAATGTACGTCTCAAGAAAATAACTTATAGAAAGTAAGCAATTATCATGTTTACCACAGCGACCCGGATATCAAGCAATGATCGTAGTGTTGAATGCAGAGCATACGCACCATCGACAATCACCTAGAAGAACTTGTATCAGAAGACATGTTAAAGATTTTTTTAGAAGTATAGCATGTATTGCTGAGATATTGCACCACTCCAGATGAAGAAATCCTCAGTTGCCTCCATCCAGTACGTTTCTTCTCTTGAAAATCAACTAGTGGCACCATTGTATCTTTACCTTTCACAAGATCCTGCTTAATAGACATGACTGTAAGGGCACTAATCAACACCAAAACAGAAAGTTATCAATAAAATTTGTGCAATTAACACCTGAAATAAACAAAAGGCATAAAACTAAAATTGCACAATTAGCATCTGATATATTGTGCCAATCAATTGTGTTAAGTACCCTAACAAAAGGAAGTGTTACTTTTACAAACTTTGCACAAATCCAGAACTAGGCCTGTTTGGCAGAGCTCTAGTGTGGATTTCCTAGAGCTGGTCACCTGTATCTCTAGAAAATCCCAGATCTAGATCTGCAGCATGTTAAGTGCATTTACATGACTCATTTCATTTATATTTCAGATTAAATAAAAATATTTAAACCACTTAATTGAATCTACAAACTATAGATGCAGGCATGCAGCATAGATCATGGAGCTCGAGCTGTGCCAAACAGGTCATAAAGGTCCAGTGGCAAACTATCATTGTAAAATACCAAAACCATGGGGAGCCAGTCTACCAACATTTTCTAAAGCCAAAACATTACAAAGACATGGTAGGGTTGGGGATGTCAAATCTTGCACAAGCTGGACATTTCCATGTTCCAATATACTAATTAAGTGATTTGAAGCATTATAAATTCACAGGCTAGTAGATTACAACCAAGGGGGCTGGATTTTGCAGGTGTGCTTGGATTCTTTGCCAAGAGCTATGCTGCCTTGCTGAGCTTGGAATCAGAGTGGGCAAGGCGTTTGGATGCACAGCCAGCTGATCTCAATTTTTGTGGAGGCAAGTTTTTGCTTGTTGGCTGAGGAGAGCCAATTCGTCTCTCCTGCTCAGGTGAGTATCTGGTTGTTTGAGCCTGGTGAGACAAGGCGAGGCCAGAGCAGTTTTGCGCAGAACCAAGCAGGCCCTACATATACTGGCACCACCATTTATTTGGTATTCTTATCACGCCTAACAACAAGAAACCCAAAAATGCTTCAGACAAAGACAATATTCAAGCCTAAATGTCCTCATTACCATCGTGTGCAATTAGCCTTGATTAATGAAACTGCAAAGATCTAATACAAGAATAAGACATGCCCTTCTAATTCAGTTGCATGTAATCACTATTATCAGCTGGCTAACAGTTGAAAAGTGAAGTTTCAATTTGTTTTTCCCTTTGCAGTCAATGACTAGACAACCTTAACCAAAGTTCAGAAGGTTGTTAAATTGCAAGTAATCGTCAACTAGTCATATAGGAAAACCTTTTACCCCAAATTCAACAAATGTGACCCTATGCGGACATGGTATTACCATTCAAATTCATAAAGGACTCGAAGAAATTGACAGCAAAAAGGAAAACATTGGACAATTCTGTTTCGGGAAACAAGTCCACTCCCCCCACCCAAAATTAAGTAGCCCTACCAATGGTACAATCGACAAGGACATTAAATCCCAGCATTTCTCAACAGACCCTGGCCCGTCATTAAAGCAATCAGCTCGTGAGTATCGAAGCAATCCCACCCAAATCCTAACGGGTCGTGAGGAGGAAGACCAATACCCAACCTGGAGGTTGCAAGCAAGTGCGTCGAAATCGATGGCATCGACGTCGCTGCTGCCGTCATCGCCACCAGCTGCTGTGCGGTAGTCCTCCATGGAGACTATCACGACGCACCCTAGCACCGACGCCACCTTCTCAGCCAAGCTGCGCAGCACAAAGTCACCAAATAGCAACTTAGCAACAACATATCACCAACCGTCCCCAAAAAATGGCACCATTAATCGAGGGGAATGGATGACGCCGCCGCCGATACCTGGTCTTGCCGGAGCCGGTAGGTCCGCCGATGCCGACGGTAACGACGTGGCCGTCCTTGCGCGCACGCAGCTCCTGGATCGCCTTCACTGGGAGGTAGTACCCGCGGTCGAAGGACTGGGAAAAGTGGTAGGGGAAACGATTAGGACATTAGGTCGAGGAATGGATGATGAGAGGAAGAGGAGACGAGAGGGAGAGGGTTTACCACGTGGAGGGGGAGGGACTGGAGGATGGAGGAGGATGCAGCGGCGGAGGCGGAGGTCGGAGAGGGAGGGGAGGAGGTATGGTGGAGAAGGAAGTCGCGGCCGCCGGCCTCGAGGCAGCGCTGCACGAGGTCGGCGTCCATGGCGACGCCGGCGAAGGTGGAGTGCGGAGGAAGAAAGGAACGGAGAAGTGTTTGTTGTTTGTACTCCTTGGGGATTTTTTTTTTTGTTTTTATAATCTTTTTTATTCAATACTTTAATATAGTAATAATCACTCAAAAGAAATTATGCTAGGCCTTGTTTAGTTCGTGCGCAAGTTGCAAGTTTTTCTACTCTCTCTCCATCACATCAATTTTTTACCCGCATGAATGGGATTAAATGTTAGTGAAAAAATAACTAATTATACGGTTTTGTTATAAATCACGAGACGAATCGAGCCTAGTCACGGTCACGATGGATAATATTTGCCAAATACAAACAAAAGTGCTACAGTTGCTCAGATTGCAGAAACTTTCAATCTGAACAAGGCCCTAATCCAATTTTCTTGTGTCACGGCAGCGGCAGGCCGACTGACTACGCGACCTGAAAAACTTGTCACGTCACCTCTATCAGCGAAGAGTATTATTTTGTCGCGCTCGACCATACAAAAAACATAACTCTTTGATGCAATGTATATTAGATTTCGATACAACTTTCTATTTCAAAAAATTTTATTTATTTGAGCATGTTAAGATGTTAGAAAAACATATCATTCTAGCGGCATAATAATCACATACGACTGCTTGTTTCATTAGAAAATTAATGTCTTCTTTTTTATATGAAGATGTATTTTTATATTAAAGTTGTAGCTTCTAATAAGATCTGCAACGCTATAGTTTTAGAATTTTGTACTAGTTTCATTAATATGCTCGAAAAAATAATATAAAGTTTTAGCATTATATTATTAGTATACTAGTAGAAATTATATTTCCTATATAATGTTAAATGAAAATACTTTTTATATCAAATCTGTAGCTGTTGATGAGATCGACAACTTTCTAATTTTAAGACATTTTATTTGAAATTGTTAAACTGCTTAAAAAGTAATACAAAATTTAAAGAGCATATTAATCGTATACTAGAGCTTATTTTTTTAAATATATATATATATATATATATATATATATATATATATATATATATATCCTTCCATATGATGCTGAATAAATATACTTTTATATGGATATTATTTTCTTAAGTATCTTATCGACCTTAAATGTAAAAACATTAACTACAAAGTTGTAGAACAATTTTTATATTAAAAATATATTTATTAGATACCATACGAAGAAGATATTAATTTTCTAACGCGATAAGTGTTTGTAAGCAATTATTATGGTGATGAAATTGTATATTGTTTTAGCATTTTAACATTCTCAAATGAAAAACCTCAAAATTATAAAGCTACTATGCATCCCATCAAGTTATACAATTTTCATATAATGATCATCTTCATCCACTGTTGTGTAAAAGGACTTATGATTTTTGTTCTCTAAAGTCGAGTCATATTACGCCACTCCAATGACACGAGAACACAAGACAATCGTACTAATGGGAGTGGTGTGATAAGGTTTTCTACGTCGAAACAACGTCCAATGTGGTAGATCTTCTGCGCCAACGCATGTAACACGATGGTGTGCTTTTATCATGCCATCCAAAATGGAAAGACCAAAAAGATTAAATTTGTAAAAATTTTCTATGAATGGTTATTATTAAAATACTGAAAAGGGACTAAAAATAAAAAAAGAAAATCCTCCTTGGTGCAAATGACGCTACCGAGGTGTTGGTCAGCTTTGATAAGCTCTATATAAAATATTAGTAACATTTGTATTAGTAAATAAAGTTGTTATAACAATATATTCATCATTGATTTAATGGTACTAACTATGCATTATAAATATCAATATTTATATATACTAGTAGATATGCACATACGACACGCATGTGTATGAAAACTATTCATATTAATGGGTGATATTAATACAATTTTCTACAAGTTAATTCATAAATATTATATTATATAAAAAATATACTTAACTATTTTTTTTAACATACAGTAAAATGCATTTGCGGACCTTTTTCAACTACACAATATGTGTTTAAGTTATGATAAGTTCATATCTTCTTCATTTTTCATAAATAAAATATAAATTATAGATTTGATTTAGAGGAGTGCCACTTGTTGCTCTTTTTTTGTCGACTCATTGTTTGCTCCTCACAACTGCATGCAGTGCCGCCTTGTAGAACTGTATGGTTTTCCTGCCACAACTAAGTGTAGTAATTGTTAATCCATTAGTATATACAAATAAAATGTCATCCATTTTCTCCTATGTTTGTCAAGTTTTATTTGGTCCACAGGTTGAGTAGAGAAACAACAATCTGAGCTTTGTACCATTAGAATGCATTTACATTATGCGCTAAGCATCATGCATCATATCTATTCTCTAAGCTAAAAAGAATGAAATTGGAAAATAAGCAAAAGAGTATCTAGCAAGAGTGAAATACAGATTAATAAGCATCTTCTACCAAACTCCACCAGCTCGTGCAGCTACTTTACAGCTGAAAGCTCTAGTTTGGTTTTGGCTAATTGATGAAACCTTGGACTAATCCATTTGGTTAAGCATGTGTGTAGCTTTAGCATGGATGGTCCACTGAAGATGGAGCAAGGTGATGGATGGAGATGACCACAAGTGCTCCAAGTGAGAAAAAGGAGATGAAATGGTGGCAAATGGGCTCAAGGCAAAGGTATAACCTATAGGGCCATTTGCTTTCGGTACTCAAGACACTATAGAGGGTGTGAGTACATTTAGGATAGATAACCGTACTGTTAAGAGAAGTAATCATGGGTCGAAAACGGTTATCCAAGTGCTACTAGGTGTTTGACTTCATGCATTGTATTAGAACCTAGTGTGCTAACTTAACTCTTGCAAAATTCATTTAAAAATGTTAACACACGTGCATAAGTGGTGAGACACTTTGGTGTTGGTACATGAGAGCAAGGGTTGATGGGGTTTGGGTGAAAACTCCTCCCACCGAGCTTGCGAGGCGGGACTCGGTGATTTTCGAAGTGAAAGGAGCTCTTCCAGGGGCATCGGACGCTCGGACCCGAGGCGTCGGACGCGTCCGGTGACCCTGCGAAGACTTAGCGTTTTTGGTGATGCATAGAACTGTGCATCGACGCGTCCGACGGTAAAACGTCGACGCGTCCGACGTAAAGCAAATTCCTGCCAGAACACTTGCCTGTAGTTCATCTGACGCTGGAGCGTCCGATGCCACCCCATCGGACGCGTCCGATGGGTGTGAGTCAGTTTTGGGACCTTACTGAGTTGCGTCAGCTGGCTCCCCCAGCGTCCGACGTGTTTCATCTGACGCGCGTAGTTTCTGAGCGTTCGTGCATGCATCGGACGCGTCCGGTGTGTGTCACCTGAGCGTCTGGTGCTTCCTCAGGACGCGGGTAACGGCTAAATTTAAACGAAGACACGTGGCGATGATCTGTGGCTTGGGGGCAGGCATCGGACGCGTCCGATGTTAGTCATCTGAGCGTCCGATGGCCCCGAGTCAGCCCCACCTAGTGCATAACGGTTGGTTTGTTTGAGTGGTGGGTATATAAGCTTGTTGGCCGGCTTGGAGAGCAACTCTTGCACATTTTGATCATTCTTGAGCACCCTAGAGCTGAGCCAACCTCCTCCCTCTCATCTTGCTTGATTGCTTGCATCTAAAGAGAGATTGGGAGAGATTCTAGTGCATTGCTTGTGAGTTCTTGCATCTAGTGGCACTATTGATCGTTCTCGCTGCGTGATTGCTTATTCTCTTGGTGGTTGCCACCACCTAGACGGTTGGAGCAGCGGAGAAGAGGTGTGAGCAAGCCGGTGATTGTTCTTGGCCTCACCTCAGTGGATTGTAAGGGGTTCTTGACCTTTCCCCGCGGAGATTGCAAAAGGTACTCTAGTAGAATGCGCGTGTCATTCAACTCCTAGCCATTGATTGGTTCTTGTGGTGCCTTGTGAGGCTCGGTGTGTGATATCGATTAGCCACCGAACCACGTGGTCAAGTTAGACACAACGAGGACGTAGCGTGTTGGCAAGCACGTGAACCTCGGAGATAAATTGGAGTCTCCCTCATTCTTGTGGATTGATCCTTCGAGATCATATTGGTATTCTTGTTGATTGGCTCTTCATATTGCTATTGATCAAATCAATAAGACGGTGATTGGCTTCATCCACAAGGCTCGGTTTGCATACCTTGATCAACCCTTTACCTTGTGCAAGTAGTGTATTAGATTGTGTAGAGTAATTCTATTGCTAAGAACATTACTCTTAGTGTTCTCTAGTATACTAGGTTGCTAGTTTGTTGGTTAGGTGGCTTGCAAACTCCCTCTCTTGTAGGCTAGCGCAAAATTCGCTTGAGCGCCATCTTTGTCACTAACCGGTTCATCTAGTGCTTTTGTAGAATTTTTAATTAGGCTATTCACCCCCCTCTAGCCAATTGGACCTTTCAAGTGGTACCAGAGCCGTGGTCACCATTGTTTGATTGAGGCTTAACATCCTCGGTGTCAAAATGGCTCAAGTCAACCATATCAACTATGTGGGGAAGCCGCCACACTTTGATGGAACCGGATATGATCATTGGAAGCGCAAGATATGTGCACACTTGAAATCTCTCAATCGGAAGGTTTAGGAAGTAGTTGACAAGGACTTTGCGGTGATCGACCCAATGATCCCACCGCAAGAGAAGAAGAGAAGCTTCAATTCAATGACATTGCAATCAATACACTATATAAAGCATTGGAAGCAAAGGTATTTGAGCATATCAAGGATCTTGAGAGAGCACATGATGTGTGGACAAGGTTGGAAGAAACATATGAGAGCACACAAGCCGTAAAGAGTGCCAAGGCATACATGCTCTGATGGGGACGTGATTCACGATCTTCCGTCGGGTTCAAGATAACTATCGATTTGGTGGGAGAGCGACACACCGATCCGGCTTCGGATCACAAAGACCGAACCCCGCAACCTTAGCACCACGTCTCCTCCGGGTTATCAACCGTGTCACAATCCGGTTGACCTCGCCAAGAAGGCTAATCCTCGCTGCGAATCGAAGAACACAAGCAAGAACAAGATAATACGCAACTCAAATGAAGTGACAATTGCGGATATATGATTAAGATCTCAACGTGGGGTTTCACAAACCGATACTTGGGCGATCGTTCGATGACAGATTGATCTAAAGCAAAACCCAAACCCTAACGTATGCGGCGGCTACTGATTATATGGTCTAAGGGACGTGCAAGCACCCTCATTCACGTCCTCCTCATGGGCCTATACGTTACATGGCCCGACGGCCCAAAAGATAGCAATGCAACGCCTAAACAGATTCTGGACGCTCACTTGTTTTGACGATTCCCGTTGACTCCGATGGAATTTGGACCTCAAACCAAAACCATTAGTTAGCTTATGAAATTATATTTCCATCCATATATGGATCATCAAAAACGGAGTTCGGATGTGTCCTGGGCGTCCGATTTATCGCTCGCTGGTCCTGAAGGCCGAGACTGACGCGAACTCGAGTTGGACTAGGCCTCTGGCTTGGCTTGGACGCCCTTGCTGGCCCTCTAAGGTGGTGGCCAAGGAGGAGGACGTCCATGGGCTTCCTTGGTGTATTTTCCATCTTCTCGGAACGTGCTCTAACTTGGGCCAGGGTCCCAAGTGTGAATATCCAGCCCATGACAATGATGTAGCTCCTGACAGCAACAGTGACAGAATGTCTTGATAATTTGGAGGCCTTGTCAACGTGATATTGAGATGGAACCTGATTTATTTGAAAACTTATCAAATAAGCTTTCTATCAAGTACTCATTGACCTCAATCACACCCCGGATGGTTGAGTTACGACCTTCCCAACGAGGTACTATCGAGTCACTAATGAATCTTGATTGCCCTGCACTTTGAGAAATATTTGTACCTACAAGCAAATAGGAACATGTACATGTGGAACCAAGTGAGTTACACCAAAAATCACTAAATAAGCTCACCTTATAATCAATGGTTGTATCTGAATGTGTCATGTCCTCATCATCCTTCCCTTCTTGACAACAAACCGCCCTCGGTTTGAGGTTAGGTGCTTGAGACAGATTGTAGGTAGTAGCCAACATAGCTTCCCTTCTTGAAATTTAACTTGTTTCTTTGTAACAAAACTAGAAGCACTTGACATGATAAAATTATAGCTATTGCAGCCCTCTAGTTGATCATATTTTTGTATAGTAAAATGAGATTTCAGATTTGAACAAATATAGACACGATGCACCATATACTCTCCTTTGTAATTATATTTGCCAACAAAGTGATATATACATCTAGATAACCATGGCAATTCAGCATATTTAAATTTTTCTTCCAAAATATTAAGAGCACATAGAGTATCAAACTCAATATAACCCAAAGTATTTAAAGAAGATAATAATTTTAGCTCATCCTTTTCAAAGTGGTAATGGGAAGACAATATTTACTTGCAAACAAGAAAGTACTTTGTTCCAAAATATAAGAATCAATTTCTTTTTACAAGTGGTGGCATAGCAATAACAAAAGTGCTATCATGCAACTTCTCTTCATCATAAATATCAGTAGAATCATCATGTGGTAAAGGTAAATCAAGAGAAGGTTCTAGTATTGCATTAATTGCATCATTGGTGGGCAAATTCAGCATCTCAAGAGAGCTCTTAATTGAGACAGTTACCTGTTCTTTCTCTATTACCATGTCCTCTTTCTTGGATACATGCTGCAAACTATTAGTTTCAACAAAAGACAAAGCAATATCTTTATTTTGTAAAAATTCAGATTTAGATGAAGATATCTTAACATCTGAAATAACCCATTCTTTTCTAAAAGGCTCATTCTTTCTTCTCTCCACTCTCATAAGATCTTCTCTTAAAATTTCAGCAGCGGTCATAGGTATGAGAGTAATGTTTCTACTATTATATTTGAATGAATATTTATTAGCAATTATATTGTGCATAACCTTATTTTCAGATATCCATGGTTTACTAAATAATAAATGACAAGATTGCATAGGTACTATATCAAAATCTGCACTATCCTTATAAACACCAAGGAAAAATTTAATGTGTGCAATTTCAGTTACCTTTATTTTATCCCAAGAATTTATCCAGTGCATGTAGTATGGATGTGGATGTGGCTTTGTGGTGAGACCAAGCTTCTCAACCAACTCTAAGCTTGGAAGGTTGTTGCAACTCTCACCATCGATCATGACACGACAACGTGCCTCTTTCACAACAAAATATGTTCGGAACACGTTGTTGAACTGGTTTTGCTCTGTCTTCTCCATTTGGGAACTGAGCACTTGATGTGCAAACTCTGTGGTGCATGTGGAAAGTGGTTGTGATGATGTTCTTTGCAGCTATGGAGAAAGACGGCTGATCCATGATGACCTGCAATTCACACTTAAAAAGAAATTTGTTGTTTGGTATTGTTAGAAATCAAAAGCCCTATCAACTATAATATGTGTCGGTGGAAGCACACTCTCACACGTCTTACCAAATTCTTACAAGTGTTCTTACCAAAGCAAGATAGTGAATGGTACAACCGGTAATTTGGTTTGTGATACCTGTGAGGATGTGGCACCAAAATTGCAAGGGTCTTTTTTGTACTGATCTGAAGTATATATGTGGAGCTTGGAAGGCACACAAAGAAATAAATTTATATATGTGGCACACAATTTAGTAACAGATAGCAATATTGAATAAACGTCCAAAGCACTTGTCCTAGTTGCTGACCTATGCGTGTTCCTAGCACCAATTATGATAAACAAGGAAGTAAAATAAGGATAAAAGGAACAATTATGAATGAAACCAATGGACATGAACAAGGCAAAGACACCACACAAAATAGAGCAATTAGTTGTTCCTTATGTGCTCCTATTCTCTTCTCTTTTCTTTTTACTATTTTTTTTATTTTTATACAAACTTTTTCTTTTGATCTTTTGATATTTTTTTTCTCAGTAAGGAGCACACAAGAACAAACTATAAAAAAATTTGAGCTCAATTGGATAAAAGATGTGTATAGAAAATAAGTATTGTGCTCTCAAAATAACACCAAAATTTGTGGGGCCAAAACCTCGATTTTGCTGATTGAATTTTGCAAATCTAATTTTGCGAACCCAGCTTTGCTGGGATGAAACAAATCTAAAATTTTCTGGCGTTCTCCGTATATATAAAATTCGTCCCGTTTCGAGTTTGGACGAAAAAAGTTATGATCTTGTTTTAAGGTAGGTTTGTCCAAATCGAGTTTTATGTGGACACAAGATGCAAATCGATGATGATATATAATGGTTGCGGATGGAGGGATCAACACAAATTAGAGAAGAACACAATCTAAACCAGCAATAAGGCGTTGACCTAGGACACAAACTCAATACAGCGAACTCGAAACTAAATTATGCAAAGGCTATGGCGTGGTCGGCTCTAGGATGGGAAACAATTATGGCCGTGGATTATGGGATGAAGATAAAACACAAACTAAGGGATAACTTCGAACCCGATGGTATACCTTAAGCTCTGAATACCACTTGATGGGGACGTGATTCCCGATCTTCCGTCGGAGTTCAAGATAACTATCGATTTGGTCGGAGAGCGACACACCGATCGGCTTCGGATCACAAAGACCCAAACCACGCAACCTTAGCACCACGTCTCCTCACGGTTATCAACCGTGTCACAATCCGGTTGACCTCACCAAGAAGGCTAATCCCTGCTGCGAATCGAAGAACACAAGCAAGAACAAGATAATACGCAACTCAAGTGAAGTGACAATTGCGATATATGATTAAGATCTCAACGTGGGGTTTCACAAACCGATAACGGCGACTGTTCGATGACAGATTGATCTAAAGCAAAACCTAAACCCTAATGTATGCGGCGGCTACTGATTATATGGTCTAAGGGACGTGCAAGCACCCTCATTCACGTCCTCCTCATGGGCCTATACATTACATGGCCCGACGGCCAAAAAAGATAGCAATGCAACGCCTAAACAGATTCTGGACGCTCACTTATTTTGATGATTCCCATTGACTCCGATGGAATTTGGACATCAAACCAAAGCCATTAGTTAGCTTATGAAATTATATTTCCATCCATATATGGATCATCAAAAACAGAGTTCAGATGTGTCTGGGCGTCCGATTTATCGCTTTCGCTGGTCCTGAAGGCCGAGACCGACGCGAACTCGAGTTGGACTGGGCTCGGCTTGGCTTGACGCCCTTGCTGGCCCTCTAAGGTGGTGGCCAAGGAGGAGGACGTCCAAGGGCTTCCTTGGTGTGTTTTCCATCTTCTCGGAACGTGCTCCAACTTGGGCCGGGGTCCCAAGTATGAATATCCGGCCCATGACAATGATGTAGCTCCCCCGACAAAGGTGACAGAATGTCTTGATAATTTGGAGGCCTTGCCAATGTGATATTGAGATGGGACCTGATTTATTTGAAAACTTATCAAATAAGCTTTCTATCAAGTACTCATTGACTTCAATCACACCCCGGATGGTTGAGTTACGACCTTCCCAACGAGGTACTATCGGGTCACTGATGAATCTTGATTGCCCTGCACTTTGAGAAACATTTGTACCTACAAGCAAATAGGAACATGTACATGTGGAACCAAGTGAGTTACACCAAAAATCACTAAACAAGCTCACCTTATAATCAATGGTTGTATCTGAATGTGTCGTGTCCTCATCATGCTCAAAGACAAGTTTGCTTCATTCAAGATGGAGGATGATGAGAGCATTGTCGAGATGTTCCACCACTTGCAAGTAATTGTCAATGACTCGAAGAATTTGGGTAAAAAGGTGGATGACAAGGATTTTATTCACAAATTCTTAAGAAGCTTACCCGATAGATTTGAGTTCTTGGTCACTATGATGGTGAGAGATGGGCTTGACAAGCAAATCCCAAACCAAGTACTAGGTGAGGTGATCACACATGACACCTACCATATAAAAAGGAATGAGGGTTCCAAGGATAAGATGAAGGACAAAGAAAAGAAGAAAGATAAGGAAGTGGTTGCATTCAAAGCTACTTCATCAAAAGGCAAGAAGAAGCAAGAATCAAGTGATGATGGAGCTAGCACAAGCTCAAATGAGGATGAACAAATGGCTCTCTTTGTGAAGAGATTTGACAAGTTCATGAAGAAGAAGGACTATAGTGCTAGGAAGAGAAGAAATCACTTCAAGAAGAAGGATGACATGAAGAGATGCTTCAAGTGCAATAGCAAGGATCACTTCATTGCTGATTATCCTTTTAATAGTGACAATAATAGTGATGATGACAACAAGAAGAAGAAGAACAAGAAAGGCAAAAAGGACAAGAAGGGTGACTACAAGAAGAAGAAGAAGGGGCAATCATACATGGTCACATAGGATAGTGATGCTTCTTCAAGTGATGATGGGAGTGATGATGATAAGAGGAAGAAGAAGGGACAAGCAAGCATTGCTATCAATAACAAGCCTTCTATCTTTGACACTCCATCATGCTTTATGGCCAAGGGCTCTAAAGCACTATCCGATGATGATGATAGTGAGGAGGATAGTGATGATGAGGAGTGCTCCGAGGAGGAACTCATGAGCATGCTACAAGATGCTCAAACTTATATTAAGAAGAAGAGGAAGGAGTGCAATGAGTTACACAAGAGCAAGCAAGCTCTTGAACAATCCTTTGATGAGCTCAATGCTACTCATGAGAGGCTAATGGAAGCCCATGAGAAGCTTGAAAAGGCTCACACCAAGCTTGAGAAAGCCCACTCCTCCCTCCTTGATCAAGCTAAGGTTGAGGATGTTATAGACACATGTAATGTTGGAGTTACTTGTAATATTCTTGATGAATTATTTTATACTCCTATCATTGTGCCTCCCACTAACCCCCTCTTGTAGCTCAAGCAATGCAATTCCTACTATTAGTGATGATTTCATATGTGATGCCTCACTCATAGTGGAAAATAAGACCCTCAAAAGAGAGGTGGATGAGCTCACTCACACCCTAGGCAAGGCCTATGGTGGTGAGGCCCACTTGCTAAAGTGCTTGGGTAGCCAAAGGTTCTCTCTTAATAAAGAGGGATTGGTCTATACCCCCAAGAATGGCAAGGCGGCCTTTGTCACTCACAAGACTAGTTTTGTGAAGGGCAATGGTCGGTTTTGCTCTAGTTGCAAGCAAGTTGGGCACATAGAGCGTTATTGCAAGAACAAGAAAAATACTAACATATTCTCTATTCAATTTGATTCTTGTTATTTGCTTACTAAGGGTGTGAATGGTGTGAAGGCTAAGTTCATTGGTGCTCCCATTGATGGCCCAAAGAAGAAGTCAATTTGGGTGCCTAAAAGCTTAGTAACTAACCTTGGAGGACCCAAGCAAGTTTGGGTACCTAAAAAGAATTGATTTGCTTTTGTAGGTCAATTATAAAGCCGGAGAAAGACATTGGGTGCTTGATAGTGGGTGCACTCAACACTTGACCGGTGATGGATGAATGTTCAACTCTATCTCATCAAGTGGTGATTGTGGTGTGGATTCAATTATATTTGGTGATAATGGCAAAGGCAAAGTCAAGGGCTTGGGCAAGATAGCAATCTTAAATGATCTCTCGATTTCAAATGTCTTGTTAGTGAAATCTCTCAACTTTAACTTATTGTACATGGCTCAATTGTGTGATCTTGGTTTCAAGTGCATATTTGGCATTGATGATGTGGAGATTGTGAGTGTTGATGGAAGCAATTTGATCTTCAAAGGTTTTAGATATGAAAATCTCTATTTAGTGGATTTCAATGCTAGTGAAGCTCAACTCTCAACATGTTTGATCACAAAATCAAGTATGGGTTGGTTATAGCATAGAAGACTAGGACATGTTGGTATGAAGCAACTCAACAAGCTAGTCAAGCACAATCTTGTGAGAGGGTTGAAGGATGTGACATTTAAGAAGGACAAGCTTTGTAGTTCATGTCAAATGGGCAAACAAATTGGCAACACCCATCCTAAGAAGAGCATGATGAGCACATCAAAGGCATTTGAGTTATTGCACATGGATATATTTGGACCAACAACATATGCTAGCATTGGTGGAAACACTTGGGTCTTCTTTCTAGTGGATGACTACACTAGATACACTTGGGTCTTCTTTCTAGTTGACAAGAGTGAAGTTTATGGCATATTCAAAATATTTATCAAAAGATGTCAAAATGAGTTTGAAACAATAATGAGAAGTGACAATGGGAGTGAGTTCAAGAACACAAGAGTTGATGAGCTTTGTGATGATATTGGGATTGGACATCAATTCTCGGCCAAGTACACTCCCCAATGAAATGGTGTTGTTGAAAGAAAGAATAGAACCTTGATTGACATGGCAAGATCAATGCTTAATGAATATAATGTGGATTTCTTATTTTGGGCCGAAACTATCAACACGCCTTGCTATTGTAGCAATCGTCTTTATTGTCATGGCATGCTAGAAAAGACACCCTATGAGTTATTGAATGGAAGAAAGCCCAATATTGCATACTTTAGAGTGTTTGGATGCAAATGCTACATTCTCAAGAAAAGCACAAGATTGAGCAAGTTTGAGAAGTGTGATGAAGGGTTCTTGCTAGAATACTCCACCACAAGCAAAGTATATAGAGTTTAGAATCTTACTCATGGCATAGTTGAAGTGCATGATATTGAATTTGATGAAACCAAAGGCTCTCAAGATGAGGAAGAAAATCTAGATGATGTGAGAGGAGTTCAATTGATCAATGTAATGAAAGAAATAGACATTGGTGATATAAGGCCTAAGTAAGATGATGATGATGTACAAGTACTATCTCCTTCAAATATGCAACAAAATCAAGATCAAGCAAGTGGTAGTGGCTCTCATGATAACAAAGAAGATGGTGAAGCTCAAGTGCAACAAGCTAGTACATCTCAAGTTGTGCAACCAAGTGTTCAACCAAGCTCAAGCTATTAACCACAAGTTCTCCAACCTACTCATATTGCAAGAGATCATCCTCTAGATCAAGTAGTTGATGATATTAGAAGTGGTGTGCAAACTAGATCAAGATTGGCATCCTTTTGTGAGCACTTTTCATTTGTCTCATCCATAGAACCAAAGAAGATAGAAGAAACTTTGATGAATAATGATTGGGTCAATGTTATGCATGAAGAGCTCAACAACTTTGAAATAAATCAAGTTTGGGAACTAGTTGAGCGTCCAAAGAATCACAATATCATTGGAACCAAATGGGAATTCTGAAACAAGCAAGATCAAGATGGTATAGTTATGAGAAACAAAGCAAGATTGGTGGCACAAGGATACACTCAAATTAAAGGTCTTGACTTTAGAAAAACCTATGCACCGGTTGCAAGATTGGAGGCAATTAGAATCTTATTAGTCTATGCTTGTGCTCACAACATCAAGCTATATCAAATGGATGTGAAGAGTGTATTCTTAAATGGATACATCAATGAGCTAGTATATATTGAGCAACCCCCCGGTTTTGAAGATATTAAGAAGCCCAACCATGTATACAAGTTGAGAAAGGTATTGTATGGTTTAAAGCAAGCACCTAGAGCATGGTATGAGAGATTGAGAAACTTCTTACTCTCTAAAGGGTTTAAGATAGGGAAGGTTGATACTACTCTCTTCACCAAGAAGATTGGGAATGACTTGTTTATGTTGCAAATCTATATGGATGACATCATATTTGGATCAACCAATCAAGACTTTTGTGAAGAGCTTGGCAACATGATGGCAAAAGAGTTTGAAATGTCTATGATTAGAGAGCTTAGTTACTTCCTTGGTCTACAAATCAAGCAATTGAAGAAGGGCATATTTGTGAGTCAAAGCAAGTAAATCAAGGACATGATAAAGAAGTTTGGGATGTGAGATGCAAAGTCAATTGGTACACCAATGGGTACAAATGGACATCTTGACTTAGATACAAGTGGTAACATGGTGGATCAAAAGTTGTATCGGTCTATGATTGGAAGCCTACTCTATGTGACCGCTTCTAGACCCGATGTCATGTTTAGTGTGTGCATGTGTGCAAGGTTTCAAGCTTCACCAAGAGAAAATCATTTGAAGGCAACCAAGAGAATATTGAGATATCTCAAGCACACACCAATGTTGGATTGTGGTATCCCAAGGGGTCAAACTTTGAGCTAGTGGGCTATTCGGACTCCGACTATGCGGGATGCAAGATGGATAGAAAGAGCACTAGTGGAACATATCAATTGTTGGAAATGTCACTTATCTCATGGTCATCCAAGAAGCAAAATAGTGTTGCACTCTCTACCGCCGAAGCCGAGTATATTAGTGCGGAAAGTTGTTGTACTCAACTACTATGGATGAAGGCAACATTGAAGGATTTTGGAATCAAATTTGGACAAGTGCCATTACTATGTGACAATGAAAGTGCCGTGAAGATCACCATCAACCCGGTTCAACATTCAAGAATAAAGCACATTTACATAAGACATCATTTCATTAGAGATCACCAAGCCAAAGGGGACATCTCAATTGCAAGTATGGGTACCGATGATCAACTTGCCGACATATTCACCAAGCCACTTGATGAGAAAAGATTTTGCATATTAAGAAATGAATTAAACATCTTTGACTTCTCCAACATGAAGTGAATACACCCCAACTCTATGACATGCCTCTCCTTCGACTAATGCAAAGGTGAAATTGTTTGGCATGATGCATTCATATTTGCTAAGGACTTGCTTAGAGCATAATAGACATTTCTTCTAGTGATATTTCCATTTAATTAGGCTCATTCATGAAAACAAAGTGATTTTGAATACATATCATGCCACTATTGCTTCTATGTCTTATATGATCTAGTGGCTAAATATGACTTTGTTCATGAGAATATAAACCTAGTGTTTAATCTAGTTAAATGAGCAAGAAAGGGTCTAGTTCAACACCGACAAGATAACTATTGAAAGATGTGTGAAGAAGCTTGTCATTGGGTCAAACCGAGCTAGATTACTTATGCAAGTTTGCTAGTTTGAACCACAAGAGAAGGAAGTTTATAGAAACAAATAATCCTCAACTTTAAGTGATCATCTCTCTACTATAAGCTCCCTCCATGATTTCAAGTCTACACCAAGCATGATCATATACCTTTGTGGTCATTGATGACAAAGGGGGAGAGAATACAAAGATAGCATGCATCAAGGAGGAGAGAAGATGAAAAGATGAAGATTGAAGAATGGAAAGGGATCAAAAATTTTGAAGCACACAAGTAGGGGGAGCAAGCTCATAAACATGATTGATTGCATTTGAATGTGCATATTCATATGATTGCTTGCGTTTGCACTTAGGATTGTTTATTTCATAAGTGGTATCTCTCTTGCTTGTGTGGTGCTTCCTAGTATAGAACTTGATTGATGATTTGATAACTAGCATGCATAGGATCTAGCTAGAAGTAGCATCTCTTGATGTATTCAAGTATTTTCTCCAAGTGGTATCTAGAAACTATGCCTTTAATGTGGATCTCACGTAGTCTCTAGCTTGTGATGCTTCTAGTTAGTGTTGGTGCTAAGGATGTGTAGACACGAAACGTGACTCTCCGTGCCTCACACACGGCAAGCCCGAAAAGCGTGGCTTCAATCGGACAGCCGCACGGTTTGGAGATCCGAAAAGCGTGCCAGTCAGTTTGACCTGAAAAACTAACAAGGGACAAAAGATTGTTAAATATAAAATCGGAACGTGCCGGATGAGAGACAGACAGTTTCGTATATACGGCCCCCCGAAGCCACTTACGACGACATACGGCTATAGAAGGCATGCGCCAATCATGCATATGATTCATTCGGCTAATATAAAGACAAAAACACGTGGAACATTTGATTGCCGAATACGCATGCATGAGAAGACATGTTTGAACAAGTGAAAATTAACTACAAGTTGAAGCATAACCAAGCTCGGCAATTCAAAGCCGGCTGGGTCCATGAAGAAGGAACTAACAAACTATCACGAGTAAATCCATCAAGAACTTGCATCCGCCGCACGACACTCAATCCTATCAAGATCTAAACGTTTCTAACGTGCAAGAACCCGCAACATGTAACAATCTAGATTGATCCAATTCGGCCACTCGAGCATATGATCTATTTATCATGATAATAAAAGAATAAGAACGTTAAAGAGCGAATAGATCCATAAAAGTGTAGAGCCGAAACTAATCAATCTAGATCGGCAAAAAAAAAGTGTTACAAATAATTAAAAGCATTAAACACATGCAACACGTGGTAACTTAATGGATCTACTAGATCTTGCCAAATCTAATAGAGCCGATAACTAATCCTTGCTTCGCTAAGCTATCAAGCGGGCGCTTTGCCGCACGGCCATCTAGTCGAGATAAACAAAGCATAAACAAAGACTCGATAACTATTTTGCCTCGCTAAGCTATCAAGCGGGGGCTTTGCCGCACGGCCATCTAGTTGAGATAAACAAAGCATAAGCAAAGACTTCCCGATCATCAAGCGGGCGCTGCCGCACGGCCATCCGGTCGAGACGAACAAGACTACTTGCATCAACATCTAAATCCACCGCATGATACTAGACATGATAGCAAGGTTGCCGGAACTTACGGAGGTCGACGGATCGATGACTCCTCTCGAAGAACTTCGACGACACGACAAAAGGGACTCGAAACTTGGCACGGGGCGGTTGTGTTGATTTGATTGTGAATATCCTTTACAATGGTCGAGGGTCTATATTTATACCCCTGGACATAACATGAATCCTAAGAGATTACGATTTACACAATATATTAAAGGTAACTCAAAAGTATGGCGATTCTCTTGCTATGGTCTTCTTCGGAATCCTTGATTATCACGCTCTTCTCCTTCTATTCGGCTTCCTGCTTGCCACCTTTTGCTTCCCGAATGAAGCCACCACCTTTAAAGATAGCCGACCGCATGAATGCTTGCCGAATCGCCTAGAGTTAGCCGACCGCGTGGGTGCTTACCGAACTGCCCAGAGCTAGCCGAATGGATACTTGCCGAATGCTCCTGAATACTTGCGAGTCTACCACGTACTGGCCCACCTGTCATCTTCTTGGCCTTTACCAAAATCCAGTGTTAACAGGATGGTTGACAAATGATGCACTCAAATGAATCACGCTTCAAAGGTCCATTCTATAAACCTTAGCATCATCTTGGTAGTAATGGTTCTCCCACAATTCTAATCCAACATGTGTACAAAGCTTCTAATCCAAACTCTTAGCACACATGTAGGATAGCTAGTACTACTAAATCAGTTTTGCATAACTTGCCCACTCCTTTCAACTAAGGACTTAATGCTTGGACAAGTGGTGTAAAATCAAAATTCATAATTATTTTATATCTTTGTGAAGGTTGTCATCAATTACCAAAAAGGGGGAGATTGAAAGCCCTAGTTTGGTTTTGGCTAATTGATAAAACCTTAGACTAATCCATTTGGTTAAGCATGTGTGTAGCTTTAGCATGGATGGTCCACTCAAGATGGAGCAAGGTGATGGATAGAGATGACCACAAGTGCTTCAAGTGAGAAAGAGGAGATGAAATAGTGGCAAATGGGTTCAAGGCAAAGGTATAACCTATAGGGCTATTTGCTTTCGGTACTCAAGACACCATAGAGGGTGTAAGTACATTTAGGATGGATACCCGTACTATTAAGAGGAGTAATCATGTGTCGAAAACGGTTATCCAAGTGCAACTAGGTGTTTGACTTCATGCATTGCATTAGAACCTAGTGTGCTAACTTAACTCTTGCAAAATTTATTTAAAAACGCTAACACACATGCACAAGTGGTGAGACACTTTGGTGTTGGCACATGAGAGCAAGGGTTGATGGAGTTTGGGTGAAAACCCCTCCCACCGAGCTTGCGAAGTGGGACTCGGCGATTTTCAAAGTGAAAGGAGCTCTTCCAGGGGCATCGGACGCTCGGACCCGAGGCGTCGGACGCGTCCGATGACCCTGCGAAGACTTAGCGTTTCTGGCGATGCATAGAAATGTGCATCAGCGCGTCCGACAGTAAAACATTAGCGTGTCCGACACAAAGCAAATTCCTGTCAGAACACTTGCCCGTAGTTCATCTGACGCTGGGGCATCCGGTGCCACCCCATTGGACGCGTCCGATGGGTGTGAGCCGGTTTTGGGACCTTACTGAGTTGCGTCAGGTGGCTCCCCCCCTGTTGGCACTTCTAACGTCGCTACGAATTAACGAGATTAGAAATACATGGTATTAAATTAACTTGTCATTAGCAACTATCTACTTATTTATCACTAGCATTCCTAAGCATGAATTAAGTTGTCATCCCTAATTATAATGCTAAGGAGCAAATATAGATTTACATGTATTATTCAATATGACTAGGCAGTAGATATGAATATAAACTAAAATAGATTCTCGCAAGCGGACAGATAATTATACCATTGTAGTATTTTACCTAGGGAGTTCTACCAAGTTGTCGATTTATATTTATACCCTTTGGGAAAGCTTGTTATAAACTCTATCTATTATATTGATAAGAAAGTATATAAAATGAATAAGTGATATTACCAATGTCATCTACTCTACTCATAACAAAAAGAGGTCACAAGATAAATATAGATAAATACGGGTGATAGCATAATCAAGTATCATAATTATATAGATAATCATCAGAGCATTTTCTAGTCATAATCATAGTTAGCCAATGGATAAACTAAGGAGATAACTGTCTAAGGTAATTCTATAACTATATCAATAAATAACTCTAATTAGTGCAATTACATCTAGTAATCATCGCTAAGTCAACCCTATATCACGATCACATGTAAGGGGGCATCAACTAGGAAGGATGTGAAACAGAGTCATTATCCAACTTCGTGACCGTGCCCTGCTGTCCTACATACGGAGGATGGACTACAGAGGAACCAACGTAGCTGTCACCTACGCGGACTACCACACGTCCCGGCATGTTAGGATGCACTCACAGATAAACAAGATATCTAGACACCACATCTACATATTGTCTATCATCTACCTATTGTACACTTGGATAAACGCTATACGAGCAATTACATGAATTCAATAAGATCAAACTAACTAAACTAGACATATAATCAAAGTAGACAATGACTATTACAATTAAGAACATATAAACTATTAAAAATAATGTCTCCCTAATCTAAATAATGAATACAATAAGAAAAAAAGTACTAGAACTATACCGAACTCCCGCGCTCCAGACAGACACCGGGGGCTCCGGATCCCGATGAAGAACTAGATCTCCTCTACTTCTAATCTAACTAACTAGAACTATGAACTAGAATACTCTTGATAAACTTGAAGGCTTCTTGATGCTTGATGGCTTGAGGCCTTGATGAATAATGAATTGGCTCCCTCCAGGGGGGTCTGCCCATATATTTATAGTCCGGTGGGATGAACGTGCGCCGCAGGATCAAACTGACTTAACCAAGGGCCGAGATGCATCAGGAGAGACGGTGGAGAAAGCTTCCAGAAGGGGGCCCCAAACCCTAGAGGGGGGCGCCGGCCGGCGCCATGGTGGGGCCGGTCGACCCCACCTAGCGGTCTCCTAGCCTTGGGGTTGTTTTCGGGTGTCTTCTAGATCCTTTCCACGTCCCAATGTTGATCTTTTTCGTGGCAGATAAGTTTCGTGATTAATATGCACTTTAATCTCTCTTTTCAGCTTTTCTGGAAAAGCCCCTGGAAAATATAGAATATGCAAAACTCATGGAAATTGTTAGATAAAACCCTAGACTAGTGTGTATTCGTGTATCCTCTTATGTCTAAAGTTCTAATAAATGTTGACGTTATCCACCGTCAACACCCCAGCGTCCGACGTGTTTCATCTGATACACGCGTAGTTTCTGAGCGTTCGTGCATGCATTGGACGCGTTCGGTGTGTGTCACCTAAGCGTCTGGTGCCTCCTCATTGCACGGGTAACGGCTAAATTCAAATGAGGACACGTGGCGACGATCTGTGGCTTGGGGGCAGGCATCGGACGCGTCTGATGCTAGTCATCTGAGCGTCCGATGGCCCCGAGTCAGCCCCACCTAGTGCATAACGGTTGGTTTGTTTGAGTGGTGGGTATATAAGCTTGTTGGCCGGCTTAGAGAGCAACTCTTGCACATTTTGATCATTCTTGAGCACCCTAGAGCTGAGCCAACCTCCTCCCTCTCATCTTGCTTAATTGCTTGCATCCAAAGAGAGATTGGGAGAGATTCTAGTGCATTGCTTGTGAGTTCTTGCATCTAGTGGCACTAGTGATGTTCTCGCTGCGTGATTGCTTATTCTCTTGGTGGTTGCCACCATCTAGACGGTTGGAGCAGCGGAGAAGAGGTGTGAGTAAGCCGGTGATTGTTCTTGGTCTTACCTCGGTGGATTGTAAGGGGTTCTTGACCTTTCCCCGTGGAGATTGCAAAAGGTACTCTAGTGGAATGCGCGTGTTATTCAACTTCTAGCCATTGGTTGGTTCTTGTGACGCCTTGTGAGGCTCGGTGTGTGATACCGATTAGCCACCGAACCACGTGGTCAAGGGGGACACAACGAGGATGTAGCGTGTTGGCAAGCATGTGAATCTCGGGGATAAATTGGAGTCTCCCTCATTCTTGTGGATTGATCCTTCGAGATCATATTGGTATTCTTGTTGATTGGCTCTTCATATTGCTATTGATCAAATCAACAAGACGGTGATTGGCTTCATCCACAAGGCTTGGTTTGCATACCTTGATCACCCCTTTACCTTGTGCAAGTAGTGTATTAGATTGTAGAGTAATTCTATTGTTAAGGACATTACTCTTAGTGTGCTCTAATATACTAGGTTGCTAGTTTGTTGGTTAGGTGGCTTGCAAACCCCCTCTCTTGTAGGCTAGCGCAAAATTCGCTTGAGCACTATCTTTGTCACTAACCGGTTCATCTAGTGCTTTTGTAGAATTTTTAATTAGGCTTTTCACCCCCCTAGCCAATTGGACCTTTCAACAGCTGCCTCCTCCTAGACAAGTAATGCTCCACATAAAATAATAACAAAACAATTATTGCAATAATGTGAATAAAACTGCTAAGTAAAGTAATAGACAGTAAAGCAGTTGTCTTAACCTGCTTATATGCAATTCTCTATTGAATCAGTTTCCACAAATCTTGTTTGACAATCTGATCTCCATAACATCATGTTAATTATTTACTACTGGCAGACTTCTCTAAAATACATATAAGTTGGCATCAGCTTTACATGAATTGATCCCCATTTCAATAGCAATTCCCAGTCTAGGTACTCAAATAAAGGGCAAGGAATGTAATTGTTTTGACTTCTTAGCATAGTTTAGACTTCTTAGCATAGCAATATCTACAATAATATTTTTAATTTAATCTTGGCAAGAGAGAATAACCATGAATTGTCAGATGAGGGGAAAAAAGTTGCACCAAATACTCATCATTTTTTACAGTGATATTTAGTTTCTCCTCATTGGCCTTCAATTGGACCTTGTTCGAGTCGAATATGTCACCGATAAACCATACAGTTGTGCAAAATACAGATCATCTATATAAAAAGATGCCCTATATGTTTAACCCCTCTCGGTGACATCATCGGAGGAGTTACCTTCACATGGCTTTCATTTATTTTTCACTAGCTATTTCTTTTGAAATAGAAAAAGGTCATAGCGCCTAAAACCAAGTATCATAATTAAAATCCAATTGCACCATGGTGTTTCTCGTAATAAACTCTTCAAAACAAGACCCCACATGAATATATTTCGATAACTTTTTATAAAAATTTAACCATTTAAGACCCGTTTGTAAGCAAAAACTTAGCAAAACTGTATATCACATAGATTACATATAGTCTTTCAAAACATGCGTATAGATGAGATTTAGGTGATGTCAGTTTAAATAATCTATACCATGTCAATGGATACAACCTCCGCAATTGACCTACTACATCCATATATATGTATCTATTAATTCATAGTTTTGACCATTATAAACTCCTTACATTTTTACTTCATATCTGCAGCAACGCGCGGGGCAGCCTACTAGTTATAGTTATTTCTTACTATAAGCAACAATGTCATGTTATCAGCTCAAATTTTGGCAACAATGGTATTTAAAATAGTTCATTCACCCCAAGCAGTATCAATTCCTAATCCTTCACCTTCATGCTGCTGGTAGTTGATTCGGTGCTTATAGGGGAGTTAGATAATTAAATTTAGAAATACATTAGTAGAACTTTAGGTTCAGAACTACATTTATAACACCTCGGTCTAGGGCTTAATAGAATTAATATGATACTCATACCAATAAATTGCAACTTCTTTTCCAGAAGCTCATCTAAAAAAAACTCTAAAGTTAAGCGTGCTTAATTTAGAGCGATGGGTGACCGGCTTGGAAGTTCTTTTCAGTTGCGCATGAGCGAGGATAAAGTGCGTAGAAAAGACAAGTGTTGGTCTGTGAGGGCAGTATTGGTCCTATTAAAGCTGACAGATGTAAGCGGGCCCGGCCTCGAAGAGCCGGGACATTACAAATGGTATCAGAGCCGGCTCACATGGTTTCACGAGCGCGTGTGTCACGGTTGCATAGGCATGGTGCGTATAGCTGGAGTGGATCCATCGTAGTCACATAGTATGGCATATGTGCTGGCTCTAGACACATGGACACATAGCTAAGTTATATATTGCTCAAGCTAGCAACAAAACAAAGTAAACTTCATCTCAGCAGATTGTAAAAGTGTATTTTAGCTTACTACCCTAGCCTATTTTACTTATAATAATACAGTAGGTCTGAAAGCAACCGAAAAAAGAAGCAAGCAAATAAACTACCTGCTAGTAGTAGTCTGCTACCCAGCAATTGCCGATGAGGCGATGCCAACGTTGTGTGGTGCTTGAGCTTGGCAAGGGTGCGTGGATCGGAGGGCGACGACATGGCGCGATGCAATCACTACTTCAGATACTCACATCAGCGGCAGTTCAAAACCCCCCTTCAGTGCCGAATTTTGATTCGCCACAACCAAAACAGCAGTGATGTGAGATGATCATCAGTCGCGGTTCTTTTAAACCGCCACTGATGACCATCAATGACGGTTCTAGAATCGAGCTGCCAGTGATGTGGTTTTCAAAAATTATGATTTAAATCCAAAAATAGCAAAAAAATAGCAATAAATAATTTTTCACTAGAGAGGGGGCCCCCTAGCCAGCTACATGCTATTTATTCAAGTCATGTATTTTTTTCATATTAGATCATGTGCATGCGGCCGGCAGGATTCGAACCTGCAACCTCTCTCTCTCGTGTACTCTCCTCTACCACTACACCACAATGTCACTTATGACTACAACTCATTTTGGGCCTCCTAATATTATACCAAACCGAGTAAAAATTGAGTATTTGAGACCCTAAATAAATTTAAATAAAAAATTATCAACTACAAAGTTTTATAATTTTTTTGAGATCTACAACTATCATGTTGGTCATTTCTCCATCTAAGGTCATTTAAAAAAGTTAAATTTCAAATTTAAGAAAGTCAAACGTAATTTTTTTTGACAAGATGATTTCAAATCAAAAAGTTGTCAACTACAAAGTTTTATAAATTTATGAGATCTACAATTTTTGTTTTAGCCATTTATCCATCTGAGGTCATTTAAAAAGGTCATTTCAAAAATTTAAATTTTAAATTTGCAACATTCAAATATAGTTTTACATAAGAAAATAAATTCAAATAAAAAAGATTACCAACTGCAAAGTTCTAGAAATTTTTAAGATCTATAACTTTTTTATTTTGGTCATCTTTTCATACGAATTTGTTTTATTAGCTTAAAAATTAAATTTCAAAAATTAACTATTTCAAACAACATTTTGAAAGTGTAAATGATTTTAGCTAAAAAGTCTTGAATAATAAAGTTGTGCAACTTATCAAGATCTAAAACTTTTATTTTTGTCATTTCTTCATCCGATAAAGTAATGGTGATATTGTTCACAAATCTTATATATCTCTCACATAGTTTTCTAAAGTATAAGAGAGATGTAAAATTTATGAATAACATTACTATCACTTTGTCGGATAAAAAATGACCAAAATAAAAATTGTAGATCTTGTTGTGTTCTACAACATTCGTTTTGGTCATCTTTCCATCAAAATCCATCAAATTTTTGTGCTTTATTTTTAATATCCGACATCTAGTAGATCACATCAGTGGTGGTTTGTGGCTAAAACCACCACCGATGGCCTTATATTAGTGGCGGTGTGATCGATGGCGGTTTATGGCTAAAACCGCCACCGATGGTCCTGTATCAATGTTGTTTTTTGGCTAGAGCCGGCAGTGATGTTTGAACTCCACATTAGTGCCGGTTTCATCCACAAACCGGCAAAGTGATGTGGATCTTCAATGCCGGTTGCTGCCGTTGCCAAGCTTGTTTTTTATTTTGAAGTGTACAATCGGCTCTAAAGAGATATCAGTACCGGTTTTCCTAAAACCGGCACAAATATTGCCGGCACTGAATGTCAATTCTGTAGTAGTGAATAGCCGTCATAGATGAGAGCGTGTGGTGCGGCGTGCGGTCTGCTCTATGTTGCGGTGTACCATGTCTGGCCGTGGCTAGGATATCAAGTATTCACGTGGATTGTGTGGGCCCTTAAAATTTTGTATAGATAGAATTGTTATGGGTAGGAAAATCGTCAGTGAGAAAAAACGTGTGGGAAGTGCGGCCTTGAGAGAGAAACACGCGTAAACGTTTAATGTTTATATGTTAGGTCCACTCGTCAAATCACGACAGGTGATTTAGATGCGTCAGATCTGAATTTTAAGTAGATCTGACGGACAAGAGCTAAGGTGGGTAGAAAATATCGGGGTAAAACACTATTTTTAATTCCTTCGTTCTGTTATAGCATAAACTAGTGAACATGCACGTACGGCACGCACGTGATATCAAAAGAATACCCATTCATAAAGGAGGAATTATATAGTTGGCATAAGAATTCTAGCTTTTTGAAGCAGAAATTTCCATTACTATACCAGGCTACATAAAACTCCCGAGGCATTAAGTACGTAGTCATTGGCATTAAGTACATAATCATCTCCCACATCGAACCACTTGCAGGAGCTTATAATCAAAATATGTGTTGACACTGGATAGTGGAGCTTGCCTTACCCTCTTATCGTCATTGATTATATCTCCTTGTGTACTTGGAGCTTTGTATGATCTCACTATTTTCCCATTCAGCTCCTATTACTTCTCACAACTTCATATCCCAATTAAATATCTTCCTAAAGTATGGATAAAAATAAAGACTATCACCCTGTAAAATAATCAAATATATCAAAAGAAACCATGATAAAATTATGATTTACCGAAAGAAACATCAGCTTGGAAGTTACCAAACACTGCACTAAAAAAATACAAATTCACCCCTGAGGAACAAGTCACATTAAGATTAATAGACAACTGTGCACACAACCACCTTAAGTAAGAGAAAGAGAATGGGCGCAAGAATCTAGCAATTTGAGCAACTAATACAGTAATACAACAAGAACTACAGGCCATGAGAAGCCCTCATCTCAAAGCAAGCATACATACTGATAAACATTACTGCATATAAAAGGAAAGGTTAACTCTACTACATCCTATAATATCCTACACGTAGACTTCATATGCAGGAATTTCTCTTATAGCATGCCTTTGTATTCTACCTGTTTCCCACTCTCATGCACAAGCCACTGATATTTTATTCCAACCTTTTTACACCTAATAATGCTCAGTAAAAGAAAATTCAAAACCAGAAGATGCTAGATAGCTTTACCCAGAAATATTTCGTTTCATATCAATTAAATTGGGGCGATATACCATGATAATACTGCAGAGAGATGTTGAACTATACAAACCTGTGCATATGTTTTGGCCAAAGAAACAAGTTCATTATACCCAGATCCAGTAACAGCTGCAGAGGGGGGAAGGAAAGAACACATGCGACAATTTAAAATACTGAAATTAGCACCACGACATAATATGGTGTTAAATGATGCAACTCATAATTAATAGAAAGATGAACCACCAATGCTAATAATGACAAGATTTCTCACAGATCCTTTTGCAATTAACTAATGTTCAGAGTAGTCAGACATGACGTGTATGTGACGATACTCAATGAAGTTTGCTGTAAGAAATACTACCATAAAACTTGTCGTTTTTCTCTGGCAGATAGCAAGAAAAAGATCAATCTTTTGCCCTTATTAGCTTGTTGGGAGCATCCCGATAGAGCCTTTGACGATCATTTTCAGCTTGCATATAAAAAAAGCAAACCAAACTGATTCATATCTTCAAAAGCGCAATATTCACAAAAATAGTGCTTGCATTTGGTGACCACGGGATCAAGGAATGGCTCCCTGCAAACGAAGCAGGCAAAGAAGGGCAACGCCTCCTCATCATGCTCGTCCTCTGCCCTCGCTAGACATAGACACCATGTGCTCCCGTCTGAACCCATTCCTGCAGTCCATGTAGCACTACTAGAGAAAAGGGCTTTGGTCCAATAGCATTAGTCCCAGCCAAATTTGCACCCAGGACTAAAAAGAGCTTTAGTCTCAGTTTTATCAAAAACTAGAACGTAGGAAAATAATAGATGTATTTGGTGTTTGTCGATTGATCAGCGATCGGTCGTGCCCCGTACACAATATATATAGGGTGATCAATCGGCCGTGCCCCGTACACAATATATATAGGGTGCCTGGTCTACGACAAAAAGTACATGTATATACAAGTTTAATCCCTTGTGCATAATAAAGCCTGTAATTAAATATTTTATTCTTAACTAATACGACTACAAATCTCCTAGTCCGACTGGAGCTTAAATAATGATTAAGTCGGCCAAATATAATTAATAAATCCTTTTCACACAAGACTTCAGAATCTCTGCTTGCTTGCTTTCTTCACGTGAACTTTGCATGGAACACCCTTGGCCCTGTACAGCTCTTAAGCAACGTGTCAACCAATTAATCATAATTTGGTAAACCATGGGCATATTCTCTAGCCAAATTACACCATCAACACATCGCTCCCCATAGTTTATTATGGGCGTGCATGATTTCCTCAATGTGGCCAAGGCAAACATGCACAATGGTTTCATGTGCTGTCCATGTGTCATATGTAAGAATGAGAAGGATTATTCTTCCTCTAAGCTACTTCACGAACACCTTTTCAGGTTGGATTTTATGCCAAACTATATTTATTGGACTAAGCATAGAGAATGTGGATTAAACCTTCGTAACGGCCCAATCAAAAGCATCTTTAGTCTTGGGTTGATCTAACAACCGAGACTAAAAGAGGTCTAATTTTTTGCGCCAACTAAAAATATATTTAATCCCGAATAGAATCACCAACTGGAACTAAAAAGGAAGCTTTTAGTCCTGGTGGACAACCCCAACCGGGACTAGGCGAGAATCCCAACCGGGACTAAAGGGTTGGAGATTAAAAGGCTGGCCTTCTCTCCTTCTTCCTCCTTCCTACCCGCGCCTTATCCCCAACCCCTAGCTCGCCGGAGCGCCCCCGCCGCCACCGCTGATTGCCCCGGGCGCCGTTGCGCCGCCGTGAGCCACCAGATCGACGCCCGGCGGGCTCCTCTCCCTCAGCGCGGCCACCCACGGCCTCCTCTCCCCGGGCCTTGGCGGCTCCTCCCCAGCCTTCTTTGCCTCGGCCTGATTGCGGCCAGGCGGCGTGGCGCCCGGCCGCGGCCCTGGCCCCCCCCTTCCGCTTCTCCCCACCTCTCTCCGTCCACAGCGTCTAGATGCGGCGGCGCGGCAGTCTCCGCCCAGCGGCCGCCGGGCCCCTCCGCTGCTCCGCTCCCGGCAAGCCTAGCTTCTGCTTCGAGGCTCGGAGCCTCCAGCGCGGACACCCGGTCCCCGGGCCCCAGCGGCTGGCGACCCCGTCTCCATCACGGTTCTCCTGCCACATCGCCGGCGCCCCCAATTCAGTCCTGTTCCCAACTCTTTCCGTGCTCCTGCTCATCTCCATCGCGGTTCTCCTGCCACATCGCCGGCACCCCCAGCGCGTCACCCTGTCAGAAGTCCACTTTCCTCAATGTTGTGTTCTCTTTCCTTATATGTTTATCTCCTAATGATTTTTCTACAGATTCATTAATCAGGTCTGCTGAAGCGACGTTCTCCAATGACAATGCTAGGATGAAGGTACAAATCCATCCTTTTTTTTTCTCCACAATCTCTTTTGCAGTGTACTATTTTTTCTTCAAAGCATCTAGCCATCTGCCTATTCGACGCCTATATGCTATTGCACTATTACCTGTTTACCAATTCAGGGGATGCCCTTCCTCTGTATTCATGCTTCATGCATTCAGCTGGGCTAATTGACTCTGAAATCTGAATCCTATAAGTAATTTCTACAAGTAAATTTTCGTTTGTTTATTATACATTTAGAGGCTGCCAAGAGGAATGGTCTTCTCCTTATGTTCCAATCGTGCTAATAATGACATCAAAAAATACTGCATTTCTTCGCCTACACACATGTGGTATGTCCTGTTAGTCCAGACTTAGTTGCTTTTCATCTTGATTAGCAATTGATTGATTTGTCTTCAGTACTCATAAGCCTTTTTATAAAAAATGGTCATATATTATTGCATTTGGATATGGTACTTATCTCAGGACTTCATATGTATTGGTTCCATCTACAGGTTCTACCATAAAAAAAATGGAGAAAAGCCACGGATCGGATCTTGCAGGGATGTCGATCCTGCAAGTTTGGGTTCAATATTTTTCTACACTTAACCCATACTTCTAGATTATGATACCAGAATAGCGACGCATATATAGGCTCTGCAAACAAATTCCTTCCTTAAAATAAAATGGCGCTTTCTATTTACATTTGCCTCCTTTCCATCTATCCAATATCTAGATCTTTATTTTCTAACTTTCTAATTTGCCATTACAATTGAAGGTTGTGCTGGCAGTAGTCCAATAAATTATGGCTTGCCTGCTGATTGTACAGGAAAGTCCTAAGGGTTCCCTTCTTTCCCTGTCATTTTTAGCTGATCATTCACTAGCTACCCAACTAATTTGTTGTGCATATTAAAGGTTCAGAGTGATAAGTAATTTATCATTCAAAAGCAGGGCATTAGTTTGACAATTTCAGGGTTGTACCAATCTGACCTCCTGCGATGTGCATTTGTTATTTGTTGCTGACAACATTCCCATGACAACCCTTGCCTG
The DNA here is from genome assembly GCA_015844335.1 of Chrysopogon serrulatus. NCBI lineage: Eukaryota > Viridiplantae > Streptophyta > Magnoliopsida > Poales > Poaceae > Chrysopogon > Chrysopogon serrulatus. The sequence goes on from JADLZL010004721.1 coordinate 122,183, forward strand.
CCAAGTGGGTTAATCGTTTTCAGTAATCACAAGCCTTTTTCTTTAAAAAAAATGGTCATAGATTACTGCATTTGGATCAGTGCATTGCGGTTTTTACAAACACCAGTGGGCAACTTAATGAAATTTTCTTTTCCTTCTCCTACTTGCTAAATAAGGTTCGTAGGTCCATAGAGGAGACTCCATTTTTATATGTTCTGTTGTGTCACCTGCATTTTATCCTTCTTTGAACCTTATATCTGTACCTGCATGAGCACAATTATTAGGGCAACCAAACTCTATTATTTACACCACATCAGGAGATTAAGGGATTTTTATGTGCACCTCATATTCTCATCTTCCAAGTTCTTTTGGCCTATTGGTACAATTGCTAATAATAATGATGCTAACCTCATGTTAAATACACAGTGCTGAGTGCTGAAAGTACGACACACATTTTGCCTTTGATTTTTGCACTATTCAGAGGAACAGGTTTCTATAATAGCCTTTTCCCTTCCTGCGTGCTGTATGCCCACATATTTGTCTGTTCTACTACCGAGTGTTTCGATAATCATGGAGAAGGCAGGCAAAGATTGGAGGTCCTGTGAATTGCTGAAAATTTTTGGTACGCATTTTCAGTAGGGTCCTTACTTCCTTTTTATATTTCTATGTCTGGCAATCTACTTAGGTTGAGAATTGAGATCGTTTCAGTTAGATTACATCATACCTGTCATGACAACACTTATACTGCATGTTGCAGGCCAGGGAGGACTGAAACTGTCGGTGACAGGATTAACTGAGAAGCTCAGCTGAAACCACTAAAAGTTCAATCAGTCCTGTACCACTATGCACTGAATTGTAAATAGTAATTTCTAAGTAAACGTTCACTGTAGTTCTCTGCTGAAGATCTTAGTAGTCCATCTGAGGGTGCAAAATAGTCAGTGTAGTGTCACTTTAAAGCAATTGCAACTGTTTGCTTCATACATCTGTAACAGTATTGACCTTTTGGTAAAAACCGGCGTAGCGTAGCGCGCCTAACGTGCTAGTACAGTTTATTTCTACGTGAATTTAGGTCATCCATCTATTATATGAATTGACATCCAACTCTAGCAGCAAATACACATTCTTATTTCTATATGAAATCTTTTTTATCTATTATATAAAGTCTCTTGAATGTGTATTCATACACATTATATGAATGAACCATTTTATGGGCACATGCGTGTTGCACGTGCATGGATACTAGTGTACGTAAAATGCTTGAAAAATAAACGTATATTAGCAGTGAACAATTCGTATACGAATAACTAAATTGAATTAAAAATAAACTATAAAGAAAAAGGGAACAAAAATAGAAAAAAGGGCAACACTTTTAGTCCTAGTTTAGAAAACCAACTGGGACTAAAAGAACCTGGGCCTAGACAAGGCCTGGCGAACCTTTTAGTCCCAGTTGGATTTCTAAACCGAGACTAAATAGATACTTTTAATTCCGGTTACCACAACCGGGACTAAAGGAGGGACCTTTAGTCTCGGATTGGCAATCCCGGTTGGGCAACCGGGATTAAAGGGGGGTTCCCAACCGGGATTAAATCCCATTTCTGTAGTAGTGTAGCAGTGGATCCCCTTGTAAACCTCCCCGGAGGTGGAGGCACGGAGGGATTTTTCTTAAGGCCTTGTTTGGCTGCACTCCAATTCATACAGTTTGAAGGGGATTGGGGTGTATTTTAGTTTAAAATACACCTCAATCCCCTTCAAACCATATGGATTAGAGTGTATTTAGGTGCAGCCAAACAAGCCCTAAGGCCTCGTTTGGGAAGCTCAAACCACGGGGACAACCCGGCCTTTTTTCCTGGGCGTGCCCCCCCACGCTGAATTCAGGCACGGAGATTAAGCTCCAACGTTTGATAGCGCATGCGACGGGCCGGGCGCTGCCCCAACCCCGGACGTATCCCCTGGACGCCGCTCCACGGCCTTGACGCCCGGTGCCGCCTCCCGGCCTTGCCGCGGCGAGGGAGCGCTGTGCATGCGACTCAGACTATCCGCAGCGGCTCCGAAATCCCGTCCGGCAGAGGCATATCGCGTGACGCCAGATCGGATGGGAGAGCTGCAGCGGCGTCCGGAAAACGTTCGAACGACCACCCACCCGGCAAATGTGGCGGCTTCCGGGGACGCACGGCATCGGGCGTGGGGCAGCGTGCGGCGCAAGGCGCGAGAGAGGGAGACCGGGGAGAAAAAGAGAGGATGGGCGCGCCGCCATGGCCGGGGAGAGGGAGCGTGGGAGCCGCGACGGAGAGAAGCCGGAGAAGTCGACCCGCCGCCGCCCCTGGCCCACGCCCGGGGTGCTCGCCCCCGCGCCTCGACGTAAGACCGGGCCGGAGCCGAGGAGGCGCGGTGGAGGCGGCGGTGCTCCCCACGCCCTGCGGCCGGTGGCGGTGCCGCCTCGCGCTGGCGCCCGGCTCGCCTCGTGGCCGCCACCGGAGCCGAGGAGGCGGCCGCCCTCGTGCGCGGCGACTCGACCCGCCGCCGACCGCCTCAGCGTGCTCGGCACGGCGCTCGCCCGGCGCGAGCCTGCTGGTCGCTCTCAGCGCTATCGCTCGCCAAGGCTCGGCTGACAGCAGCCTTTCGCGCTTCGCCAAGGCTGCAGAAGCCGCGCTGCCTCTCCCAGCCGCAAGGCTGACGGCCGCCTCAGCGCTGCCTGCGGCGCGCTCACGCTTCGAAGCTCGCAGCCGCGCCTGCTCTCGCCCGCCGCGCATGGCGCTGCGGCTCACGGGACCACCACCCGGGCGCTCGTCGGCCGCGCTGCCGACCCTCCGCTCTCGCAGGCCGCGCAGGCCGCAAGGCCACGGCCATCGCCGGGGCTGTGCCACGCTCGCTGCCCGCCGCTCCCTCACCGGCCGAGGTGGGAGGACCGTGGAGGTGGAGGTGGAGGAGGACGGCGTGGTGCCAGCAAATGGATAAGGAGAGGGGAAAAAGAAAAGAAAGAGAGAAGGGGAAAAAGAAAAAAGAAAAAAATTCTGACATATGGGTCCTACAGTGGTAGAGGATGATGTAGAGGATGAATGAGTACGGAAGAATCAGGTATAGAGGAGAGAATCTTGTTGACTAGGACGTATAGAGGATGAATATGGAGGTTCGTGAGTATGGATAGCCTCACAGACTCAGCATCTCGCGTCACGTGCCCGAGCACCTGCTACTATCGCTCTTTTCTCGCAGCACATCCGCAGCATGGAGGATCGGGACAGGGGAGGGAAACTAAAGAGCAACCTGGGACAGGGGAGGGAAATAGCAGGGATTGATTGGTCCACCAAAATTCCTACCCTGGGCATGCAGTCCCTTGCTCCCAAAGGAAGCCAAGACTGCATCGGGCTGCTTGAGATGTGTAACACCCCCGGTGTTACGTACTTAACCATTTGCCAAGTCATCTCTTAAGCACTATCATTTTATGTTAATGCATGTGTTGAAGCACGATCTTTGTAGATAACAATGCAACTTGTCCCATGGGAAAATAACTTTGCTAGCTAGTTTTTCAGATAGCCTTGGAATGCAAGTTAATTTAAAGTAATTAGGATAAAAGTTTGATCTTTGCTTGATTAGCAAGTAGGAAGTGTCAGCTTTGCATAGAAAAATCTGGTTCAGTTTTGGTTAGCTCTTGGCCCTTCCAATTTTGGCCCAAAAACTCCCAAAACCCGCTGTCTCGGCCTAATTCGCGCTCTGGGCGTGAACTGGAACATGGCTGACAGATCGACGTTCGCATTCGCGTTTTTCTCTTCTGGTGATCAAATCGCCCTAAGCCTTAGTCCTGATAAGTAGCCCTTAAGCCCTACCCTGGGTAGAGCCGTGCCGCAGTGAAATCGTCGTCATCCACACTTTAATATTCGTGCGCAAGCACTGTGGTGGACCATCGCGCCGCGCTCGAGCTCACAGCGCGCTCACCGTGCCGCGCCTGGCTTCGCCTGCGCGCTTGCGCGCTCTCGCTTTGCCTTGACCCGTGCGCCTGCGCTGCTGCTTGCGCTGCCGTGCCGCCCTCGGCTTGCCGCTGCTGCTGACCTTAGCAAGCCGCCCTGTGCCGCTTGACCGCCGCACAGTGCCACCGCTCTGCCCGTCGCGTCCGCCGGTGACTGCCCTGTCTCGCCGCGCCGTGCTCGCCGAGCGCCATTATGGCACGTGGACACCTTGCCCGAGCGTACGCGACGCGTCAAGGTGTTGGCCTGCTGCACGTCTCTCTCTCTCTCTCTCTCTCGCCTTGACCGAGACATCGACGTCGTCACCACGACCGCCCTTACTGAAGTCTCCCTCGTGCGTACGTGACCCGACCTGCTTGACCTCCCTCTGCTATCCTTGAACCAAGCCCAGAGTCAGTCGCCGCTCGCGTACACACAGCTCAGCTGAAATAGCGCTCCCTTCTCCCGCTACAAATTTGCGCAGCTCACAGCCTTTCCATCCAATTACTCACACCAGTGACGAGCTACAGAAGCTAGCTAGTCCTTGAACCCACATCAAGGAGCAGTCGTTCCTTGCAGACGTCCAATTTCTGGTTTTCCTCGTCGACGGTCAGTTCGCCGCCTTTACAAAGCACGTTTTGAGGTAGGTCTCTACGCTGGGTTTTAGCTCGAATAAATATACTCGTAGACTTATCTTGTCCTCCTGGTGTTGATGCTCGCCATAGTTTTACCGGTGGTCTCGCCAGAGACGAGCTGACGCCGCCGTGTCCGCCGCGAAGCGCCACCGTCTCACCCGCTCGCCCGTGGCCAGCTCTGCTTGGACCGCCTCCAACTCAACCATCATCTCCGCAAGAACTGATGTAAGCTGCTGATGCGTTACCACAGGTTCGTCAGCCTAGTAGCTGTTATGGTTTGTTGGAGCGCAGCCGCCGCCGCGGTGCAACCCGTGGCCATGGTCGCCGCCGTTGCTAGCCAGGCCATGGCACGCCCCGGATCACACCATCGCTGCCGTAGGGTGCGTACGTGAGTAGGTTAGACCAGCGGCTACCTGCAGTCCGCCGGCGTACGCTGCACCTGCCGGAACTGGAGCCGGCCGCCGCGGCTATGTCCGCTGTCGCTGTGTGCCTTACTCTGTTCGCGTGAGCAGGAAGAGCAAGCAGCTGGCCGTCCATGCCTTCGATCCTTATTAGCTTGATGACATCACTACGGTGTCATGCACATGTAATATACGGCTCTTTTTCCTTTAGAAATACTAGGTAGTATGCCCGTGCGTTGCTACGGGACAAGTAAAATTTTATATTAAAAATATATAGGTCGCACAATAAAATAAGAATACTATAAAATTAAATATCAATGTTAAAGTGACATTAGATCTAAAAAGCAAATTCCATGAATTAACAGTCACAGAGAGCATGGCGACACAGGCTCACAAACTCTTGTACAGGCCTTTCCATGATATGTCTAAGATAGTGTTTTATAGCCACGGGATATAGAATTTATAGTTTGATCACTTGTTAAACAATCACTGAGTCATATGTATAACGTATGCGTTATCATTAATCTTGAAACCAAACTGTATAACATATCTAGGCACACTCTACTTGAACTTGTATTGACATAGGACACTTTGAGATTTATCCAATAAAAAAGTCTACTTAATTAAATATCCTCGACCTATTGGTAGTTGTCTACTTTACCTCAGCTATAAAAACATCTATTAATATTCAAAATGACCTAGAGATGATCTTTTAGAGCTCTTCTGACATAGTATCCCACCATATGGACTTAAGAACCTATGCTTGCACGCAAACTCTTCAGTTTTCTCTCTCTCTAGTCTTTCTAGACTTGCGCCACCGTCCAATAGGCACCACACCGTCAGCAAAGTCCGACAAATCTGCATAATGTAATTAAATTAAATAATGTGAATACATTTTAACATGATCAAGTAAACACTTGTCTTTTACCCTTGCTTAGAGTCTTTATAGGAATGATCTTCAAATTCATGTGTCTTGTTCGTTCTACTCACGATAATCATCCAAGGCTAACATACAAACAACAAGCAAGAAAGAAAATAAGATTAAAAAAAAGCAAGAAAGAAAATAAGATAAAAAACCACCATTTTTTAGAAAGTTTTAATAATAAGAACACTAATAGTTAGCATTGTTCTTTGCCAAGAATAAAGCATTATATATGCCTTACGTTAATGATTATAGGGCATATATCAGAACATGATATTTATTGGAATTATTATATTTTAATAAAGGAAAAAGGAAGTTGTGTGAAGATGACATAACAGAGATCCGACCAAAAAAATAGAAAACAGAAACCTAATTAGTCCAAACGTTCCAGCAGGGTACAACAAAAAATACTTTATTCTAAATTCTGAAGAGAGCAATGCAACGCAAAAAAAAAAGCATGACACATCACCGTTGTATAAATTTCCAACACATTTGCTACATCTTTGTTGATCACCTGATATGTTTTATGAAACTTGATTACCTGATATTCATCTCCATGCCCAGACATAACCTTTTCCCAGCGGCCAGCGTAGAATCCGACGAACCAAAAGACGGCCGGGCTGCTCAGCTGGAACGCCTCATTTGCCGCACCGTGGCGTGCGGTAGCCTGTACACCCATGAGCCCATGTGCCGTTTGCCCGTTTTACCCTGGTGCTTTGCATGTACTTCATCTCTGATCTCGCAGCTTTGTAGATTGAAAACCCCATGGCGTTACGTTAGCCATTCTGTTGTCTGCCGACGACGCGCAACACACACCACGGTGATGTTTTTGCCGCTAGTGAGGAGCCGGGGTGATGGCCGTAGGGCAAGTGGGCGCAATGCGCCGGCCACCGAGCGCTATATGGGCAGATGATGATTCTTGCTTTCCTAGAAAAAGATGATGATTCTTGCGGACAACTGACGTTGTCTATTGAGGTACTAATAATCTGCTATGACAATTCATGTGTTACAATAATATTTGCATTGGCAGCAGCTATGGTCATGTTGCGGTGTGAGGAGGCGCAGCAGCAGCATGCACCCGAAGGCGATGAGGACCGCTGCCACGGCCGCATGGAGCAGCCTGCGCATCACCACCGTCGTCAGACTCATCGCCCTTGCCGCCGTCCGTGGCCTCCTCCGCCCGGTCTTTGGTGCTGGTGCGGTGGCTCCCTTTTCTGCCGCGGCTCCCGTTAATGACGGCGTCTGTGTTAGCAGTCTCACCATTGGGCATCGCTACCTGCTGCAGCTTCTTCCTCGTTTCTGCTGCGCTCGTTACGTGCCTTCTTCTCGTTTGCGACCGTTCGTCATGGCGGCGCTGCTCTGCGCGTTGGCGGCCTCGATGGCGGCCGCCGCCATCGCCTGTTGGTGCCTGTACTCCGCAGCCTCCCTGCACTTGGTCTCCCTCTCACATGTCTTAGCTGCCTCACTGCCGCCGGGATCCTCGTCGGCGAGGACGGCCCACACGATGGCGCCGCCTTGATTCCGCCGCCCGCAGCCACAGCCATGTCGCCGGGCGGACTAAGGTGGTTGTGGAGCGTGCGGTGCGTTTGATTCCAATCCAATCCAATCCATGGCAACGACGCGATCTAATCCTATATAGTCAGTACTATACCAATAACGAACACAGCATGAGTTTCCTTCTCCGAGTACAAAACACGGCAACCGCATGCGTATCGATCGGAGTTTGTTTTCTCTTAGGACGATCGAACGGCATGCATCGGCAGCTGCCGGGCGTATATCCGAGTAACAATCTGATGTACGTACGCATTTTGCATACACAGTTGGAATTCAAAGCAAATACCAATCCGGACTGACTTGGAACTGGAAACAGAGATCCAGAGAGACAGCAGATCGAGAACGGCAGGATCACGGAAGACTTCTGAAGTTCTGAGTGTATATGGAAACAAACACGTATCTTTTTTTAATCAAAAAGCTGGACGAAAAATTGCTGAACCAAAAAAAAATTTGGCGGAAAGTTTTGCCTCTTTATTATTAGGTATAGATAAATCCGTTAATGCAATAGAAATACACTAATACATATCGCCTAGGTCCCTACCAGCAATATAAACCCTCCAAACAAATAATTTTCTGCAAAATGTTCCGCCCACCTAAATGTTTCTCTTATAATCAAATTAAATATTATTTTCAGTATTAAAATAAAGTTATAATTACTATGGCAATTTGATAATAGCTTTGGCCCTGAAATTTTCGTAGTAGCTTCATTGTATTATTATGTGCTCTCTATAATTTTTGTAGCTCCAAGGATAGACCCTTACTAGAGTAGTTAAATATCCACCAAGCATAAAAGGAAAATAAGTTTAGGCGCTTCTTAGGTTGAGTCAGCACTTTGCTCGTTGAAGAGGTTGCTAAGTTAATGATGTTAATCATTAGAGCTAGCTATTAGATTAGTTTGTATGTGTGTTATTTTAAGAGTTGCTGTTGTCACCACTTAAATGCATCGCGTGTTTGTTTTTCCGTTGCATTCATACGTTGCATCGTTGCATATCATAATAGGAGCGATGGCGAATCGTTGGATCGATGCAACCGAGAGGATGACTTGGTGTTTGACATGGATGATAGCATCATGGTGGACTTGCTGCAAAGAAGGAATACTAACTTTTGGTTATCTTTTACCTGTGCAAGCCCCGGTGCATAACCTCTACTATTCTGAACTTTATAATATATATGTTGCATTAAGTTTTGAGGAGTTGAATGAAACCCACTTGCATATATATCCTTACCCTATGAGTTTTACTAGTATGACAGGATCGTGTAGATTGCCATGCTATAGGACTCCGGTAGAAGTCGAGTGATTGTCTGTCACTCGCGAGAGATAGGATTATATATTACTATCATGTTACTATCACATAGACTATACTTGGATAATAAATGGAGACCGGACGGGACGGTATTGGACATTGGATGGATTTTGGACTTGTTGAGCAACAGAGGAAGGCTCTGGTTGCATTGTTCCGCCTGTGTCGATTGAGGACCGTCCGTTGCTGTGGATGGTAGTCAGGTCACAGACTTATTGTCCTGAGCACATACTTGCTTGTGGGAGTGGGAAGACTTGTTTCACTCTTGTCGTGGGTTCCGGCTCTATCTGGACCGGCTGATTGGAGGCGGAGATGGTGGAGGTCCTTGCACCCTACCGAGTCCGTAACTCAGGTAGTGGGGGCTTGGAGTCCAAGCTTGGACGGGGACCTGGAGCCCTCGGCAGGGGTGGGATGGGTTGGTCTTATGCCTAGGGTACAAGTGGGGCGTGTGTTTTCGGGGCACCCAGCTGGGTATATTGATTCGCGAATCGCCGTTGTTTCAAACGGTATGACTTAACTATGGTCTAGCACCGTAGTAAGAACTGAAATATGGATATGGATAAAAGATATTCTGATTGCTTATCACCTGCTTGAAAGAAGTTTAGGTGCTTACCTAGAATGATTAGCTAATAAACTAATCTTGATTGCTAAAACTTTGAATATAAGGATGCACTAGTAGTAATGCTTCTTGCAATATAGAGTAGCAAACCAAATAAGCCTTGCATATCCTTGGAGTCATTTTATTTCCTCCTGTCGGGTAAGTCTTGCTGAGTACAATTGAGTACTCAGGGTTTTGTTCCCCCTGTTGCAGGTAACAAGTGGTGCTAACTGCTAACTCTTGTGTGTGGATACCTCCTGGTGGGCTCAGTGAGGAATTCCAATTACGCTACGATAGTAGTCTTCTTTTCAACCTTCATCAAATGATTTTATAAAGAAAAGCTCTATAATGTCATCATCATGCAAATCCAAGTAATTGAATAGATGTTTATTCCGCTGCAACAATGATTAGGTGTTACCAGATACAACATGTAAATTTAAAATGAATCAACTTTCATTTTGCTACACTATAGTTATTCTTTCCACTGTCGTATAATACTCTGATTTAATTTAAGCATGTGATGTATGAAATGGTAAGAATGTTGTAAGCTTTATTTCCTTATTCATGATCCTGATGAAAACTGTGGAGTTTCGAGTTCTCCCGTTGGGTGTGCTCGACGGAATCGATTAAATTAGTGCACTCCCTTGAGTACTTAGTGTCTAATGGAAGACAAGTACCCTTGTGAGTGTATTAATTTAGGCGGTTCTACCACAAGATGTCTCTCACCGATGGCACGTGCATTGCGGTCGAACTCCATCTTTGTCTCGAGCGTGGTGGTTGCGCGGCTGTCTGAAAGGTCCTTGTTTGGTTTTGGTAATTGAGTGACAACCTAGGTGGACTAATTGTGTTTATATGAGATACGCAGAGAATTAGTGCACAGGTGATGAAGGAGCTTAATGCATGATACATGACATGGAGTCATGTGGCTAGAGGTGAAAATCGAGACAAGACTTGGCTTGATGGACCGACCGTGATGGTGAAGGGCAAGTTGGAGGCTTTGAAGCCGTTGGTACCGAGTGTCGGGAGGCTTGAGCAAAGACTTGGCGCCGAAAGACCGAAGCGATGGTGAAGAGCAAGTGAGGTCAAGATCGATGGACCAAAAGCCATGTGATGATATGAAGTGGATCATATCATTCATGTGGATGTTGGTGCATGTGTTGCATCGGCATTGGAGGAGATGGAGTGGAAAGCGCAAGGCAAAGGTATAACCTAGGGCGTTTTCATTTCACCGGTCATAGGTGTGTAGAGAAGTTGATGACCGGGTTTAGGATAGATGGCCGTACTATCAAGAGGGGCAAACTTGTTTGCATATCGGTCATCTAGTGCCACTTGAGTGATCTAACTTAGCATCGTGTTTCTAGGATTGAGTGGCGATGTGAGAAGGAGTGAAAACCCTTTGAAAAATGATTGTGAAAATGCTAACACACTTGCACATGGTGATGTACACTTGGTGGTGTTGGCACATTTGCAAAGGGGGTTGAAGTTGGTAAGGTAAAGAGGGGTTTGGGATGTGAAGTGCTCATTTTTCATTGCGCCGGAGGTCGGAAATGGAGGCGAAGTCATCGGAGTGTTTCTCGCTGAGAAACACTCGACCGGATGCTGGTCCAGGAGGGACCAGACATGTCCAGTCAAGTGTGCGCGTCCGGGCGTTTTCAGTGGTGACCGGACGCTCCGGTGCCGCGTCCGGTCGGCGTGCATAGGCGAGGTGTTGGCAAGCTGAGGAGGACCGGATGCCGGGGGAGTCCGGTCAATCTTGATCGGACGCGCCCGGTCGGGATTTTGGCTTTCGAGGAGCTCTCGTGCGTGGACCGACGCTGGGCGTTGCGCGCCCGGTCGGTGGATGGGGACGATCTGGTCAAGGTGGCATGGCGGCGCAGGCGCGAGGAGACCGTTGCGCGCCAACGGCTAGTTCAAAAGGCAAGGACACGTGGCGTCGGGGAGCGGCCGGACATCGCGGCCGGGACGCGTCCGTCGTCACTTGGTGAGCGCCCCGGTCAACTCTACTAAGCGTGTCGTGGCAACGGCTCTTTAGCCCTTGGGGCTATAAGTAGTTGCCTTGGCCGGTTTGGTTTGGCGGCCGAGCACATTGGGGACTTTGTGTCCTTGCTTGGTGGTGCTTGAGAGCCCTCTAACTCGTATATGCTTGTAGTGATTACATCCGATTGCGAGTGAGTGATTCTAGTGCGTTGCATTGAGAGATTGCAAGGTGTGGCACTAGGTGGTCAAGTTGCAAGCCGGTGGTGCTTATTACTCTTGGAGGTTGCCACCTCCTAGATGGCTTGGAGGCTTGTGGGCATCGTTGTAGCACGCTCGGAGATTGAGTGGTGCTCCGATTGCTAGTCACATGGAGTGACATTATGAGGGGGATTGTGCTCACCCCGCAGGAGATCGTGAAGAGCAACTCCAGTAAAAAGGAGACACGAAGAGCAACAAGTGATTCGACACGGTCAAGTGCTAGAGCTCGTGGTGAGCACTCCGGTGGGACAGCGTGGCTTGAGGGTCACCGCTAGCAAGAGGACCACCGACAACCTTGGAGCTTGTCTCAACGAAGACTAGCTTAGTGGCAACCAAGTGAACCTCGGTAAAAAATCGACGTGTCACCTTGTCTACTTTTCTCGTCGGTTTGCAAAGTCTCCATTCACTAGCTCGTACTTACTTGTTGATTGCTTGTGGTTAGAGGTTGTTCTTGTGTAGCTAGTTTGCTTCTGTAGCTTGCTAGTTACCTTATTAGCTTGTATAGCTTAGAAGTAGCGATTGTGTGACTAGTTGGCTTGTGTAGCCTTGCTAGTCACTTTGTTTAGTTTGTGTAGCTAAGCAAGTGAGCTCACTAGTTAGGCTTGTGTAGCCGTGCTAGTGAGAACTACTAGTGTGCTTAGACTTTGTGCGCTTTGCTCACTAGTATGTGTAGGTGCTCCCCGGTTTGATTGAATACTAGTTGCTTAGGTTTGTGTGACATTGCAACCTAGTATTGGATAGGCAAGCACTACCTAGCCTTACACCTTAGTGGCTCAATCTAGGATTATTTTGTAAAGTGCTTGATCATAGATAGAGGGGTGAAGTCTTGATTAGACCAATAGTTTTAATTCCGCATTTTATTTGGTCATCCGCTGCGATTAGATTTTAGAAAGGACTATTCACCCCCCTCTAGTCCGTCATCTCGACTATTGACGGTGGATAGCGTCAACATTTAATAGTGTAATAAACATAATAAATGGTCAATACACTTGCAAATAGAGAAGTCTAGGGTTTTATCTGACAAATTCCACAAGTTTTGGTGAATTATTATTTTGCAGGAATTGTTTTAGAAAACCACGGAAAAGGGCCTAACTATTAAACGGAGTAACGAAACTTGACGCCAATGAAACCCCGCACATTAGACTCCAAAAGGATCTAGAAAACACCAGAACGAAGCGGAGCGCGGGGGCCCACATGGTAGGGCTGGCCGGCCTGAGGAGAAATGCCGGGCGGCCGCCCCCTAAAACAATCTTCTACGCCCTTCTGGAAGCTTCCTCCACCGCCTTTGAGGGTTAATATCCACCGTACCTTAAGTCGGTTTGATCAAACGGCCATCGTGCATCCCACCGGACTATAAATATAGGGCCAGACCCCCTAGGGAAACCCTAATTCATTCTATCAATTCATTTGGAGAGCTAGAAGCCCTAGCTCATTAGAGCTCTTGTAATTAGAAAATAGGGAGAGAGGAGAGGAAGAAGTAGAAGAGGAGCCGGCTTGTCGGATCTTCCTCAACTTTGTACCTCTACGGAGATAGTTCATCTTCAAGTTCTTCAGTTGGTAACTTTAAGTCTTCTATTTAATTAAGTTTTGTTCTTACTTTACTTTGTTTACGGGATCTTAGCTCGTATTGAGTGCTCTAGTTAGCGTACGTGACTAGAGTAGTAATCATTAGCGTAGACGTGGTGTCTAGGTTAGGGTTTACCTAAGTTTGCGTCCAATTCTTACAGTTAGTTGTGGTAGCCTTCAGAGGTGACAGCTTTGTTGGCCTTCGTATTCCACCACGTCGGAGTTGGTGTTTCGTAGAGCTTTTGGCAGCCTTCCCTAACTACCTTCTTCCCAGTCTTATTCGAGAGTTGGAAAGGTACTGTTGCTCTAAAGTAGACAAGTATTGTAAGTCTGATTCTTAGTTATCTAGATCACCTTAGATAGCCCCTCTCTACCCACCGAAAACATTTATCTTATCTATCCTTAGACGTTCTTGATTCATTACTAGATCACTTCGCGTTCCTCGTGGAAATTCAATACCTTGGAATACTCTTAGGTGAAAGCTACATCGGTATCCGTGCGCTTGCGGATTTATCTCTTTGATTATTCTATGTGCGTTAAATATACCAACAAGCTTTCTGGCGCCGTTGCCGGGGAACGGTAGCTGTTCTGGGATCGAGCCAAGTTCGTCCGTGTATCTTTTATTTTCCTTTTTACCTCCTTTACCCTTACCATATGGATTCCACGCCTATCTTTCAATTTTCGGCTCCAAAGGGCGAGTTGTTGGAGCCTCCACCATCATCACATCCTATACTCACAGATGGCTATGAGCTTCGCCCTGCTTTCATAGCCATGGTTCGGGAGCAATCCTTCTCTGGATTAGAAGACAAAAATCCATACACCCACCTTAGAGAATTTGAACAATTGTGTTCTTGCTTGAATTTTGCTAGCATGACATAAGAGACCATTAAATAGAAATTGTTTCCATTCTCCCTTTTAGGAAGAGCGAAACAGTGGTATGCTCATACTGTAGGAGGAGTGAAAGGAAATTGGGATGAACTTCGAGATAAATTCTGTCTTGCTTTCTTCCCTCTTTCTCGGATTGCCACTCTTCGAATAGAAGTTCTTACCTTTAAACAAAAGGAGAAGGAGACATTAGGAGCAGCTTGGGCTAGGTTCTTAAGTCTTATCAATACCGGTCCAACCCTTCACTTACCAGACCACGTGCTTCTTTACCACTTTCATTTCGGTCTTAACAAGGAAGCTGCTCTACATCTTGACTTATCTTCTAGAGGTTCATTCTCGCACAACACCATGGGCGAGGGGAAAGCTATTTTAGAGAAAATCCTTGAAAACACCCCTTACACTGGTATCTTTGATGAATTTTCTGAAGAAGAAGTTAAGCCAAGCCCCGACCAGAATTTTTTGAAGAAGTTAAGCCAAGGCCCGACCAACAAGAGGAATCAGACATAAACGAATCCAAAATTCCTTCAAATCCTATAGATGATTTGGTTGTTAAAGAATCTCCAATTGAGGAAACACAACACATTCAGGAAGATGATGAACCTCATCCTTCCACGTTCCCTTTGAAATCGAGGATGGTCTTTTCAAAGATTTTGGTAATGCCTCGAATTTACTAGTTCAAGTGAAGCCTCTGGCACACACTGTGTCTTTTGAGGATGATGATAGGCCAAATAATGATTCTTTCCTTATGGAACATATTAAAGGACTATCGGCCATCATGAGTCATGAGTGGTTGGCGGAAGTGGAGTTATCCACTGAGGTAGCCCGAATCAATGCGCCCACAGATGTTATCACTTGCATTATTAAGGGAACCACTATAAAGGGCTACTATAGTCCAACCATTGGGATGAATATCATTTCAAAGGCGTTAGCCAAACAACTTTACCCCAACGAGTTTGTGATCCCATCTCATAAGCTTTTACAAATTCCTTCTAGAGTTACTCTTGAAAGTTATGGGGTCATAAGGTCTATTCCATTGCGAATACAATGTTCTGAGTATCGTTTAGATTTTCATATCTTTGACATCTCAGACATATCCATCTTGATTGGTGTACCTTTTTGGACACTCTTTCAAGAAAGACTAAAATAGGGTCTCTTAGATGTAAAACTAGGAAGTTCTCCTATCACCATCTCGCTTGCATGCTCAAATAATGCAATAGTAGAACCCAAGCCTGAACCAGACCTTGTTAAGGAAGCCTTAATGGCATCCTTAGAAGACATGGCCCAACCAACTCTTGATGATGAACACTTTATTCAAGAAGAGAAAGAGTTGGCAGAGCCTGTCAAGATAGATGAAATAGAGGTGCCATCACAACCATTAGTTGAGCTAAAACCCCTTCCTTCTGGCTTAAAATATGTCTTTCTTAATAATAACCGAAAAACTCCCATGATCATAAGTAATAAGCTTTCTCAAGAAGAAACTCATCAACTTATAGCTGTCCTAGAGAGACATAAACCAGCCATAGGCTACTCACTCCAAGATCTCAAGGAAATTAGTCCTATTCTCTGCACTCATCGTATTCCCACCGATCCTGATTCTTCACAATCGAGGGAACCACAAAGGAGACTTAACAATACAATGCGCGAAGTTGTTAAAAAAGAGGTCCTTAAGCTTTTATAAGCTGGGATTATTTATCCCGTACCTCATAGTGAGTGGGTTAGCCTGTCCAAGTTGTGCCAAAGAAAGGAGGAATGACGGTCATCAGGAATGAGAAGAATGAGCTCATCCCTCGGTATCTTGTCACTAGGTGGCGTATGTGCATTGACTATCGAAAACTTAACAAGGCTACAAAGAAAGATCACTTCCCATTACCCTTCATTGATGAAATGTTGGAATGGCTTGCAAATCACTCTTTCTTTTGTTTTCTTGATGGGTATTCCGGATATCATCAAATCCCAATCCACTCAGATGACCAAAATAAGACCACTTTCACATGCCCATATGGAACTTATGCATATCGACGAATGTCATTTGGGCTGTGTAATGCGCCAGCTTCTTTTCAATGGTGCATAATGTCTATTTTCTCCGATATGATCGAGAAAATTATGGAGGTATTTATGGATGACTTTACAGTCTATGGCAAAACCTTTGATAAATGTTTAGAGAATTTAGACATGGTCTTACAGCGGTGTGAAGAAAAGCACTTAGTCCTGAATTGGGAAAAATGCCATTTTATGGTTCGGGAAGGAATAGTGCTAGGACACAAGGTGTCGGAATGTGGGATAGAAGTGGATAGAGCAAAGATCAAAGTTATTGAACAACTTCCACCTCCCATAAATGTGAAAGACATTCATAGCTTTCTAGGCCACGCTGGGTTCTATAGGCGTTTCATTAAAAACTTTTCTTAAATTGCTAGACCTCTGACTAGCCTTCTAGTAAAGATGCACCTTTTGTTTTTAACACTGAGTGTCTTGAAGCCTTTGAAATCCTTAAGAGGGCACTCATCTTAGCTCCAATAATCCAACCACCTGATTGGAGTCTACCCTTTGAGATCATGTGTGATGCTAGTGACTTTGCAGTTGGTGCTATTTTAGGACAAACCAAAGACAAGAAACATTATGCTATATCCTATGCTAGCAAAACCTTGTCTGGGCCGCAGCTTAATTATGCTACTACTGAAAAAGAGATGTTGGCAGTGGTCTTTGCAATAGACAAGTTTAGATCTTACTTAGTAGGAGCCAAGGTAATAATATATACAGACCATGCTGCACTTAAATACCTCCTCACTAAGAAAGATGCTAAGCCTTGGTTAATCCGATGGGTTCTTCTGCTCCAAGAATTTGATATAGAAATAAGGGATAAGAAAGGAGTAAAAAATTCAGTAGCTGACCACTTGTCTAGACTTCAATATAAAGACACATACGAGCTACCTATTAATGACTATCTAAGGGATGACACGCTTCTAGCAGTAACGGACTCCAATCCTTGGTACGCAAATATTGTCAATTATATGGTTGCAGGTTATGTTCCACCAGGGGAAGACAAGAGGAATCTCAAGTATGAAAGTCGTATCCACTTATGGGACGATCCATATCTTTACAGGGTTTGTGCCGATGGATTTTTACGGAGGTGTGTCCCAATAGTTGAAGGCATGAAAATCACTGAGAGATGTCATACATCACCATACGGAGGACATTATGATTCCATACACATGCTAAGATTTGGCAAAGCGAATTCTTTTGGCCAATGATGTATCAAGATATAAGGGAGTTTATTAGAAGATGTCTCAGATGCCAGAAACATGGAAACATCAATACTCGGGATGCTATACCATTCACAAACAACCTTCAAGTAGAACTGTTTGATGTTGAGGGAATTAATTTCATGGGACCACTCCCAAAGTTAGGAGATGCAGAATATATCTTGGTGGCAGTTGACTATGTATCTAATAGGTAGAAGCATTACCTTGTCGAGCTGCCGACTCCAAGCACTCCAAGAAAATGTTCAACGAAGTAATATTTCCACAATTTGGAATGCCTAGATTGGTCATAAGTGATGGAGGACCACATTTCATTGACAAGAGATTCCAACAGTTCTTAGTAGAAAATAGAGTCAAACACAACATTGCAACTCCATACCATCCTCAAACAAGCAGTCAAGCTGAAACATTAAATAAGAAAATTAAGAACATTCTACAAAAGACCGTGGATGAGATGGGAAAGAAGTGGAAATACAAGCTTTCTGATGCACTATGGGCTTACCGAACTGTATACAAGACACCCATAGGCATGACACCTTATCAGCTGGTATATGGTAAAACATGCCACTTGCCTGTTGAATTGGAATTCAAAGCTCATTGGACAATCAAGAAATGGAACATGGATCTCCATCTAGCTAGCAAGAATCGTCAATTGCAAATATCTGAGCTTGAAGAATGGAGAGAGAAGGCATATCATAACTTCAAGATTTACAAAGAAAGAACAAAAAGATGGCATGATAAGAGAATCAAGCACAAGGAGTTCAAGCCTGGGGATAAAGTCCTACTGTTCAATTCAAGAGTAAAGCTCTTTGGCCATGGAAAACTTCAAAGCAAATGGGAAGGACTATTCAAGGTAGTTGAAACCTCATCACATGGCGCTATTACAATTCAAGACAATTCAGGTAATGTCTTCAAGGTAAATGGTCAATGTTTGAAAATATTCCTTGAAACTGAAAATTTAGAAGAGAGATATGATTGAATTTCTACAATTTGATGATCCTATCTAAAAATATAATTTAATCACCAAGACTCTGGACAACTGAAACTTATATGCCTAACACTTAATTTGTTCGACGAGTTTTGTGTCTATTTGAGTTTTTCAAGATTTAGAAGTTTGAAGAAGAGTGAGATTTAACATGTAGGCCACAAGAGTGAATAAAAGCTAAGCAAATATCTAGCTTGGGGGAGAGCATCCCCTAGTTATCAGGTAAGTATACCTATGTGATTATTGAGTCTATCTTATAGTCATAAAATACCAAAAATATGTGGGCACATGAAGGTCCATGTCTATAGAGTCTTTTATGAGTCCATTAGTCTAAAAGAAATAAAAAGATAAATAATCATTAAAATCAAATAAAGATACTTTAGCTATTTATTAAGGTGTGATCATAGAGTGTGTTTATAATTCTATCTAGTTTGTTAAGAGTCAAATAAAAACTGAAAAATAATAAAATTTTGTCTTGGAGATGATGAATAGTTGCTCTGTCGTAGTTCCTTTCAAGTGCCTAGTTTTTAACCTTAAATTCTCCCTAGTTTTGGATATGACTATTTTGATGTAATTTACTCTGAACCTAAAACTTGTGGAGGCATATGCTTGAGCTAAGTCTAGGTGATTCAGGGATATGATATGAGAAAGTCTGAGCTACTATTTATCTTATTCCTAGCAATACTAAGTTCTGGAGATTTATCTTTTAAAAACTGAAAATCTTACATGATGAGCTCTTATATGACAAAGTTTGAATTCCTACCAAAGCCATATACGATATACATTTAGAATAGGAAAACCTTTGCTCATTCATGCTGCTTGTTTTGCATTGAGTTCAGTCAACCTTTGTTGTATACCTTATGAGGAGAGTCTTGTCATGCTTTTAAAATCAAGATCACTTACACACTCCACCTACATAGGCATTGCTCCTACTCTGGGAGTAAGCGCAATCATTTTCCACTTTCATCTAAATCCACCTTAAAAATATTTTTCTCCTACACAGGGAGTAAAACACCTAAAAATATATCCTATAGGATAATCCATGTTAAATGCTCTGAGTTCTTATTGTTATCTCTCCAATCATTTATTGTATTTAAAGGATGCATGTGGCTATGCAAAAAGAAAAAGTATTGAAAAAGAAGAGAGAGTTAAAAAATAGGCAAATGTCCAAGCAATTAAAATAATGGGTACTTAGATGCCCACCTCCCTAAAAAAAAAAAAAAAAGAAGAAAGAAAGAAAAGAAAAGGAGAAAAAAAGAAGAACAAAGATAGCTTATGTTTTTCTATGAAAATTCTAAGTCTAAGAGAGAGATTTATTTTCAAAGAGCAAAAGTAGAATTAGGTTTATCCACCATATATTCACCTATCCACCATATTCCATACACATGCACATCTTGGTTTGATTGTATGACTTGACTCTCTTTAGATCCATTGTTTGACTTTACAATATATGAATTGCAAGTATGTTTACCCTTGTTTTAATGTCACTCCTATAAACTCCACTAGAATCCTTAGATGTAGGAAGGCATAACATCATTAATACCTCAGTGAGATCTATAAATACCACATACAATAAGAGACTTGAGGGTGTCATACAATTAAGCTCTGAGTTTTATTTTAAAAACTTACAAAAACTCCAAAATATTGGTTGAGTGAAGGATTTGAGACATAGTGCTCCATAGTTAACGGTAAAATGGGTAAGTTTGAAAGTTAGAGCAGTTTTGTCTAATCCGGAGGAGAATTTTTGTTTGAAGGCATGTGTACTTTTGAGAAGTGAAAACATTGTAGCAACTCCTGATCCAAGTTTATTAGTTAGGCTTTGCTAAGGGACTAGCAAAGGGTAAGCTTGGAGGAGCTTGTTGACGGTGGATAGCGTCAACATTTAATAGTACAATAAACATGATAAATGGTCAATACACTTGCAAATAGAGAAGTCTAGGGTTTTATCTGACAAATTCCATTAGTTTTGGTGAATTATTATTTTACAGGGATTGTTCCAGAAAACCACGGAAAAGGGCCTAACTATCAAACGGAGTAACGAAACTTGACGCCAACGAAACCCCGCACATTGGACTCAGGAAGGATCTAGAAAACACCAGAATGAAGCGAAGCGCAGGGGCCCACATGGTGGGGTGGCCGGCCTAAGGAGAAATACCGGGCTGCCTCCCCTAAAACAACCTTCTACGCCCTTCTGGAATCTTCCTCCACCACCTTTGAGGGTTAATATCCACCGTACCTTAAGTCGGTTTGATCAAACGACCATCGTGCATCCCACCGGACTATAAATATAGGGCCAGATCCCCCAGGAAAACCCTAATTCATTCTATCAATTCATTTGGAGAGCTAGAAGCCCTAGCTCATTAGAGCTCTTGTAATTAGAAAATAGGGAGAGAGGAGAGGAAGAAGTAGAAGAGGAGCCGGCTTGTCGGATCTTCCTCAACTTTGTACCTCTACGGAGACAGTTCATCTTCAAGTTCTTCAGTTGATAACTCTAAGTCCTCTATTTGATTAAGTTTTGTTCTTACTTTACTTTGTTTACGGGATCTTAGCTCGTATTGAGTGCTCTAGTTAGCGTACGTGACTAGAGTAGTAATCGTTAGCATAGACATGGTGTTTAGGTTAGGGTTTACCTGAGTTTGTGCCTAATTCTTACGGTTAGTTGTGATAGCCTTCAAAGGTGACAGCTTTGTTGGCCTTCGTATTCCACCACGTCGGAGTTGGTGTTTCGTAGAGCTTTTGGCAGCCTTCCCCAACTACCTTCTTACCTATCTTATTCGAGAGTTGGAAAGGTACTGTTGCTCTAAAGTAGACAAATATTGTAAGTCTGATTCTTAGTTATCTAGATCACCTTAGATAGCCACTCTCTACCCACCAAAAACATTTATCTTATCTATCCTTGGACGTTCTTGATTTGTTACTAGATCACTTCGCGTTCCTCGTGGAAATTCGATACCTTGGAATACTCTTAGGTGAAAGCTACAGCGGTATCCGTGCGCTTGCGGATTTATCTTTTTGATTATTCTATGTGCATTAAATATACCAACATCGACCCTTCACTGTCCGTGGACTGAAACATCCAGAACGACTCGTACAGATTGCCAGAGGTTGAGGACGGCGATCGCCTCCACCGTCATTATCATCACATCCCGCAGGTGCGGCAGGGCGCTCCCGATATGTCGATATTCTGCAAACCGGTGCCGGTCCACCGCCAGCCCCAAGATCGCCGCTGTTGCTGCAGCCATCGAACACCGGCACCAGATCGCCGCTGTTGCTGCAGCCATCGAACACCAGCACCGATGATCCACCGTCGGCACCCAGGTAGCCTGCATGCAGGTCACCGCTGCCGCCGTCGGCCATCGAATTGGTAGGGTTTGTCGGCTTGAGATTTGTTTCTTATAAGGGATCATTCTCGGAATCGAGACCCGAGTCTTCGCCTGCTTCCTCTGCCGCTGCATCTGGCTGGACCTGCTCCTGAGGCTCTTCACCGCCATCTCATCATCCTCGGCTATGACACGGATCCTGGCGTGGCTCGGGGAGGAAGGAGAGGATGCATCGCATTCTGCCTCATGTGGATCTCCTCATGAAGGGCATTATTGTACCCCTCCAAGACGTCATTCTGGCGACGGAGGCCCTCAATCTCATCCAGGAAACGCCGCTCACGGCGGTTGGCAACCCCAATGATGTACTCCCTATTCTCCTCTCGCTCCTCAGCAAGACGGTAAGCCTCATCACGCTCACGGATAGCTGCATCACGCTCCTGCACGGCCTGGTGCCTCTGAATGCGCACCTGACGTGCCTCAGCCTATGCCTCTAGTCTAGCATCTAAAAAAGCGGTGTTCAGGTTGTGTGTTCCTTTCTCTTGCTACCGTGCGAAGCCTCATGATCTCCTCGTGTGCTACATTCAAACGACCCTGCAAGCCATGCTTCTGATCTGTTGAAAGCTTCATGACTGCATACATAGCACTCATTGCATCACAAGTGCTACCCGCACGCTCATCCCCAAGGCGCACTAGAGCGTGTGGGGTCCTGCTCCCAAATCCGTCCGGGGAGGTTGGGCACTCCTCGGAAAGTTCCCAATAGGTCCCATCGAACTCCGGTCGGGGTGATCGACCGGATCTTCTTGAGCATGTGAAAAGCCACTGCATGCGAGGCGCCTCCCACAGTGTCACCACCCATGGTGATGGTGATAGGTGAATCGAGGGATACTTGGCCTCTCCTTGATCCTCGGCGTCCACAAAGATAGCCTTGCCCCTCAACAATTTGGCCGGGGAGTAGCGAGGGGGTTTGGTGTACCCCGCTAGCTTCAACACCCTCCACAACAAGGTGGGAGTGCCAAAGTGCTCCAGAAAGTGGCCACGCAGGGAGGAGCTGACGACGAGGAGGCCATCTGTAGAAGGACATTTATTACAAGGGTAAGAAAACCTTGAAATACAGAACGATTACTTTAAGGGAGGGAAAATTATAATGATTAGGCTATATATTAAATCATGATGCATGAAACGTTCCAACATCCTCACAACCTAGAATATATTTATTTTTCTAGCGTTCTAGACGGTGGCATACATACGTTCTCTCAATATGCGTAACTAGTCGGTCTACACGTTTGCGCTGTTAGTGTACCTGCAGAAAATTCATTTCAGCCCAACAGTTCCCACAATAATAATTCACAAACAACAAAATCATTTGAAAGCAGTAAAAGCTAAATACTTTCCACAAATGTGCCCCAACACACTTGCTTCAGTATCACAGCTACCCGACAGTTTACCCACAATTAAATACCTTCATAATTGCATGGTTTTGACATACAATTAATCCAATATGACAATCTAGCACTTCCCTAGACCGCCGTTTGGACGATCATGCTCTCACAACTCACCTTACCTTTCTGCAAAAATTTAATCTACAACATATATGGCTATTTCATATATGAAGGCTGCCTCCACCATTAGACCACAAGGCAGCGTATTGCGGTCATCACACTTCTCACCTTTGCCTGGTCGTCGATGCAAAAATTAAAAACCCCCAAGTCAGTACTTACATAAGCCACCTAATAATCCTTAATAGGGCATAAGGGATGACCACTGGCATAATAGTAAATTAAATTTCAGATTTAGAACCTAAGTATAAACCTAATGTTTTACCCAAAATTTTCCTTTTGCAAACAAATTCTTTTGTTTTCAAATAGACAAATGGTAAACTACGTCGAATCTTGCTCGATGCCACTGTAATGTAACCGACCAAATTATAAGAGCACAAGCGCAAAAAACAATCGCCGAAGCAACTAATTTCGCTCTTGAGCCCATATAATCCCGGTAGTCCGGAAATCTCGAAGGATTTCAAACCAACAACATACAAACCAAGATCGAACGCAATCCAACATAATTTACCATTCGTTACATCATTCACAAATAGCATCACATACCGAAGTACTTAGTTATTACAACACAAGTTTAGAAGTAGCAGAAACAACATAGTTTTGAAACCATCAGAGTACGCCACACTTAGTTCAAATACATGCCAGGTTCATAGTTCATCCCACAAAAGCACATGATAAGATAGCAGAACTGATCTTTGCCCGAGACCTAGTCATCATCCCCAGCGGGGTGAAGACATACCTTGCAGAAGCCATTATAGAGAATATCATCTGCAACAAGAGGGAATAAACCCTGAGTACGAGAATGTACTCAGCTAGACTTACCCATCATAAACCAGAAATAAATGACACCAAGGATTATGCAAGGCTTACTTTGGTGGAGCTGGCTTGACTCAATTTGCATAAAAGCGTAAGCAATATTAGAGGAACATGTTATTATACTAGCAGCAGCTTAAGTCATTTTAACCTACCAACTAAGTGAGCACCTGTACTAAACAATCACTTTATTATAACAAGCATTAATAACCATATCCAGTTTAGTACAGGTTTCATCATGATCATCATCAATATTAGAACCGTCATTATTTAGTGAATTCTACGGTGCCGCAGACAATAGTCAAGTTCTCACTATCCGGGAGAGATGGCGATTCGAATCGATTCCAACTGAGCTCAGGGGGTATTCCCAACACACACCGAGACAAACCTAGCCAGGGTCGTCTCAGGTTACCCTTGGTACAACTCAGGCGTGGGTCCGGTTTATACGTCGGCAAGACCGGAAAGACGGTAGCCAGGATGTTCAAACCATGCTAACCCAAGGACAACGCCGGGATCAGTTAGACATGTTTGCCCTTAGTCTAGTATGCCGCTTCCCGCGAATTGCCAACCGCCCCCCGCGTCCCCGTCTTGAGTTGAGCTACTCGGCTTCGCGGTCAGACACTCAGGTCCGGCCAACTATGTGTTGGGCTGCGTTCAACATGACCAAGAACGGACAACGCTTCCAGTCCTTAAGCGACTCAGACAGGGTCCACTGTCCCTGCCCGGTCTTCCTTTCATTTTAACCATGGTTCTTTTCCACGATAGCACATATAGCCAACCGTGACCAGAGAAGTACCCACCTATAACTCGCGGATGACAGGATATCACCCGACTTCTACCGGTCTAAGCATGGCTAAGCATTTGCATCGATCCTAACCTAAGACATAGGATTCAGGGTATACATATATACTAGACAAGGATAGGATAAATGCAACAAGTATTTTCCACTCAACTCCTATACTTAGTGCAATAAACAACATAAAGTACTCAATTGCATTTATAAAAGATGGGATGCTTAGCATGCTCCGGGGCTTACCTTTCACAAAGGTGGATGGCTCGTGGTTAGAGCACTCAGTTAGCTCTTCTTCTTCGACGGAGTTGCTTTCGCCGGCGGGTCCCTCCTGCTCCTCCTCCGGGTGCTCCTGGTCCAGGCTCCCGAATTCCAGCAGCGTCACCCCCTTCGGCGAACCTATTGCATGCAATGCATAAATGAGCATAATGAATGCAAATGATGATCATACAAGAGAAAGAATATTAGCAACAAATAATAAACCCTCCACCTAGGGTGATGACTCTATTCAAATCACTTTAATATACAGAGTAGGTGCATATCTCCTCTCCAAACCAAATTAAACACTCACCAAGCAAGTCAAGGTATAACTTTTCATCATCAGTTAAGGATATACAACCTGCACCTAATCACTTGTATTAATTAGCAAAGCATCTACAAGATCAAACTTCACATACAAGGACAAGCAATCACTTTGTAAAGCAAATTCAACATTTCTGACCCACAAACAGCAGCTGAAAGAAACAACTGTAACCAGAGTTCTATGAATCCACATGACATGCAAGAGGACATTCTGGAAAGCTTATGAAATTGTCTAAAACTCTTATTTAGACATCATAGGCAGATTCTCAAATTAAAAAGGTCAAACAAGCAGATTCCCCAGATCTGTCCAGGGATTCCAGAGAAGAACCCTTTTCTGGAACTTCTCAAGATACAACCATAACTCATAAACTACTTATCCAAATGCTCTCAAATTTTAACAGAAACTAGATAATGAAATTATCTACCACTTTGCTATAGATCACCAAGCCAGAAAACATCATATAAAGTATGCAAAACCAAAAGTGCTACAAACTGTCCAGAAAAACTTAAATTGGAGAATTAATTATTTACTCATGTTCAAACTTGCAATTTAGGCTCATCCAACTTAACCAACAGTTAAAGTATGATTAATGATTAACAGAAAACCTAATAAGCCACTCTAAAACATTAATTAAAACACCCTTTTCATTTAATCCCATCATTTAAGGGCACAATTGAGCACATAGTAAAAGCACCCAGAAAAATCTACAAAAATTACAGTGGGCTACTCATAGCTCACATAGACTACAACCCAAATTTCACATTAAAATTCTAAGTACAACTTCCTTTAGCAAAAGAACAAGTCACACAAGCTTAAAGGATGATAATTCACAAATCCATTTGAAAAGTATCAAACAACAGATTATTTAATTTTCTTAGCTTCACCAAACCACAAGGAGGAAGTGTGACAAATTTCACATCAATAGCATGTACATAGAAAGCATGATAAATATCTCACAAAGCAAGGCCTTAAATCAACTTATTCTACAAACTGTAATGCAAAACATGCTCACAAGCCAACCATTATTTTTCTTAGATAGAACATGCCACAACAAGGCTAACCCCACTGGTTGCACATTTTTAGCATCATTTATTAATTAGTTATGAATTAAACCATTTTCCAAGGCATTGAAAAAAAATAGACCAAGCAATTTCCACTGCAGAACACACCATGTTTCATATTTTTAATAAAAACTAGACATCTTAGAGAGCACAACAAAATTTGAACCACTTCATTTGGACTTAATTTGCTTGAGTTATGAATTTTAGTACATTCAAGCATTTTCTGGAAAAAAATAAACAAAACCCTAAAGCTACAGCCACTGTCACGTGGGGCCCGGCAGTCAACCGGTCCCACCTGTCATCGAGACTGAGCAGGGCAGTGGCGACGGCAAATTTTGACCGGCGATGGCTCGCCGGCGGTGACGTCTCCGGCGAAACCATCACCACTGTTGTGCTCACCACGTCACTGCGCGTCGATTAAGGTAAGATAAAGGTGCTCGCATCGGCCGGAGCAAGCTCGACGGCGACGATGGCGGCACGGCGGCGCTGCGCAGCTGCACACCGACCGTTGCCGACGGTGGCACACTAAAATGAGCGCGGCGCTTGCTACAGGAGACCGTAAACGAAACTAGGGCATGAGACTTGGCCGGCGGTGAGCTCCAAAAAAAAAGCTTGCCCGCGTGCATGGCGACGGCGGCGACGAGAGCACGGCGGCGGCGCACTCCGTTCCGGTGGCGCCGTGACCTAATCGACCTAACCCATACTCTAGACACGATTTACGACCCTAGGCGACTACGAAACTGACGCGAGGACTCGTGAAAAGGACCGGAGAGGCCCTGGCCGCGACAAGCCCAAGCTCGGTGGAGCTTCCGGCCATGGCGGACGGCGGTAGAACGGCGCAATGCGCCCTCACCTGAGGCTGGATGGAGGCTCGAGCTAGCTCAGGTGATAGAGGGCATGGTGGCGGTGCTCTGGGTGGATTTTGGGCGGTGGTGGCACGGTGGTTGAGGCAGTGGACGGCGGCAAAGCCTCGGCGGCGTTGGCGTCGCCCTTCTTCTCCGCCTGAGCGAGCAGAGAGGAGGAGAGAGCGCAAATGAGAGCGAGTGGGGGCAGTGGCAGGTGCGTGGCGATGTGGTGGCGACGTCGGCCTGGCCAGTGGGCCCTGCGCCCGGCGCACGGACGCCACTTGGCGCCCGCTGCCTGCCGCGGTCGGCCACCGAGCCGGCCGTTTGAACGGCGTTGGCGCCGTTTCAGTCAGGCGTTGGCCGACTGAAACCGCCCCTTGACGTGTCATTAACTTCTAAACCGGGCGTAATTAGCCAAAACTCTATTAGTAAAAGTTGCAGCCCTATCCTTGCTCTACAACTTTGCTTATAAGTATTTGCACTAGTTCGGTTTAGTTTGGAAACTACAAGCTACAGAAGAAGGGTAAAAACACACTGCATGTCACTTGTGACAACCAAATTTCAGAGATCCAAAACAGCACTGCTTTTGGTGTTAAGGTGCAATTTTGAGCAAATTGCGCACATTTTTAGAGCTTGAGCCTTAAATAAAGTTTGTTCCCTACTAAATTATCTACAACTTTTATTTAGGACTCATCGACATGCAAAGCTTCTAGCTTGCACTTTTGAAAAGGTCAACAAAATAGCTTTGAAGGCCCTTTTAGGTCAAAGTAGCACTTTGGAGCATAATTAATCAAAGTAAACAACATGACTATTGTTCCATGAAGTGTCCTAAGCTTAGTTAAGCTACTGTAGAACCTATTTGACAACATTACACATCATGACATGGGATCAAGCAAGCAAAGTAAGCATCAAATGAACTTTTCATGAGCATAAACATAGAACTTGCATAATGACTTGTCATACACATGCATACATGAGATGATGATGATGCTTATGGCCAGTTAATGCAGGTGTTTTAGTGAGCCCAACACCAGAGGTGTTATAATATATTTGGTAAAAGTTAAAAATATTTCCTAAAAATGGAATAGTGGGACGGCAGGAATAACTTTTTATTAGAAGTATCGAGGCTGTTGGGCCAAGCTATCGGCTGTACCGAAAAGGACCAATGGACCATACTACACATGTACTATACGGAACAACGAGTTATAATTATGTTTTAGTCATCTTATTATCTCTATCTCTATCTAATTTAATAATAAAACAGTCAAATTTCAGTCCATCTATTTTAATCCATCTATTTCCTCAACCACTTTTACTAGATACCATCTAACTACTAGATATCGTGCTTATGTGAGACTCGTGTCTAGTATAATATAGATCTAAAACGGATTGGTTCATATACGTGACTCGAACTCATCAATGTCCTAAATTAAATAGAAAAAGATACAAATAGAAATCAGCTCAGAAACATAAATAGAAAAGAATACATGTAGAAATTAGCTTAAAAGAACAAAATCTTATTCCACTTTTGATTACCATGAGTTTAAGTCCTACACGGATTTCCCAAAACAAATCTATATCTATCTATTCCTTCCTTTCTAATCCTATTTTCTAATAAAAATATATTGTGAGGAGTTTATTTGGTTTGCCATTTTTCATTTTTTTATTTTCTGTTTTTAGTATAGCGTTGCTCTCTCCTACTCAAAACTGACCAATTAGGTAAGCATGCATCTATCCAGTTATGTGCATAAAATAAATCATATCACTGGTAGGTAACGAGTCTTTTATTC
Organism: Chrysopogon serrulatus; assembly: GCA_015844335.1. Classification (NCBI taxonomy): domain Eukaryota; kingdom Viridiplantae; phylum Streptophyta; class Magnoliopsida; order Poales; family Poaceae; genus Chrysopogon; species Chrysopogon serrulatus. The sequence continues at coordinate 151,197 of JADLZL010004721.1, forward strand.
CCTTTTTCAGCCAACCAATTCATCTTTGACTCGGTTTTGTTATTTCTCTCTTAATATTCTCGGATCAGACATAAAGTCCAAGCTATTTACGATACATTGTTCCATAATTATTGTTTTGATCTATTTTTTATGACTATTGGCTTTGGTCCAAAGAGCATGAACCAGAGTGCACCCAGCCACCACCGCAGTTTGCCTATCAGGTTTTTAATTAACATAGAAAAATCAACAAGCAAGTAAGGAAAGCTCGGTGGGGATATATAGAAACAAAACATGCAAATCTACGTCTTCTTTCTCCATTTCTATTTACCGTTTTATATTATTTTCACCATAAATATAAGAAAATAAAAAAATATTGTGATATTTGAGCACTCGACCTCTTCTTAATAAAAATAGACATTTTCACCTCTAAATTATTGATGTGGTAAATCATTGATGTAGTTTTAAATCTAAACAAATTCTATATTATTACAACATGAAATAGCCAATGGTCCAATTAATTAAACCATAAACTATTGTCCAATTTAGTTAGAAAAATACAATGATTCACTTTATCAGTACCAGTGAAAGACATTATGAGGATTACCATGTGGAAAAATAGGAGAGTTCTTCTAGGCCAGTCCTTTGACACAACGGTAACTAACTCCTTGCTGACTATATATAAAAAATAGAATTACAAAATTCTATGGGTCCAAAAAATTCATCAGAATTCAATATTAAACTGTAACAAGTACCAATGTATAGGTAGTGTGAAATTAAAATTATTATATATTTACTAAATATGTTTGTTCTGCAATAGGAGAAAAAAATCTTGATTTAAATTTGATACATATTTAATAAGACATCTTCATATTACTATTAACATTAGCTTTAAAATAAACTATAGCCTTGAAAATTTTAGGAGGAGAAACCATAAATATGTAATTATTATATGGGTCATCATTTTTCATAAATGTTTGAGAGCTTTTTCTCTCCCGTTGCAACGCATGGACATGTTTGCTAGTTATATAAAAAATGACATTTATAGTTTCAAAAGAACTACATTTATAACATTAAAGTCAGACAAAAAAAATACATTCTGCAACTGAGAATTTGACTCGTTCTTAGTACAATCTTGTTGTAATTTAACGTTGACTCATATTATCCTCAGATTCGTCTTTTAACTCATTGTAATTGGATTTTTAAAGTACATCGAATTATCTGCAGAGATCTTTGTTCTCGGTGAAAATCATTGTATACCGATAAATTCTCTGACGACGCCGCACTCCTGGATTTTCCTCAGGACAGCACGGTACCCTCCACAAAGGTATCGTCATAGCTCCTGCCCTGTTGTAATAAAAGAAAAGAAAACGACACCAACGAAGCATCCACCACCATTGCCGCCATCGTCGCGCCACCGTGCGCTCACGCCGCCGCTCCCGAAGTCCGCTCACGCCGCCGCCCAACGGCATTGCAGCAGCATTATATTGACGCCGAATTGATCCTATATCACACATCAGCTAGGATTTTGGACGTCCAGGCCACCACGGACTGAAGAACGCAGCAAGAAATCACACTTACGTGGTGAAGAGCGGCGAGGTTTACAAGCAAACCAGTAAAGGATAACCAATCGCGCTTACATGACGAAGAACGGCTAGTATCCAGGCAAACTAGCAAAGGAACCGCGAAGCTCTCACCCGGGAGGGACCCCGTCAGAGCAAGGACGTCGCCGGGGTGCCCTAGGTTAGCCGGCAAGCCTAGGGCGCCATCCTTAATCATGGGATCAAGAGATGAACAACATGGAGGTTAGAAAAGATGGTAAAAGAGAGTTTGTGGATGTGTCTTGACGATTGGATAGATGAGAACTCAATCGGCCATGATCCTCTCATATATAGGAGGGGGTTGGTCTTATCCCAGTAGAAAACAAGTCCAAAACATATTCTTCAGGTTTCCCACATCAAATACATGCCAAAATCCGATTTGGTAACCAATCGGTTTGGCCTTTTAGGGGGAGCCGGCTTAGCCAGTTTGGGGTCCCGGCTAAGCTGGATTTCTCGGGCCCGAGCACCTCAACTCAGCCAATAGTGGGGACCCAGCTTAGCCAGTTTGGTGACCCGGCTAAGCCTACTCAGGGTTTTGCAGAGGGAGACCCGGCTTAGCCGGTTTGGGGACCCGGCTAAGCCTACTCTAGGACCTGGCTAAGCCTGTTCTAGGACCCGGCTAAACCTACTAGCTCGCGGCTCGCTAGGCTCATTTTCTTTTCCGTATGTATCGCTTGTTATTCTCTTATGCCACTTGACCACTGACATGTATATGATGTATATAACTTGTTGATGATGCTTATGATCCACCTTGGGACACTTTTGAATGTCAACATATGCCCCCTGTTTTCAGATGAATTACGAATGAACCTGAAAACACAAGTCAAAACTGAATAGCAACGATGCCCATCCATTGGCTTTTCAACATTAGAAAAGGTCTAAGGGCAATGTATACATCAACCATTTTGTTTTAAGGACGATACATGTATCGGCCAATGTTGGAGAGCACTCTAGGCTTCTTTCCAACCATTTGAAAAGTAGCTTTTCAAGTACCTCTCGTTTAATGCTCTTACGAAACTTTCAGCTTGCAATGTCTTGAACAGATATAAAGTCTCAAGCACCACTTTGATCACTCTTCATAGGACTTTCCAACTTAGTGACCGTCCAAACAAAAACTTAAAGCCACCTCCTTAGATTATCCCCAAAGCCATAGTTGCTTGATCTGATTCTCTAGCACTTACACACATGTGTTAGTATTTTTTCAAAATATTTTTAAAAATTAAGTTAGCTCACACTAGGTCCTAATGCTCATGCATAGTATTGAATCACCTAATGGCATTTAGACAACCGTATTTGCTTTAAGATCATCCCTCTTAATAGTACGACTATTCTAAACCCAGTTACACCCACTTGATGTCTTGAGGCAAAACAATATAGCCCTATCAAATATACCTTTATCTTTTTTTCTCTTTTTTCTTAAGTGTGGAACACTTATCACCATCTTATGGAGTTCACTATTCATCGGCATGGCCTCCATCTGGCTTTGAACCATCCTATCTTTGCTATACACATTTAGCCATATAGGATTAGGGACTATCCCCACCCAATCCCTCCTCCCCCCCTCCACCCTGTTATTGAAAATTAACATTGTAATCCATACAACCATGAGCCAGCATTTCGCCCGGAAGTCAAAATGGTTATAGCTACGGCTAATGATATTACCCCGAGGTATCTGTGTTACAACAATTACGTAGGTCATTTCACAGCTTCCCCAAAAACCTTCAGTTGCTCAAGTGGATCAGGCTACAAGTTCTAGGCTTTCATAGCTACAGTTGGTCGGTGTCGTGTATTTTGGTGGCAACAAAGAATCAACATTAGCAAAATATCCTTCGACACTGGATGGTTCCCTGTTTACTGGCTTGTCAAGAATGCTGTCCGGTATTGCATCAAGAGTTTCCTCCAAGAATGTTTTCACTGTCTGCACAAAAGTACATCACATGGTTAATGCTTAGGAACTATTTTTGAAAAAAAGCTTGAAATATACAATAGTTGTACTTTGCTCATTTTCATTTCAACATCAAAATCAGCCTTAAAACTATGCCATTTGTTGTTGGAGTGGCGCAAATTTTAGTGAGTGGAGTTGTGTTGGAATGGTCTTTGTGTAGCCCTTCCGTTTGCAAGTTCTTTTCGTTTGTTAATGGAATGGCATGTAGCACTCCTGCTTTGTTCAAGAAAAAAACCCTAATATTATGCCAAAATTTTGGTTAATGCATTAATAACAAAAAATGCATCTTCATTCTGTAATTATTTGTGGAAGTAGTGAAATGGCAGGAGTTGGTTCTATTAACTTACCTTGCAATGGCGCAATGCAGAGTCAGCTTTGCGTTTCCACAGGTTGTTGCCAGGTTCTGAATGGAATAAGTTTAACAGTGGCTGTATCAAAATCAAGTGATTCCCTCTGTCATTAACAAGGTTAAAAGGAAGTGATCTCAAGTGCATATAAAACTGGAAAAGGGTAAATACAATTAGCACTAGAGTATGTCTTGTAAAATACAAAAATGGTGAAAATGCAGCTGCTGCACTTAATTAGAGGGCAACAATACCAGGCCAAACATAAAATTTGCTAGATCATTAGAAATGCTTCCAGTAAGTTCATTTGGCAGTATCACACCTTTTGAGTACATATCTCAGACATACTTATTCCTGATCTAGGAACAATTTTTTAATGACAATTTTTATGCATTACAAAGCTGCAACACAATACAGCGTAACATGGCACAAAATTCTTTTCCCCTACAAAAAAAATAACTTTTATCCAAATGTGAATGGAAGAAATACAAGTGATTTGTTTCAATGGTAGATTCAGATATCCTCCACTGGTCAGAGTGCCAGGCTCCAATTGACCATAAACTCCAAAGTGTTTTTTGGCATCACAATGTAACTCGTACCTTGACAAGTTGTCTCACGTTTGGCCTGCTTGGGCCATACTGGCCAATTATTGAATCGCCATAAGCTTGGTAGCTCTCGAGGATCTAAAACAGAGAATTCAGACAAAGGAAAAAATTGCTGAAGCTCAAGTAAATAATATGTGAAATGCTAAACCTGGCGACGAGAAATGCATCTTGTTGGCTTGCCATAGATTTCTCCATCCACATGTCCTAGCATGTTCCATGGACTGGAAAGTCCACCAAATATGAAATTATAAAGATGATAACTCAAGTCAGTACAGAAAGCAAATCCTTACATAAAAGAAAAAACCGATGTGACCACTGTAATCAAAGCATAGGGAAGAACTAAAGTGATCAATGGAACTGCGAGGCATAAGAGCAGGTATATTTGCAGCTGTTTTCAAACACACCAGACAACTTTGTGTCATTTCAAGGTCTATTTACAGGTATTCACTTTAGTTAGTGTTACAGCCCAGATGTGCCATGGGCTGGCTGGAATACATGGGCAAGGCCAGACCATGGCTAGCACCAGAAGCAGGCTAGGCCAAAAAAAAAAAAAAACATATCTGTGTGGCAAGGGGCAGCCAGGCTGCTGGCTGTATCCACACAATCAAGTCTAGAGTCTTCCAGTCAGTTTGTTACAAAATAATCTAATAGATCTATCTGTTAGGAAGTATTGTGTCAATGTTGGCAGTAGGAGATTGTGATTATCAGATCTAATCGATGGTGTTGCTTAGCCATAAAGTCGAATCTCATCTATAAAATATAAATAGAGGCACTGTACCATTTAGAACTCAAGTAAGAAAGGGAATGCCTCTTATCTCCCTGTCAACCCACCAGCACTGTTCATAGCACTGTTTATGATAGGATTACGGATCCTACCGGGTATATGACGCAGGTTGTATGTGTGGTGGATTGGAGGACGCGGCTTGAAAAGGCTATGGCAGCGCGGAGGCGCCGTGATCACGCAGCGAGGAAGAGGATGCAAGAGGCGGCTAGGGTTTCCCGGCTCCCTGAGGGAAGCCGGCAATAATAATATTGCTCTTGCTTGTCTTTCATGAATAGAGATTACAACTATTTATATTTCTTTCAAGGAAAATAACTAATAAACCCCTTAGTAAGGATAACTGGGCTGTTTAGCCCATCTATTCTATCATAAGCCTGCAGCCTAGCCACTAGTACGTCGCTGCCTGGCATAGGGAATTCTGGTCATAACAGTTTATCCATGGAAATGGTACCGCAGATACTATATCATGCCCTCTCCTGTTGTTTCCTTCCCTCACTTGCATCTTTTGATCCTTGCCAGTACCAATTTGCAAGTTCAAAAACAAAAAATAAAAAAATATTAAAGAAACATACTTATTATAAGCAGACCGGCCAACCATAACTCCATGTGCACCTTGTCTTATGGATGCACTAACCTGCAACAAAATAAAAGAGCTCCGATCAAACCAACATATAAGGTTAACATTCATGGAAGGTTCAGTCAACATTGTGCAGTTCTGATTAGGAGGGAAATGCGTATAGTGATGTCTCAAATGCACCATATGAAATATCTTTATCTTGAGTATACAACAGGTTCTAGTTCTCTGCATAAATTTGCAGCTCAAAATAGTTGATAATTGATGCACAAAATTCAAGTCAAACATTGTTAGAGAAAATATGTTTAGCAATTTCTTGCATCTTTGCATGGGATTTCTGGTCCAGGTTATTCCAAAGGTTAGGCCTACAGATCCTTGCCCCTCAGATTGGAGAAGAGTTCTTCGTTAATTTGTGGGAGAAGATTATCCTTGCTGTTGGAGGACAACTGCAGAAAGACCTCAGCTCCCTCATGAATCTTGGGGCTTGGACCATTTGGAATCACCGCAATAGATGTGTTTGATGGTGTTCCTCATTTGGTTAGAGGCTTATTGCTCGCTAGTAAAAAAATTACAGTAGTGGTGTTTGGCCAGGGCTAATGGTATTTCTTACCTTTTCACCCAGTCACTAGAGTATTGCGTGTTTAGGTCACAGCCATATCCTTGTAGTTTGCTGGAGTAAATGTGACTAATAATGCTGTGTGTGTCTGGTTTGTAAGGGTTCTTCCTATTTTTTTTTTTATATGATGATGTGCAGCTCTCGTGCGTGTTCAAGGAAAAAAATCATTATAACATGACTTTATGGAGCTCAAGAAAGCAGCTACATTTTCTAGCTATGATAAGATCGCTCCGCTTTAGAGGTCCCATGAAATGTAATTACCATTCACATCAAGATGGGGCTTAGTCTGGCCTTGTTGACCAAATTATTCAATGAGATCATGAAACTAGTAACTAAAAAGAATTCAAGCAATGCAGTGAGAGTGAATGAGAGGCCCATTTGGTGTCCATCCTGGCCTGGGGAACCCAGGCAGGCCCAGGCAAGTTTCTCAGGTTGGGAAGCAAACAGGCCTTGAATTTCAGTGATACACATACACTCTTCTGCAGGTAAGGAGCACTCAATGGTAAGATTAACACTTACTTGACCAACATTGGTTATGCCTCCATTTAGAGTAAATTTTATTTCTGGAAAGTCCCGCAACAAAGCAAAATAGTACTCATATCTGCAATCATATTGATAAACAAATCTTAAACTGTTCCAAGCAACCAAACTGACACAAATCGAAGCGTTCAGCACAGCATGTCCAGATCCAATTCAATAATAGCATTCTCTTCACTTTATAGGTGCTATGACTAGGATTAGAAATACACAATTCAACATTTCCCACTGGTATAAACTTTCTTGACTGTCCTAGATTGGATATGAGGATTAAAAATTCAACTGTACAACACCTAATAGTTACAAATGTTTCAAAAAGTATGGCAGAAGAAAGAGCAGCACAATTATGGACAAGGCCATTCCTCTCTAGAGATATTATTGGTGCCTTTCGTAAATGTTTCCTTATGCACAAAAATGGGAAAACATACTTCAATGGAGGGACCTTCCGATTCTCTGCAGGACTGAGACCGCTAAGCAATGCCTTCCGAGCATGAATGATGAAATGCCTAGTTGGAGATTTTGAGACAACTTTATCTACAAATTCACCTGGTAACCCCCCCCCCAACCACAACAAAAAAAAAAATGTAGCATGTCAGAACATGTCAGTATGCTAGCACAGTAAGGGAGAACTAACCATCAAGAGAGATAAGATTCCTTAAAAGAAAGTAAACCATTAAAAATAATGGTTGTTCTGGCTTCAACAAGAAATTGGGCTTATTTCTAGAAAAATGCAATCAAACAACAGATTGGAAAGCAGTCAAACATATCGTGCACCATAAAGTCAGAACAAATGAGACTGTTGAAGGCATCTAGCATAAAATGAATAAGGAAATTCTCAGACGACGCAGGAGATCTACATGCCATTTCATTAAGAGAAGAAAATGTAAAGGAGAGGCCAATAAGCCAACTCCAAGAGAAGACCAATTACAGACGTGCCATGAAACTTGAACCATGTGGCACCAGACTGTTTTATCAAACTTGAATAACAAGGTGTCCAGCTGCTACGAGATTGTTTCAAGCAAAAAAAATTCAAATATCCCGCGAACCAGATGATGACCAAGCATTACAGTATGCTGCTACCATGGTTGCTCTATTACAGATATGGAAAACTATCTGCCTTTTGAAGCTAGTCCACATTGTTCATTTTCTTTGTGAACATATATGATCCAATAGAGTGTAACCTAAACTCAGGATGTATTTGACCCAATAGAGTGTAATCACATATCAGGAATCTCTTCCTAATCTTTGGCAAGCCTACTAGACACTTTAGAATGCCAGAGGTTTGTGAAGAAGGCTCACATAGTTCTTCATAAGAATCACGATCATCAACACCAATTCTGCATTTAACACTAACTGGGACATCACAATTAGCTGCAATAGTTGACATAGCATCCCCTACAAACTTCAGAAAACTAAATCAACATTAAAAAGGAGCGATAAAACAGATCTCTACAATCATGAATTTGATATGTTGAATTCATGGAGCAAACCTCTGGATCAAACATTAAGCGAGCACCAAAGCAACCATGACCAGCAACTTTGCCGCTGGGGCAGCCACAACTATCACGAAAGTAACGTGTAAACTATTCGAAAATAGAATGCAGTGCATGATTAGATAAGATATAAATGAGTGTTACTTTAGGTTGATCTCATCATATGAATAATTATTTGCCAGTTCTGTTGCTTTTGCTAAATTTTCAAGATTGCTTCCACCAATTTGCAGCACGATAGGATGTTGTTCCTCAGGAAATGCTAGAAACCTATCCTGCATATTTTGATAGTAAGCATTTAAATCAGTCAGCTTTATTGCGATAGAATACACAAACATAACACTCTCACCAGGTTATCCTTCTGATGCACGATGGTCTCGGCAACAACCATCTCTGTGTAGAGCCAAGCATGCCGCGAGATGAGCCGCGCGAGCGTTCGGTAGTGATTGTCCGTCCAGTCCATCATCGGCGCGACGCTGTAGAAAAGAAATACATCAAAACAAACCAGCTTGAACCCAAGAACATCACCTTGTCAGCCTGTCCCTCTAGATCTTCCGCTCACCTGAACAATGGAGGGAGGTGCTTTCCGACGGCCGGCGCGGTGGCAGAGCTCGCCGCTCGGCACGGCTCCACGCGAGGAGCGACAGGCAAGGAGCGACCACAGATGAAGGGGCCAGGACCGCGGGGCCCAAGCGGGGGAGAGAGTATGGCTTGCCGCGCAGCGGACCGCATCGCCATGGCCGTTCCCGAGCACTCTGGGCTTTCGAGAGCGGCGCGGCCTAGCACCCTCTACTTTGAGATTGGATGGCTGCGAGACGCCAGTGGCGGCGGCGGCGGCTTGGTAATGGCCACCGTCCGATCTGAAACGAACGGCAGAAATTGTGCCGTCGACGTAAAATCTATATATGTCGTTTGGTTTGAGAGAAAATTGCTATTCCACGGTTAGGGCATGAGAGAAAAAACTAGCTTCCGACCAATATACTTAGGTTTATGCACACATGTTAACAATCCACCGAAAATATCTATATCTATATATATCTATATCTATATCTATATCTACCTAATACTTAAAAGGCAAAGGTTTCTCTATATCTATATCTATCTATCTACCTAATACTTAAAAGGCAAAAGTTTCTCTCCCCTATTTTTCGGTCCGGCCCTCTCTAACTAACTCTTCTTTCAATAAGAATGAAATAAAACCACCACTTACTTAAACTAACTCTTCTTTCAAGAAGAATGAAATAAAATCACCACTTATTTAGTTTAGAATTGCAAAACCTTATTAATAACTAGCGTTCTATCTTTTTTAAGCTTTTTTTACATAGTATATAGACAATAGCTACCTAATAAACCGAGTCGATCTCTCCTCAATTTTTTATATGGTACAAATCCTATACTGCAGATAGTATTCTTTATGGGCCTTAGTATTTAACTGAAACATGGTTGAGATAAGTCCAGGTATTATGGCCCACGACGGGGCAAAGTTCAATTTAAATTTAATCTATTACCTAATCTAACTCTATCTAAAAAGACAAAATTTATGTTCACTTTTTTCCAACTCTCCCGTATTCTGTTCAGTGTGCGGTACGACATATGCATGTCGTACTTTTTTCTACCTCCTTCGGCATCAGTATGGATCGGACTACGGAATCGTTCTACCAGCTTTAGTACGGAATCAAAAACGGAACACTGCGTCACCGCTCCTTTTGCCCTGATGAACGTCCATGTGCATCGTATTGGTTTTTCTTGCTCGGCCGCTCACCAAGTCACCAGGCAGTGGAAGGTGTCCGTTTTTTTGTTTTTTGATCATTTTTTTACTGCTGAGCCACTTGCACGTTGTGGCAGAACCTTCTAAATTATATGGCCCACAAGTACCGACATTATCCTTAAGACCTCTCATCGGCCCGTACTTGTGTGCCATATAATTTAGAAGGTTCTGCCACAGAAACCCCGATGACACCACGATCCTCCAGGATCCACTTCTTACAAAGAACTTGCAGTATTACAACCATTCATACAAACATAACAGAGTAGCGAAAGATTTACAAAAGAGGATTACAACACTTGAGAGAGTTTGATTAAACAAAACTTAACTGGGTTTGCGGAAACGAGAAAAGAACTTTGTAGACAGAAGATATTCGATCATGCCAAGCCCCTTTGGTATGACCAAAGTAGCAACACTAGTCAACACGCAAACAGGGGTCAAACAAACCCCGAGTACAAAAGTACTCCGCAAGACTTACCCGAAAAAAAGAGGGGAGAAGACTCAGGAATCTTTGGTTGATAGGAATCAAGGTAAGGTTTTAGCAAGAATCAAGGACACCTTTCTTGGAAAAAGCGACTAATGTTGATCCTTACTATTCATTCTTATCGATATTTTCATTAAGCATTAAGCTATCCATCTAGGTTATCCTAGTCTAGAGCAATCACTTGTCAAGCAAGATCTCGATTTCCAAAACTTTCCATCCTCGGCAACTTTCCTCATTACTACGATCTAGGGACTCGGATCAAGTCTCCCATATCGTGGAGCAACGGCGATTCGAATCGCTTATATGTTCCGACCATCTTACATACATCAACTCAACGCTCGGATTTCTCCACACCGTAAGCGGGCGTACGTACTCCACCTCTCTACGCCGCCGGTCACTTCAGGGTGCGCGATCGTAGGATGGGTACACGCTCTTGTCCGTTCTAGTAACGAATAGTCCAAGTGGAGCTTACCGCCATTAGCATGCGACTAGTACTATCCAATAACCTCATGATCCCGGCGCCAAACCGGACGGTCCTTAACCGACACAAGTGGGCGACACTACACCGGGGCACTAGCCCTTCCCGATGCAAGTCACTGGGTCTCAATTTACTCATCATCATGCTCTTGTTGCATACCCTTGACCCGATCAAAGTGAAGGGATACCAACAAGTAACATCGGGGTTTTTCGTAATTGCCCTCAACGGGGATATTGTGATCAACTTTTGAAAACATTTTATTTGCAAAACTTATGCTATCAGCAAGACTAAGCATATACCAAATATTTTCAAATTAAAACAGGTTTTAGGGATAGTATATCAAGGTACGGTAAATGCATCAAGATAGGATATCACTCAATTCCTACACCTAATGCATCATATCATCCATATAAAATTATAAAAGACTTTCAAAATTCAAGGAAGGGTTTAAATGCATCCGGGCTTGCCTGCGTTGCAGAGAAGGTTAGTTGTTAATTTTGATATCCGCATCTTCAGTGGAATCACTTCCGGTGGGGTTGGATCATCGAGAAGCTTCTCCTAAGCTCGACCATCGCAATCCTTTGCTCTCACGTGAACTATACGTACATGAAATGATGTGTGCTAAGTATGATGAAATGCATGACATGATGCATGATATGCAACATGGATGAAACAACTCAACTTAATCTCATATTATCTTGAGTACAACTTTCCTTCACGGTATAGTTGTATCAAGGAAACCATAATTAGCAACAACGACGACATCGAATAGTGTAGCGAAATCAACGTAATTAAATTGCCAAAGGTCATTAGGGTTAATGACCTAAGGTCCTCACTCAATCCTAAAATCACTCAAGCCTAGAGTGATTAAGGTTAGTTACTAATTTATTAACCATTTTTACGGTTGTTGAAAGCCGCTAATTAAACTTACTTCTTGATTAACTATCACTACACATGTGATATTAATTACTTCTACTACTACACAATCAAGCCATGAAGCATTAAAGTACTAATGATTCATGGTCTTCATCTAATACCAAAATAGAATCATACCTAAGGGAAACATTCTTCTATTTATTACTTAAGTCTTTTTATTATTTAATAACCATGTAAGCAACACTATACATAAAATATACATGATCATACCTTGGACCAGGGATGTTTTATTGATCCAAGATATCCAAACAAAACCATAAATCAATCAACAATTAATTAGTCAACTAATTAATTAAATTCATTGTTTTATTAACCATTTTTATGATCATTAAACAAGGATAGAATTAATTAAAAAATTAAATTTATTCCAAACAGTGCACAAATTTTAGTGGAGATCACTTTTAGCATGAAAAGCTTACTCCTAAATTTTCATGATTTTTGGATTATTATTTTACTCTACAAAAAAATCAAACATCATGCATTTATTAATTAAAGCATGCAATTATTAAACATGACAAAAGCACTTAACATGCTGCATACATATTTTTTATGAAACTACATCTCATGAGGATCACACTCATATTTTTGTTATATTTTTAACTGCCCAGAGTAATTAATTATCAAATTATGAAAACTCAGCATTTAAATTATAAAAGAAAAAGGGAAAAGCATTTCATTTCATTGGACCGAGCCGAGGCCCAACTCAGCCCAAAATTTGGCAACGGAACCTATCGCCCCCCTCTTCTTTTCCCTCCTCTCCTCTTTGTTTTAAACCGAAATCAACCGGCCACCTTGCCGGTGGTGAGACCAGATGCGACGACGAGGACACCATCACCCTCTCCTCAACCGGGCGAACACGACAAGCTGCTACACGGGGTCGACTGATGCTTGGTGGAGGCACACCGGCGGCTGTGGTGAACAGCAAGCACACGGGCGGCGGTGGCATGGCATGGCGGTGAGCCGCTACGGCTCGAATTGAATGACCAAAGTTCGTGGAAGCAAGAAGGTGCTTTCGACCTTTGGATTGAAGTTAGGGATACGGCATGCTCCGGCCGGAGAGGTGGAAGAAGGAGGAGCTAGGGGCGATTCCAAAGTGCCGATAGCTCGCGATTGGTGGCTGGCTAGAGTGGCAAGGAGATGGCGGAGCTGACGGCATGGATAAGGGATGAAGGGCGCGAAGCGCCAATTTTGCGGTGGCCCGAGCTCACCGGAAATGGAGCAGAGGGAAGAAGGGCATGGCGGCGGGGCTCGGGTGCTTAAGAATTTGCGAGCCTAGCCCACGCTGCCAACCATGCACACGGGGACGCCAGAGACAAGGATTCGGCGCCGGGCGATGTGGCAAGCATGTAGAACTTGACAACTCACCTTTCTTCCTTTTCAAATTACTCTCGAAAATTTATAACAACTGGAGAATATCCCAAAATAGAAATTGTGCCAAATAATGAGCTCTACAACTTTCATTAAACAAGTTTTGTAAAATTCCAAATATTTTTAAATTTGCAGTTTAAAACTTGAAAAGGGTTTAAATTTAAACTTTAGGGATTTTAAAATTACTTTCAAATTTTGAATAAAAGATGAAAATCTCCAAAAACAAAAGTTGTTTCATTTTTTCAAGATCTACAACTTTCATTTAGAAAGTTTTTCATGAAACCAAATAGATTTTGAATTGGAGTTTAAAAGTGCAAAAGGGGACATTTTCAAATTTAAAGAACTTTTGAAATTACTTCAATTTTTATTCAAAAACTTGAAAAACTTTATATACCAAACTTGTAGAGCTCAAAGAGATGCACAAACTGTATTTTAGGAGTTTTCCCAAATTTTGAATATTTTGAGAAGAAATCAAGAAAGGCGTAAAACACTTTTGAAAATCGGGGTTTTGAAAAGGAGATTCAAATGGCAATTAATTAATGATGTTGTGGCACTTTAAACCCAACCAATAGTACATTTTCAAAGTACAAAGTTCATACTTTGAAATAGTGCCATTGGTTAGCAACTTTTATTTATAAAATTAATTATGGTTAGCTCACCAAAATTGAAAGTGAAATTCAAATTCCAACACTTAGCCACTTGAGCTAGCGTTTGGGATTTGAATTCCAAATTCAAATTTGATTCTTTCTTGCACCTCATTTGACTTGTAAAACATGTTTGATGTGTGAGTCAGGGTTAGCCAAGCACTTGTACACACCAAGGTTCATTTTAGTTAATCACTTTTATAAACAAAAGTAAAATTGTAGGTGAAGTTTAATGACCTACACATACACATACAATATGAAAGAGCGCAAACAAAACCCTAGAATTTTATAAACTCATTTTAGTTGTACTGATTAGGGTTTTCTAATCATGAATGCTTAATGCATATTATGATGACATGGTGGGTTTTTGGTTAACGTAACACCGTGGGTGTTACACACGTATTGAGAGATGGGCTCCAATTTTCATTTATACCATTTTTCTGTTATTCCATAAGTATTTTATATTTTCTTATAAATATAAATAATAAATACAATATTATGCGTATTTGAAGTCTTAACTCTTCTGTAATAAATAAATATTCTCACACTAAGTTATTACGCTTGTTTAAATTTGAGCATTTTTTTCCTCCGACGGGGAAAAAAACCATATTATTTCAATAAACAAATTCCGATCCATGACCGCCCTATGGCCGAGTTAGGCCCAGATCTAGACCTCGGTGGGTCGCCCTGTTTTTTATATTCAAAAATAAATAAATAAAAGGAACACTTAGAGGCCAAGAATAGTCAAAAAAAATTCTATAGAAACTCTATTTACGTACTGTCGACTAAGCCTTGTGAGCATGCTAAAACCCGACGAGCTCAGGGTGGGCCGGACCAAGCTCAAATTGTTGAAGTCTACAATAGTTTTGGTTAGGAATAAAATTTGTTCTTCTTAGAACTTGGATTAGGTGATGATGACCAAGTATGCAAACGATGAACCAAAATGATTAGGAATAAATGTATTCTTTGTAGAATTTGGATTAAGCGATGGTCCAAGTAAGCAAACCGTGAACTGAAAACGTTAGCCTATTATTTAATACAATCTAAATAATCACAGCTCTAAGTTATACACAGATACCAATGCAATCCTCGACGAGGACTACTACGTGCAAAACTAGATGAGGTCTTTATTATGAAGACAGTTCAATCCTTGACACGACATCAACAAACTCCTTACCAACTCATGACTATAATCAGATCCTTCAAGAAAGTCACGTAACTCGATGTAAAGTCATGATTTACATGTTAAACGTTTATGCATTATAATGGAAGAAGAAAATTGGTCAAGGTTGTATTCTAATTCGTTATGGTCTTAATTGGACACTGGTCATCAATAAAATATATTATAGCATTTAATTTTATAGGAATAGTAAAATATAGATAGATATATATCATTTCTATCTTCAATTCTAAAAACATTTTTCTCCCGTTGCAACGCACGGCCATTTTTACTTAAAAGGCAAAATTTCTCTTTTTGATCCGGCCCATTCTAATTTGATGCAACTGTTCTGTCACTCACTGCCTTTCGGCCCATTCGTGGCCCAATCGATCGCCTGCCCCCACGCTCCGTCCGTTCTCCATCCCGTCGTTCCGCTCGTCCGCTTGTTACCAACACACCTGCTGCTACTACCTCAGAAGATGTGGATCGTGGGCCACGGGCCGGAGCACGCTATCGACGGCCCAACGTGCGCCTAGCTGGCAAGGAGTGGGTGTGAACGGTGCCTGCGTGCACGTGAAGGCCTCTGGCCATGTAACGAGTATACATATATAGAGAGAGAGAGAGCTGGGAGAGGGCATCAAGCAAATTGTAAACCAAACTCTTAAACTTTGAATCTAATCCTTCCTCGTCGCTTCCCCGCCTATGCTTTGCTGTTCATCTGTTTCCCCTTCCCCAATTTCTCTACCCCGCCTGATTGCTATCAAATTGGTATCAGAGACACTGATCCTAGGATTCCAGTCGCTTTGCATCTATTCCATCGATTGATCTGATCAACTGATCTGGTTAGCTTGATTCAATTTCTAGCGGTGGACTGCTGTTAGAGATTTGAATCATTGTAATTCCCTTCTCAGATCGGATCGATTTGTGGTTGCATCGCCCTGGATCTTCCCCCACCCCTTGCCCACGAGCACTTCACCCGCCGCCAACATCGCCTGGGAGTCATGAGCCCGGAGACGAAACTCATCCTCGTCGAACTCAGCCGCCGCTTCTCCGAGCACGACCAGAAGTGGGATGCGCGTTTCGCGGATCCAGGATCTAGAGCAGGCGCAGGAGAAGCGCGTCGCCACGCTCGAGCGCGTCACTGCTTCGCTTGAGGAGTGGCGCCCATCCATCAAAGGCACCGTCGACAACATCCGTCTCGAGGTCTCGAAGATCTCTCGCAACTGGGAGCGCGCCATCCTGGACAAGCCGGCCGTGATGATCGGGGTCCTCGCGCCTTCCCCTGCAGCAGCCGAGTGCTCATCTGCCGGCGCCAATGCTGCAACGGCCTTCGGGCACTGCGTCGAAATCAGAACCGGGAGAGTGAATTTGGGGTTGTCTCCACCCTGATTCATTCCCCGGTCAAGGGTACGCTTCCCATCCCACCCCCAATTACTAGTCCGATTCCCACTATGCCTGTTTTGCCGAAGGTCGTAGTTAATGGTAATCGTAGTGGTAACTCAGCTTTTGGTGGTGGAACTTTTGGGTCTGGTTTTGAGAACCTATCCAACTCTAAGATGCCAAAATTCAATTTCCCCAGTTTCGATGGTGATCAACCTAAACTGTGGTTGCGTCGCTGTAAGGACTATTTTGAGTTGTATGGTGTAGACCAGAGTGTTTGGGTGTGGTGTGCGACAATGAATATGACTGCAGCCGCTGCTCGATGGCAACAGTCAGTGGAGTCTCAGTTGCAATCCTGTTCCTGGTCCAATTTCTCTAATATGGTGCGAGTCGTTTCGGGCAGGATCATCATGAGTTGCTGCTTAGGCAATTATTTTAAATTAAGCAAACATGAACTGTTTCTAAATACATAGATCAGTTTGCATCCATTGTAGATCAGCTTGCTGCTTACGGAGGCACCAATGATCCTCTTTATTATACCACTAGATTTGTAGATGGGTTGAAGGATTACATTCGTGCTCCTGTTTCACTTCACCGTCCACAAAATTGGGATACTACTTGTGTACTTGCTAAATTGCAGGAAGACGTGGCTGACCCGACCAAGAAGAGGGATGTGAGAAGGTGGGACAATGCTGGTGGCGTAAAGCCCTTTCTCAAGACAGCGTTGCCGCTGCCTCCACCTCCTCCCCAGCCTGCATTACCAGCACCTGAGATCAGGCCTGTTGCTTATGGCGGCCGTGGGCCGCCCATGGAAGAGCGCTGGGCAGCCTTGCGGACTTCTCGGCGTAATCAGGGACTATGTATGAGATGTGGAGCTAAATGGTCTCGTGACCACCAGTGTTCTCAAACAATTCAACTCAATGCAGTGTAGGAACTTCTAGATGTGTTGCAGTGTGATGACTTCTCAACTGATAAAATTACTTCTCCAATAGAGGCACAAGAGCAGCTCTATCTCACTCTGTCAGTTGCTGCCCTTTCTGGGTGTTCTGTGCCAAGGACTATGTGCTTTTGGGGTCAATTGGGCAGTACTCCTATCCGTATTCTGTTGGATTCAGGCAGCTCCCATACATTCATCAGCTCAAGAATTGCTGGCTCCTACAAACCAGTGCAACTGTTACCTTCAGCTCTACATGTTCAGGTAGCTAATGGATAGATCTTGGCTTGCACAACTCATATTCCTAATGCTGTGTGGTCTATCCAAGGCTGTCAGTTTA
This sequence comes from Chrysopogon serrulatus, assembly GCA_015844335.1. Taxonomy (NCBI): domain Eukaryota; kingdom Viridiplantae; phylum Streptophyta; class Magnoliopsida; order Poales; family Poaceae; genus Chrysopogon; species Chrysopogon serrulatus. The sequence goes on from JADLZL010004721.1 coordinate 169,154, forward strand.
CTTCTGATCTAAAGGTATTACCATTGTCTTCATATGACATGATCTTGGGGATAGATTGGTTGGAGGCCCATAGTCCAATGGAGGTTCATTGGGGACAGAAATGGATTCAATTTCAGCATCAAGGGGTTTCTGTCAGTCTAGTGGGCATACTGCCTGAGCTTCCTGAAGGTGTAGTTCTTCAGATCTGTGAATTAGCTTCTGAGCAGTCATCTGGTGGCCCTGCCGTACCTAAAGAAATACAGCTGCTACTATCACAGTTTTCTGGGTTGTTTGATCCACCAACACACCTTCCTCCTTCCAGGGGCTTTGATCACTCCATTCCTTTGGTTCCTAGAGCAGCACCAGTGTATTCTCGGCCATATCGCTTCTCTCCTGTTATCAAGGATGAAGTGGAAAAACAAGTGAGAGAAATGTTAGCTTTAGGCATCATTCAGAAGAGTAATAGTCCTTTCTCCTCTGCAGTTTTGTTGGTCAAAAAGAAAGACAACTCTTGGAGGTTTTGCGTCGATTATCGGCAGTTGAATGCTATCACAGTGAAGGGAAAGTATCCAGTTCCAGTCATTGATGAGCTATTGGAAGAACTGTGTGGGGCAACTTGGTTCTCTAAACTTGATCTGTGTTCAGGTTTCCACCAAATCTTACTCAAGCCGGGAGAAGAATTCAAGACCGCGTTTCAAACTCATTTTGGGCAGTTTGAATTCCGGGTTATGCCTTTTGGCCTCACTAGAGCTCCTGGGATGTTTCAGGACGCTATGAACTCTTCATTGTCCCCTTTCCTCCGAAAGTTTGTGTTGGTCTTCTTCAACGATATCCTAATTTATAGCAAAATCTATGATGAGCATGTGCATCATTTACAGTTGGTCTTTCAGCAACTCCAAGATCATGAGTGGAAGATCAAGTTATCGAAGTGTGAATTTGCCCAGCAGCGCATCACTTGCTTGGGACATGTAATTTCTAGAGATGGTGTGTCCACAGATCCTCAGAAAATTGAAGCTATACTATCTTGGCCCCAACCTTCTTGTGTGAAAGAGCTCCGGAGGTTTCTAGGATTGGCCGGGTATTACAGAAAGTTTGTTCGTAACTTCGGAATCATCGTTAAACCTCTTACAGAACTTCTGAGGAAGCATTCTGTCTTTGTCTGGACCAGGGATCATGATCTGTCTTTTCAAGCACTGAAACAGGCGTTGAGCACATCACCTGTTCTGTCCATGCCGGATTTCTCGAAGCCTTTCAGTATAGAAACTGACGCTAGTGCTGGGGGTATTGGTGCGGTGTTGGCTCAGGAAGGGCATCCTCTGGCATTCCTCAGTCGAGCTCTGGGTCCAAGATCAAGGGGACTTAGTACCTATGAAAAAGAATATATGGCTGTGTTGATGGCAGTACAACATTGGCGTTCTTACCTGCAGCTTGCGGAGTTCATCATCTACACAGATCAGCAGAGTCTGGTACAGTTAACTGATCAACGCTTACATACTCCATGGCAGCAGAAATTGTTCTCCAAGTTAGTAGGCCTTCAGTTTCGCATCGTCTACAAACCTGGCTCTACAAACCGAGTGGCTGATGCACTATCTCGTAAGCCGTTTCATGACTCCACTTGCGCAGCGGTGTCTGTTGCCTCTCCAGTTTGGATCCAAGAAGTAGTGGATGGTTACAGCACTGACCCTGCCACTTCCACCATGCTGGCCAAGTTATCTATCGATCCCATGGCAATACCAGGATTTTCCTTGCGTGATGGAGTTATTCGGCATGGCACTCGCATATGGATCGGGGCTAATCCTCCTTTGCATCAGAAACTGTTGATGGCCGTTCATTCCAACGCCCTAGGGGGCCATTCAGGTTTCCCTATAACTTATGCGCGCCTCAAATAGATGTTTGAATGGAAAGGCATGAAGTCTGATACTGGGGTCTTTGTTGCTGCTTGTGTCACTTGCCAACGAGCTAAACCAGACCGCTCTCGTCTACCTGGACTTCTCCAACCGCCGCCAGTCCCTGCATCTGCTTGGCATACAATTTCAATGGATTTTGTCAAAGGACTTCCCCGTTCTGGTAATGCTAATTGCATCCTGGTAGTGGTTGACTCCTTTACCAAATATGGTCATTTCCTACCACTTCTCCACCCATTCACCGCTGCTAGTGTCGCTAAGTTGTTCCTCAATAATATTTATCGACTCCATGGACTGCCTTCAGCAATAGTGACTGATAGAGATCGTATTTTCACTAGTCACTTTTGGAAGGAGCTGTTCCGTCTTGCTGATATGTCCCTGCAGATGAGTTCAAGCTATCACCCGCAGTCCGACGGCCAAACTGAACGCCTCAACCAAACCATGGAGACCTTCCTTCGATGCTTTGTCAATGCCTGCCCAGCAAAATGGTCTTCTTGGATTGCTTTGGCCGAATTCTGGTATAATGCTTCCCCCCACTCAGCTATTGGTACATCTCTATTTGAAGCTCTTTATGGCTATCCTCCCCGTCATTTCGGTATATCGGCATTGGATGATGTGGCTGTTCCCGAAGTGTCGACTTGGCTCCAGGACAGGACAGTGATGACGGGTCTGATCAAACAGCACCTAGCTCGTGCCAAGGAAAGAATGAAAAGGCAAGCTGACAAGAAGCGCTCGGAATGTCAGTTCCAAGTTGGGGATATGGTATTCGTTAAAGTACAGCCGTATGTGCAGTCCACATTGGCTGCCCGAGCCAACCAGAAGCTCTCATTCAAATTCTATGGCCCCTTCTAGATCCTTCAGAGGATTGGTTCCGTTGCATACAAGTTGAATCTCCCTCAGTCTACAGCTATACACCATGTCTTCCATGTGTCGCAGCTTAAGGCAGCCATTTCTGCTGGTACTCAGGTATCCTCTTCCATACCCTCTGACATTGAGTTACCAAGGCCTCATCCTCTGGTCTGGGTGGCCCCGAGACATGGCTACGTGGGAGAATCTGCTTCATCTTCACCAAGCTTTCCCTTGTGTTACTGCTTGGGGTCAAGCAGATCCTCAAGAGCCGGGGAGTGTTACCAACACACTTGCTGCTACTACCTCAGAAGATGTGGATCGTGGGCCGTGGGCCGGAGCACGCTATCGACGGCCCAATGTGCGCCAAGCTGGCAAGGAGTGGGTGTGAACGGTGCCTGCGTGCACGTGAAGGCCTCTGGCCATGTAACGAGTATACATAGAGAGAGAGAGAGAGCTAGGAGAGGGCATCAAGCAAATTGTAAACCAAACTCTTGAACTCTGAATCTAATCCTTCCTCGTCGTTTCCCCGCCTATGCTTTGTTGTTCATCTGTTTCCCTTCCCCAATTTCTCTACTCCTCGCCTGATTGCTAACACCGCTCTGCTCTCCCATCCAAAAGTTCCCCATCGTTCCTCGTTCTCCCATTAAAAAAAGCCGGTAAGGGAGGTCACGGTGCCTCCTCCTCCGGTGGCGGCGGCGGCGCGGCCGGGATCTTGCGGGTTGGCGGATCCGGCGGCAAGCGCACCAGCGTCGCGTCCCGAGGCTGCCGTCGCGCTCGACTCCGCCACGTGCCTCCTCCGTAGCCGTGCTCGCGGTCGTGCATTGCATTGCGTCCGACACCGGCATGGACGCCAATCTTCTGATCTTGCCTTGCCCTCACCGCACACCCTAGATGCCCAATTGTCATTCCTCTACGACGAGGCTGTAGCGGCGGTGGTGTCTGGCGCCTCAACGGAGCAGCACGACCTGTGGCTGCGGCGATGGGGTGTGGAGATTCTGAATTGGAGCTGGGTTGGATCAAGACTCCAGCTCGTATGCTCCTATCTGGCTAGGTATGTTATACCGAACAGAGTTCGAGTGGATTTTCTTCCGATTTTTAACAGAGTTCGACTTGATTTTCTTCCGATTTTTGCTTATTATATATTACTGATTTTGGTTTTGGTTGGATTATTGGGATCTCGGGACATGCAGAAATTTTGAATCTCGCTGTACACATGTTGTTGATCTCGCCGAGCTGAAACAATGCCGCACAATTGCCATGCCATCGCTGCTCCAGGACGCTGATGGCTAGACGCCACAACAGGTACCATCGCTGCTCCATGATGCCAACGCCGACGGCCAGACGCCACAGCAGGTACCACGCGTTGCTCTGTATATTTTTTTGAATATAAATACACATATTTTTGAATATATACACATACTGCAACCACCATGCATGCCATGTCAGGCTGTCAGCACTATGCGTCCCATGAGTCTGGTTTTCATTACAAATACTGTTGTATTCTGAGATGTTATAGACTAATTGATATTTGTTCGTTCTATTCAGATTTGAGATGTATTTCAGATTAGAGCTGTTATTGTATTATATCTTGGTTCAGCATTGTACAAAAAAAGATGCAAAAATACAGAGCATCTATGTTTAACAGCCATCTTTGTTATGCACCTAGAAATATTCTCTGTAGCTGAAATATCTACAGCAGCTAATGCTTGTCTAGCACTTTGAGTAGCACTATTTTTTGTGGTTTCAGAATCACAATAATAGCCATCTTTGTTATGCACCTAGAAATATCTTCTGTAGTTGAAATATCCTCAGTAGCTGATACTTGTCCAGACACTTAAGATATTTTTTTTTTTAAAAAAAAAATCAGTTGCTAACTATATGCCATCCCACTGTGTATTTTGTGATATATCTTGCATTTTTCTATTTGAGTTATGTTGTGTGAATCTATGGTAGCGCAGTTGAGTTATGTTGGCATCTTTTGCTCAAATTCGTGGAATACTGGATTGGGGATGCACTATCTCATCCAATTACGCATGTATATATCTCTTATGTTTGCTGGCAAATATATAACTAAAGTCATATTTAATATATCTCTCTCTATAAATATATGCACTAATATATATTTGTCCATTCAAATTTTCTGGCATTTTCCATTTGGAATATAGTTCAAGCATGTGTAGTTCAAATTACCATGTCATTTATTAGAATGCTTGAACACTTGATCGTGCAGTTCTATTTTGCTTTATATCATAGAGATGTACATTCCATGCTGCTGTTTGGGACCTTGCAATTGTGAGATTTATAGTTCTGCAATAATCTGCTTCTTCCTGCCCTGTTCCATTGTGTCTCTGTGTAGCAAATAATCTGAGGAAAAACTGAAATTTTCCTATGTAGTGGTTTTGCAGAGTATTAGGATCACCATTTCATAGTCACCCTGCTGGCCAGGCCACCGCCATGCCAAAGAGAGGCAACACCTCGTGCCTACTCAAGGTAATCTATCTTACTTGGATGACCAGATTGGAGGGAATGTTCAATGGTGCAGTAGAGGGTTTGGGTTCTAAACTACATCAAATCGATCGACAACTTATCGGGAACAAAAATCTATGTATTAGTGTTAACAAGTGTGCTCTATGTGACGATTACTGCTTTTATATAGTATGGTAAGTTCTGTGACATGGTGCTGTTTTGCATCTCTAATTATGACAAAATGCAGGAAAAAGATATCTAAATGAACGAAAGTTCCATGCTCTGCATTGCTGAATCTTAGTGCATTGCTCCTATTATTAACACAAAAAATTGCGGTTGGTGTTCATTTGGTACTGCTTGATGAATTTATAAGAAACTATGAGTTCTTGATGGCAGGGGTTGTTAAACCCGACTTTACATTTGCCAAATCTGTATGATTGAGATTCATTGTGTGGGACCATTGGTTACTGAAACATGTATCATTGTTTCTGTTATACCTCGGGGGTGAACTGCTTAATGGGTTCATACAATTTGTACTTGTGGGATCTAATGGAATGTATCCTTGTAGGTTAGTTTCTTTTGCTGGAATCTGGAAATGTACAGCTTCTATGGCAATTCATTGGATGCGATTATGCATGAATGCTACTTATCTGCTGCTCTACCTACAATGAGAGTGGTGCACCAAATAAACTGAGGTTTCACAGCATGACCGATTCTTTTTTGATTGCTAATGGTGGTGAGTTGAAAATAAGGAGCAAATCTAACCCTTATGATGAAGCATATTTCATTAGTATTCTCTGAACAGACTCTGGAATGATTTTCTAGCAAACTAGCAACTATTGGTTTCGACAGTGGCACTGGTGTTGGTATGACTAAAGATGAGCTCAAGGACTGCCTTGTTACCATTGCTCAGAGTGACATCTCAAAATTTCTGAACAACCTCAATGAACCTCAATCAGGGTGCATACACCAATGAGTATGGGATATGATTAGGGCCTAAACGCTGTAGTGTCTATGAGATAGTTTCATTATCTTTTTATCAATGTGAAAATGTATTGCTCCCAGGAAAGCAAAGACCTTGGGGGACAATGGTCCGATTCATCAGTTTGGTGTTTGATTTTACTCATACTTTCATGTTATAGACATGGTTTCAGATATTTTTTGGATGTTTTTTTGAATAGTTTTACATGGAATGAGCTTGTACTCTTTTTGCACTAGCTTAGATGGTTATTAAATTTAAAATTTTGTTAAACCACATTATTGATCAGTAGCAGCTTGGAATTTTCATTGTGAACTTGTCACATCATTTCAAGATCACCTAATATGGCACTCTGACTATAACACAGACAACACATACCTAACAAGTGATCGAGATCTTGCTATTCCGTACGACAAGGCTAATTCCACTGATTAATCTTCAGAAGAAACCGGTGAGCATCTTCTCTTTTTTTTGTTATATTGTTCAGTTTCTCGTTCATTTTTAAGTGCATATTCAATTCTCCTGGTTATGTTCTTTTGCAATTCCCTTTTCCCTGCCATCTTGACATGCATATGCTTCTCGGATCGAACTATTAAAATTAAAATTGCTGTTAAGTTTCATGGATTGTTATGACCTTGACTTGTGATGATTTGCATGCTCTGTTCTAAGATTCACAATATCCAGTCTGATAAATTGATCAATTTTATGGGGATTCACTGTACTTTTTCACTTCAGTGTGATGTACAAAAAATGATGCAGGGTTTTAATTACTTCATTTTTTTAACTCACTAGACTTATATCTTTTAAAATATGTGATTTCCTCAATCCTTCTTTAATATAGCTGATGAGACTCAAACTGCATTCGTGCAACTTAGAAATTTCTTGTTGCCTGTCTGGAACACTGGCATTTTTTTTCCATTAATGCAGCTGCCTCTATAACATAAGCAACATGGTGACACAAAATGGTTGGCAAATATAAATCCTAAAAGTTGGTGGTTCTGTAATAGTTGGAGGCCCTCAAATTGTTACTAAGATGTTTTTGGTAGCAGCTATAACATTTAATCTAAATAAAAAAATATCAGTGTTATAATTTGTTAAGGATGTCTGGTAAGACATGAAGAGCGACAAATGTATATATGCCAAGTACTAAACGATTCTTTCATAATTTTTGTTGATTTTATAATTTTATTCTAAGTTTTGGTATCTTTGTTATGGAACAATTTTTATTTGTTTTTTTTATTAGAAATTATGATATGTACACGAGCATGTCGCTTGAGCTGGTGAGAAAATCGGGGTGGTAGGGGGAGAATGCAGCATGAAGAAAATAAAAACTGGAAAACAACTAGCGACCTCCTGGGCTCCTGGCCGATTACTTTCCAACAACAATATGAATTCTATTCTGACATGGCTGAGCAGATAAAAAAAAGCCATAACCAGAAAGGCTACCAATGGCAGCAAACACAAACTCAAGCACTAATTCGTTTCAGTGTCTATACAACAACAGGGAAAAAACTGAACGATTCTTCAGATTCTTCGCCTCCAATTAATATAGATAAAATATGTAAAACACATCATCAGAACAAGCATCATCTTCAAGCAGGATCAGTTCAAACAATAGCAGGAACACAAACATCTACGGTGGTGAGTTCTAAAAACTCAATGCATTGCAATAATATGCCATAAATATAAATATATTTTAATCAATAATATGATTCTAATTACATATCGCTAACACATCATCTGATAAAGTCTATATTCCGACAACCAAGATTTTTAGTGAGGTTGTCAGAGACATAGGAGGGTCCAAGCCAGTTTATGAAAATGTATCTTGGTAGTCCAAAGAGTATAATAAATAAACAAATAGATAATAACTTAAATATATTGTATCGACTATTTATTGCTCATACAAGATTTCATATTACACGCTAAAGCCGCAACATATTTAATAAAAAATAGTTATCTAATAAAGACTAAATTTAGCTTCTCGATTGGAAACAATGACAAAAGGAGTAAGAAATTGAGATTTATAAAAAATTAATCATCCGTAGCAACGCACGGGCATATTTACTAGTGAATCACTAAATTTAGCAAACCTCAACTCAAACAACAATTACTGAATAGATATAGTGAGATATGGAGTTTGAGGAGCAAGCAAGAAGCGAAGTTAAGGATCTGGAGAAGAACAATAAGATCACTCTATAAAATTCTAAAAATACAACAACTTGAGATAGAGGAGCAGAGACTATCGGAGAAGGGCCTGAGTTGTTCCAGTTTCAACTATATTTGACACCTCTTTTGTTGGTTCTACAAATGTTTTTGTATACTTGACTCATTTAATTAGACTAGCTTGGTCCATATAAGTATGGCCCACTAGACTTAGTAATAGTTAGTCCCTGACATTCCCTCTCTTTAAAATACGGCTTGCCTAAGCCAATGCAATAGAAGCTCCAGATTGAGCACAATTCTACCAGGATCCCAAGGCAGTAGCAAGTCAATAGTCCATACCAAGTATTTAAAACAACCTACTCGATCATGGCTGCTCATGAATCTCATAGCTACAATAAAAGTGAGTACCATATGAATCTTATGTCTGTTGCTGGATGAAATTTTCACTTCAAGAAAAACCATTGAAGTTGTCCATAACTGAACATAACCGTGTCGGAGCACCATGACGAAAGAATAATATCCATTTATATCTCCTCTAAGAAGTTCCTCTTGCCACATGTATTCCGATGCATGGAAACAAAAAATGAGAATGATGTTATAAGTTCCCAGTTGTTGCTTTGAACTTGTCCAGGTGCATTAAGACTGATCGTCCAATTCTCCATCTCAAAATGTCCGGTATGATATACTTGGTTGGAACCTATACCTGATTTGGATGACTGTGCACCGTATTAGTTCAACAATCTTTGCATTGGTCAACAGTCTGAAATCAGCATCAGTTGTTTGCCATTCATTTTGTAAAGCTTCCAAATCCAGTGGTGTGAGAACACACCAATATTAGCATAATGCATTCCAAAAATTGTGCCATGGGGTGTAAGAAATTCCATCGATATGGAAACGGTCATGGAGGCTTCCTGTACAAACTGTAAGGCCCTTCACAGCGTTGTTCTTGAGTAGTGCCTAAAGAGGAGAGAGACTATCTAGGCAGCACTTCTCATGCTGTGGCATACAGTGTTAACTTTGAGTGGTGCCAACAAAAACGGGAGCGACGTAAGTATTTGCTCCATTGCCCAGTTTTAATAAATTTTTTATTGCTTCTTGGCTCTCACATCAGTGTCTGTTCCTGTGAACGTGAGAGAGTGCATGCGAATATTGGCCATGGGTCTCAAGAGGCTTAAATGGTACCGATTCTTGTAGTAACACAACATTGTAGCTATCTTGTCTTCGTTTCCTCTTCCTTGACATAGCGACCAAAAGTTTTTAGGCATCACTTCACATTGTGGAGGGCCTAAGAGTGCTTAGCAATAATTTCGGGAACCATGGTGAAGGATGGGCATGACGTTGGTCTAAGTTGAACACTGTCTTGCTCTTGCATCCCAAAATGCACAGGTGGAGCCGTGGATGCAAAATAGGTCTAGTGCTAACATCAGAAGTAGCAGAGGTGGAGGCCATGGTTGTTTTAGTTGGCTAACTTGTTACCGCCTGCCCCATCTAACTCATCAAACACTAGTTTCTCAAAAAAAAAAAATAATAATAACTCAAACACTAAGAAGGGATCTCAGTCACGGGACAGATGTTGTCCCCAAGTAAAGCAGCAGGCCACCGTATGCCAGTAACATTTGATTCAGTCCAAAACTACCCTTTTAAGTTGCTCTAGGCAAACACTAAAAATGGTTTGCACAGAATCACAGATTAGCAATTGTTGGACACAGTTACCTTGGTCCAAATTAGCAGCATGCACGAGAACTTGAAGCCACTACTGCAGCGGAATAACCAGCCTAGACATGTGATCCAAGCAGGAATGAAAACAGTACGGATATTTTTCGATTATATTCGAGACCGAATTTGTTTAGAGGGGTTTTTATTCGTCCGTATCTGAGTCCGGACATTCAACATCATCCGGTATCGTATCCGTATCCAAATACTCAAATCATATATTTATGATATCGATATTTAATCGTATCCTATCTGGTATAATTTTTTGACAGAAGTCAGCAGGGGAAACCCCAGCCTATTTCTTTTAATTTTTTGGTTAATGTAGACCTGTTTAAATTCGCTCCCACGGAAGTCGAACTAACCAATAGGCTAGAGCCCCTTTCGCCCTATCTGGTATGACTGATACTATGATGGGAACGTATGCAGAGTGCAAACTAATTTCCCGTGAAAACCTGTGCAAACTACGGCAAAAAGTTGTCTAAATTTATAAAAAAAAATCACACATGTAGATGATATGATGATACACAATCTTGTAAAATATCTTGTCCATACTTTACTTCATTTGTGAGATATAAAAATAACAAACTTTTAACAAATTATTTGGACAGCTTTCTGGCTTGAAATTTATTATTTTTATATCTCACAAATGAAGTCGAGTTTGGATAAGATATTTTGCAAGATTGTGTATCATCATATCATCTACATGTGTGATTTTTTTGGTAAATTTAGACAACTTTTTTTTGCCGTAGTTTGCACAGGTTTTCACGGGAAATTAATTTGCACTGCATACGTTCCCTTGATACTATCCGTATTCGAATAGTGGGTATCAATAATATCCGTCCGTATCCGATCCGTTTTCATCCATGCATTCAAGCAATAGTGGGCACACCAATGTTGATGTCTCTGGGTGCGTCGTAGGAGAGGAGACTGATGAGGCTGCAATAGCAATGTTGGGGACAAGGACGACCTCCTTGGCGATGGGCGATGCCACCAGCACTTAAAGGCTCAGGAAAGGCATCAAGACCCACAACGTGGGTGCCAATGTCGTTGGGGCCGCACGCCACAAGAGCAGGAGCCAATGCTTGTGCTGCACTTGCAGTAGCCTTCAGCTTCTCCGAGTTGACCTCTTGGGATGGGGACTCCACAGGCGGCAATGCAGCTGCTGCAATGCAAGCCTGACGCTAGCGTCTATGTTGACGCCCAGTGTTAAACAGGTAGTGGGTAGCTCGACGTTGGTGATGCCAGGAAGCGTTTGTCTCAGATGAAACGACAAGGTTGGTTTCAGCTACATGCTCCTTGGTGACGAACAGAGACAAATTCACATTGTGACAACATCTCATGACCAAGTTGGTGCTGCCATGATCCAAAGATGACGCACATTTGATGTCTAGCTGACAACCATCATAAACGTGCCAACCATGCAATGCTCCAAAGGCTGCAGCAGCATGCTTAGATAGGAAAAGGAAAAAGTCTAAATCACCCCCTCAACTATAGTGGGTGAAGTACTTTACCCCCCAACTATAAAACCGGGTATTCTACCCTCTGAACTTTTAAAACCGGTCAAATTACCTCCTGAAGCGGTTTTGGACGGTGGTTTTGCTACAGTAACGTCATTTTTGTCTTTTTTTTTTTTTTTATTTATTTAATTTGAATCTTTGAAAAATCATAATAAATCACAGAAAAATCATAAAATAGAAAATCTAATTTTGTTGGACTCCACATCAGTAGATCTACATAGTAAACAAATAATATAGTATATTTTAATACAAAATTTTTGCTATAATTTTAGACCTATGTTTTTTTGTAATTAAATAGAATAATTCATAGCTGTAATTTCTGTGGCCGAATTGTGGTGAAATTTTTATGGTGAGCTTATTATGATATGCTTGAACTGTAGTAAAATTTTTATTTTTATTGGATCATATATAACTTAGTTATAGATTTATTTAGGTTTATACTTAGGTTTATGCTTGTTTAATACAAATAAATCTATAATTGATCCAATAAATATGAAATTTTTACTACAGTTCAAGCATATCATAATAAGATCACCATAAAAATTTCACCACAATTTGGCCACAGAAATTACGGCTATGAATTATTCTATTTAATTACAAAAAAACATACGTCTAAAATTACAGCAAAAACTTTGTACTAAAATATTCTATATTATATGTTTACTGTGTAGATCTACTGATGTGGAGTCCAACAAAATTAGATTTTCTATTTTATGATTTTTTGTGATTTACTATGATTTTTCAAAGATTCAGCCGAAATAAATAAAAAAGAAAAAGACAAAACCACGTTACTTTAGCAAAACCACCGTCCAAAACCGCTTTAGGGGGTAATTTGACTGGTTTTTAAAAGTTCAAGAAGTAAAATACCCGCTTTTATAGTTGGGGGGTAAAGTACTCCACCTACTATAGTTGAGGAGGTGATTTAGACTTTTTCCGATAGGAAAATGACCTGAGCAAGCACACTTCGTGGAGGCCTGTGGGGGCCAAACTGGGCTCCGCCCTGGCCAAAACGAAATTAGCTAGTACTCTTCTCCGCTCTCCGGCTCTCTTCGCACGCTACCTCATCTCTGCTCGCGACTCCTCATTAGTCCCTGCTCGTGGTGACCCCATCGTCCTATGGTCTAGCAGCGGCGCTCGCCGCCTCGTCGCCACACTTCTCCGCTCTCCGCACGCTGCCGACACTGGTCGTAGCGGCACAGCCCGTACTCCGCAACAAGCCAGCAACGTTAGCAGTATAGCACTAGGACTACAGCGAGCACTTCCAGTCTACTGCCTACAAGTTATTTATCCATTCTCCAATCTTCAGCCCCATTTCTTTCTAGCTAGGTTTGGTTTTGCTAGATTCAGATTCCAATTGAGTAGATGTAATTTCTGAATTAGGCAGCAACACAATGTGGAAACTCCTCCTCTCCATTCTTTTTACAAAAGAAAAGGAGATGAATCGGATGTTGGGGAAGAAGAAGATACCTTTGAGGCTCCTACAATAATTTAGCTAGGTGATTTTTAGCCCCAAGGGCGAGAAGAAAACGAGGAAGCAGCAGCAGCCAGTACCGTGCCAACAACTTGCTTGTTCAGGTGAAATTATAGAACACTACATGATCATATCCTCAGGTTTTAAGGATCTGAAGAGCAGAAGAGCAGACTTCTAGGATTTGATAGTCCTATATCATTTGACATATATTTTGGTTTGGCTTGTTAAATAGTTTGCGGTCAGTCGGTCACTTCTATTTTGAAATGTGACCCAGCTATAAATATATATAACTAGCTAATGTTAGTCCATAACTTGTTTAAGATTAATCTGACAGTCACTGATATGTGACTAGTTAAATATATATAGTTATGTGGTTCTATTTCTGATGTTAAATAGTATATTTTACTTGTGTTCCCCGTATTTTTCTTCACCCTCCGCCACTGAAGCATATGGTTCAATCCTCCAAACACAAGCACCTGGAACACATCTCCGGATGGACAAAGACTTATGAACCACGCTTTGAGTGATAGCGTAAGAAACCTTGTGGATGGTGACCTCCAAGATGCGAGCTGGGGGTGTACATCTTTGGGAACAGCAAGTAGTCAATCCATCGATCAGTGGCGAAGCCAGCCGAAAATGGCGTCGAGGTCTGCTTCACAAAAATTGACAGAGTTAAGCTAAAGATCAGTGACTTTGTTAAGAAATTACAGAATTTCGTCGGGGTCCTTAGACCCCAAAAATGGGCTGGCTCCACCCCTGCCATCGAACAAACAGTTAGGCGTTCTCCTCATGGGTGCTGCCCAGTTGTCGAAACTGCTACCAACGATCTTCCTAGACATCATCCACTCAATTGCTCCAAAGATTTGACACTCACCGATACTAATTAACACCCACCGATAGAACACGAATCATTGAAACCGGCCAACCCAACTAAAGCAACTGGTATTGAATATCAAACACAATGAGAGATGAAGTTTGGGAGGAAGCAAGCATGGAGAAAACACAATGAGAGATGGGGTCTAGAAGGTTATAGGGATGCAACAAAGAACTCAGAATAGCGGAGCGAAGACGTCTGGGGAATGGCCTGAGTTATTCTTTGTTTCCACCATATTCGATGCCCCTCTTATTGGTTCTACAAGTGCTTTTGTATGCCTAAAGGCACAGTCCTCACCAATATGACCCATTGTAATAGTTGTAATTGGACTAACTTAGTCCAGTCGGTATGACCCATTAGGCTTAATAATAATTGGTCGCCGACAACACATTCTGAAATTATGTGTTACGTGGGACTATCCATGTTGAGCTATGTATTATTGGAGCTCCATTGAAGATGCCCTTAGTATGTTTTGCTTTAAACACCTGTTTGAGGAAGCCCTTTGTATGCTTCAAACGTGTTTGGTTGACCTGTCGCGGCGTTCTTAGACCCACTGGCACTATAAATGCAACTATTGAGGCCTGTATAACAGTGATTAATAAGATGAATCTGTTTGAGCATACTAGTACACGCACGTGTTTCAAAGCTATTGACAACAAAACATGTACATATGAAGATTTATCAGGTTCAATGAATAGCGCTAAACAGCATTTTTGGTAACTGTGCCATTCTTACATCAGCTAAATATCATAGATGCCAGCGTTAAATAGTTACCTAATGAAAAGATCTTGCGAATAAGATTAGTGTTCCTACGTATCATTACTTCTTCGTAGTACTCTCTTCCGCTAATTCCCATAGAATTTGTCCGGCCTCACCAAGCAGCTCCTGCAACCTTGTAATCTGTGGCAAGGGAAGCATGCGCTGAGCCATAACGATGAGCCTCCTCAGGCACATCATGTAGTCCAGCTTGACAGCCTTTTTCACCAACATCCGTGTATGAGGCTGCAAAAACAGATAAAGCGTTAAAGCAGCCATTTAATTATGAAACCGTGCTGGTAGAGGGCCAATACATGCATGGATGAGGGTCTAATTCATACCTCTTTGTAAAGTGAAATACACTTATGCAGAACATCTTCAATAGATTTATAATCTTGCTCCTGAAATTGAAGAGTAGAAATGATCAAGTTGCAAGCTTAACTAGCAATTCCCACTTCCAAAATGAGGTTTTAAGTGTGGAATTACAGCCATTGAAAGGGGTGCCAAAAAATTTGCATTCTATCTCAGGAACATAACGGTACATTTCGAACAAATTATGTCCTCCGAATGTGACATTATTATTACATCAATATTAAATCAATAAAACATATATCTAGTCGATTTACCAAAAAAAATTAGTGTGCCAGACCTTTCCAAACTTATTTTTAAAATGGATTTGCAGTGTGCTATATCGGACATTTGTGCCGATATGTACAGCATCAATTTTGAAGAATCCATGCTTCAAATGCTCCAGTGGAAGCCTTAGCAAGAGTACCAACTACTAAACAGAACATGGTATATTAGAAAGAAAATGAGTTGCATATATAACATAATTAAGCAGTTGCCAATGCATAAGTAAAGTTTACAAAATGAAAATTACCCCTTGCCCTAGCGCATGCTTCGCTGTAACATCAATGAGTCCAACAACATTAAGGGCATGCAACTGCACATGTAATACACAGTATTATCAATTAATACCAATACAATATAAACAGAGTTCGGTGAAAATAGTTAACATCAACAAAAACAACATGAGCCTTATTTTCAGCAAAGTTTTTTTTTTTCAAAGAACCTTTGAAAAGGGCAGGGGGCTCCTGTAGTTCACTTAAGAAGGAAGAATTTGTTACAAATAAAGACAGACTCAACTGGCTTATGGTATCCAAACAAGGACTATATATTGAGTATAAGGGAGACACAAGAGGGAAACCCTAGACTAGGAGATTACACTAATACCCTTGACTATTATACCTTAGCACTCCCTTTCAAATACAACAATGTGTCGTTGCATTTGGAGAGTTGACACTGTGCATTAGACTTGAAAAATAAAAGACACGAATTACATCCAAAATATGAAATAGAAGAAGTCAAAAGCGTGCAATTCTAGAACAATGTCAACATAGAAAAAGATCTCCACAAGAAGGTAATGCCTTCACAATACGTAGTTTAGAAATGCCTCAAATCTTCACTAAATAGTACTTCAACTCTTCAAATATGAACCCTTGCTTTGGAGACTTTTAAAGTCCAAGAGAATAGAGAGATGTGTCAAATCAAGCCAAAGGAACAACAGAAAGATCAACCAGATGGCATGCAGTATAATAGAATGGTGATAACCACAAATAAACGACTATGAAAGAGACCAAGAGGGCATAGTCACATCAATGATGATCAGGATTAGCCAAATCGACGAGATTTAGCTAACCAAAGAAAAAAAAAAAAAAAAAATGGCTGATCTGACAAAATTTGTGGACACGCACGGCATGGACAAATTATATATGTGGAATTGGACTTAGATGGACATAAATGCAACTGAATTTAGGAAATAGGCCTCAACATATGAATGATAAACCCTCTATTCCCCAAAATGAACTTCTGCAGCACATGCAGCAACATGGCCAGGGAAAGAACAGAGCCCCATCGCAGCACATGTTGCCCAGGGTAAGCACAAGTAGATCTCAGATTGGTAAAGCCCAGAGGACAGCTTGGCCCTAGGCCGCTTGTTGGAATTGAGAAAGTAAAACTTGAGAAGGCGTCGCTCCCTTCCTGAAGGCGTCTTGGATCGTTGTCGTGGCTTCGTTCGTCTCCTTAAGCGGCTGTGCTTCTTGGCGCCTGGTTGGCACGTGAAGGCGGGTATGGCAACGTGAAGTCTGAGTTGCTGCGTAGGGGATGTGGCTTGACAACGATGGCACACGGTGAGCCCCACCTTCCTCCTAGACTGGTGCTCTATTGTGGTCTGCATCCGCTAGAGGGTGAGGCATGGGTTCGTGATTGGAAGTCCGCGCTGCTCTTGTTGAGCTTGGCAACGATGACCGGTTGGCTTTGGGTCCATTGGTGGGTGGATTGCCATAGGAAGTCGGAGCTGCTGGCAGCTTTGCTTCCATGCTCGGCAACGATCACCCATGAGAATTTGTTGTGTTTGTGCTCAACCACGTTGCGTGGGTTGGTTAGCCCCTCGGGTGCCTTGGGCATCTCGTTTTGGCTATCCATCTTGTAAATACATTCTTTCGTCTTAATTGAGTGGCAGAGCTCTTGCCATATAGTATGGAGAGGCAAGTTCCCATATAGTATGGAGAGGCAAGTAATAGCACAACAACCTTATCTGATTGCTATGTTTCACGGTATAAAAACATTTCCTCCTATCAAACCTTATTAATTTATTGTCGTATATAGTATGGAGAGGCAAGTAATAGCACAACAACCTTATCTGATTGCTATGTTTCACGGTATAAAAACATTTCCTCCTATCAAACCTTATTAATTTATTGTCGTACACTCATACTCATGTGAAGACCAACCATGGTCATCAAACCTTTCTTTTTGGAAGACTCCACCCCTAGACTCAGACCTAAAAGCTGCCAAATCCTATTCAGCATCTTCTTAATCTAACATTGGTCTGCATATGTGTGTTGTTTTTTTGGGGGGTGTGTGTGTGTGTGTGTGTTGGGGGAGTGGGGTGGCTGGTGGATATGGCAGGAGCCTTAGTGCTGTTGGAAGAAAATGATAACAAAAGGAGTTCAAGATGTCGAACTCCTTAAGACGAGTAGAGACATACAAGAATAGTTGTTGCTCCAATCTTAGCTGTATCTGTAGTTGATGCGCTGTTAATTTTATTCTGATCTTTTCTTGAAGAATTTAATTTTCCTTCTGTAATCCTACAATAAAAAATATTCAAGGCCCATCAGATATATCAACAGTCCAACTTAACATTTAGTACGTACAAATTTGGTTTCATAGGAAATCGTAAATAATGATGATACATTACAAAAGAAAAGGTTACTAGTGGACAACAATATTACAGTTAATTAGCTGACCATCAGTGCAATAGACCTGAAGACAAGGATTTGAAATTCTGAAGCAACCAGATTCCAGTTCGGGACAGGAAATGAAATACATATACAGAAAAACATTAAGAGTAACTGAAAACAGTTCAGGTCATCAGCTTTCATGTATGCATGCAAAATAGTATAAACAACTTTCATTTTTAACTAAATTAACTGAATACAATCAAAGTTGCCTCTAGTATACTGTAAAAGCATCAGTTATCACCACATGCACACATTTTGTTTTATAGCATCTTGACTCACCTGACCAATTGAATTTGTGTCTATAGTTTATATCAGGTGTGTTTTCAGTAGAGCTCCGTCAAAACTAGGATACTCCAAATTATTGACTATAGTGCCACTTTTTTTTTCCTCGAAAACGCAGGAGAGCTGTGTATCATTATATTAAGAAGATAGAAATGGGACAAGAACCCATACAAAACAACACAAAAACCACACACACACACAAAACACTGCCGAACTAACAGCAGCCATTTGACTTAATGCAACCAACATGCCAAAATTCAAGTGATTTGCAAAAAGTCATTGAGAATCAGAGACCAATAATTCAAAACAGTAAAAGAGAAAAGAAAATAGCAGAATGAGAATCCTGATCGAATCATTGCTGAGCTGTTTTGCCTTTGCAAGGTAATATGCAGTTACATCACTGTTAGCATCCTCCAGTTCATTTAAAACTTTGTGCAATGTTAACCTTGCCAGGTATACCAATGTAACAGCTATCTACAATGGAAACAGGAAAACAACAGTTGATCAATGTAAAAACTAATTACTTACAATGTAAAGTGTTTCTAATACATTGTTCAGGTCATATCCCTGCTGACTGATTGGCACCATCTACAAAGCGCAATTAGAAACATTAAATTTATCACAGTATTGTTTTCTTTAACAGGAAATACAGCAGGGGAGTCCCCTCTATAGGATTTTATTAAATAAAAACATAAACTTGTACAAAAGATAGAAAAAACAACAACCCAACCAGCCAGACGGCTAGCCACAGCGGGTCGATGAAAGTTTGATACAGGCTTCAAACGCACGCACCTTCAAAGCTCCTACCCCGCACGCACACCCTCCGCCACCAGGGATTGAATCCCACACGCACCCGGCGCATGCGTTGTCATTTTTTCAGAAAATTATGAATCTTTAGTGCCTGCCTCTCCCTCCCGAACCCTAGCCACTGCCGCGGGATGGCACGGCCGGCCAGAGGTGGTACGAGAATCGACGACAGTCGCCTTCATGACCTTCGGCACTCAAGGCGACGTCTTCCCCATCGCAGTTTGCTTCTATTTGTTCGCCTCCCCCTCTAGCAGCTGAATTCTGGAGACGATTTTGCTCCGCCAAAGAGGAGGCTGCCGTCAATCCCACCCTGGGCAGCTGCACCTAGGGCCTGGACACGACATCCTCCGCCTCTGCTGCGATGGACAGGGCCGCTGGTGGCGACCTGCCGCTACGGCCATGAGCATTGCCAGCAATGTCACCCGGCCGACAACGAACACCTCTCCAATCCAACCTGCGCTGCTGCCTACCCCTGTGCTCCCAACTCACCGGACTGGATCTCCTTCCGTTCTCCATTTAGCAGCTTCTTCGCTCAAGTACAACATCCGCCACAGCAGGTACGTGCGCCCCACCCCCGTTGAGCACCAGGCCATCCAGATCTTGCTAGCGGGCCAGGACCTCATGTCCTGCGCACATACCGGCTCTGGGAAGATGACGACCTTCTGCTTCCCCATCATTAGTGGCATCATGATTCATGAACCGCGGGAAGTCTGCAGCGCTGTGGGGGCATGGGGATGAGGACCACCTACCTCTCTGCGCCGATCCTCTCCCCCTTTAGAGAACTCTCCATGCAGGTGATGCTCGCTTGGTTGCTTGTTTCTCCACCTCTACAGGATGCTCCGGCAGATCCATGCATGTGGTGGGTGGTTGCTAATACTATTCATTTTTTGAGTTCCAGATTCATGAAGAGGCGAGGAAATTTCTATCAGACTGGTGTTACCGTGTTAAGGTAGTTGTTGCTTGTGGAGGAGCGCCAATTACTAATCAGGGGTTGTTTTTGCCTATCAAGTTTTGAATACAGCTTGACAACTGATTTGACATGGTTTATTGAATTTGTGGACTATCTGTAGCCTTTAATACCTCAACTAGTTTTGTGAAAGTTGCTTGATTCATATATATTTCTGACCCAATGTGATGGTTAGCTGGTAAGCAAAAATGCATTGTTTAATTAGTACAATATATGCAATTGCCTCTTTCATAGGCCATGTTTTAGAGGCCGTTCATGTTTATATTTTTTTGGTGAAATGCAGTTTTATCAAGACTTTGTCTAGATAGCCATGTGCAGAGAGTTTGGAGCTGTATAGTAATTTTTTTTCCTTGCTAAAATGATAGGTTCATGTGATTCACATGGCGTAAGGTTTATCAAAAAATAGATAGTACTTACAGCATCCTTGCACACTTTCTGTCAGAGTTCAATGCATGTCAAGTCTTCAAACAATTGCAAAGATGACATATTTAACACTGAAGTTTCCAAATACGGGGAGCCCAAGTGATGGAGCAAGTAAATGGACATGCCTCTTCCAGGTGTCGGGTGGACATAACCTTTGACCATTAATTATTTTCTGAAATTTGTATGACATTCTAAATTTATACTCTAATTTGCAATTAAGAGATTCTTGAGGCTACCCCTACAGTTTTGTTGGAAAGGGCAAGAATATATCTTTGCAATCTGTTAAGTTTATGAAGGCCCATCTAATATAGGCCCATATGGCCCATGTGGCTCTCTATATATAGCTATCTCTACTAATGGAGTGATTATCTTCTCAAGTTCCAAAGGTTAGTAACATGGTACCTAAGCAAGCATTAGGGGTCGAATTAGGGCTAATCTAATCCCTAATCACCCGAGATCCATTTTTTCCTTCACGCGTGTCGGCTCGTCGCCCATTGTCTTCATCCCGTGCGCTTCTTCATCACGCACGCATGGTGCACTTCTTCATCACGGGCGGGGCCGCGCCATCTACTTCCGTGGGGCTGCGTCCTCTGCTTCAGGCTCACGTCCTCATCATGAGCGGGCCGCGTCCGCACGAGCCTCATCCTGTGCTTCCACGCGGGGCTGCGTCCTCCGCTTCTGACTTCCCCACACGCGACATCTCATTCCTCGTCTGCTTCCGCAAAGACCATCTCCTGCTGTTTCTACACACGGTGGTAACAGATTTTTTTCTCCTTGGTGGTCTGCTAGAAGTTCAGTTATGTCACAGATCAACACTATTGTTATCAATATTACCCACGATGGTCAGAATTACCCAGAGTGGGCCTTTTGTGTGGAAACTGCTTTAAGGGGTCATGGTCTTGTTTTTCATCTCACTGAGGATCCTCCTGCGCTTCAGCAAGATCGGAGTAATTTTGCTGATGCCAAAACTTGGCAGACCAATGATGACAAGGTGATGACTGCTATGGTTAAAAGTACTAAGCAATCTATGATTATGAGTCTGTCCAAGTGTAAAACAGCCAAGGCTGTCTGGTCATTATTGAAGGGACGCTATGTTCAGGGCAGTGGTGGTCTTTTGCACTCTCTTATGCAGCAAACTTATGTTATTGAGCAGCAAGACATGTCTGTTGATGAGTACTACTCAGGTTTTGGTTGTCTGATGGGGATCTTTGACCTCTATGGTGCCTGAGTGCACAGCTGCTGATTGTCCAGCTCACAAATTTGTTGAAAAGTTCCTTACTTATCGTTTTGTCATGGGTGTAAGAGCAGAATTTGATTCCATACGTACTCGGTTGCTTCATGATTCATCCTCTCTAACCATGACAAAGGTACTGTCAGATTTGCTTGCTGAAGAGACACATCTCCGGTCTATGACCTCTTCCATACATGTGTCTCATAGTGTACTGGCTGCTTCTCAGAAGTTGAGTACACCAAAGGGTGCCTCTCAGGAGCCTTGTCCACATTATGGCAAAATTGATCATACTCCAGATAATTGTTTCTTGCATCATCCAGAGAAGTTGGCTGAATTCCGTGCCCATTGAGCTGCTCACAATGCTAGGGGTCGCGGTACAGGTTCTAATCCAAAAGGATCTGTGTTAGTTGCTGCTGCTGCTGGACCTACATCTTTTTTTTTCTCGAAAACGCAGGAGAGCTGCGCTTCATTATATTAAGAAGAGAGTAAAGGGCAAGAGCCCAGACAACACCCCACACACCACACAAACTCACACCCCACACTCACACACTCACACCCCAACTGTTACAAAAAAAAATTACAAACGCACCAGTGAAAGAATTACATAAGGCGACCAATACTGAACTAGACTCTAACTACCGGGGAGGAGGGCAGCTAAGAAAGAAAGCCCTCGAGCCCCCGCCATAGACCACAGGCGGCGTTCCTCGCCGGCGATGATCATAGCACTGGCTAAATTTGGAGTTGCTCCATCAAAAACACATCCATTGCGATGGTTCCAAATAGTCCAAGCTCCGAGAATGATAACCGAATCAACACCTTGCCTTATCATCCCATCAGTAATGTTGCTGCTAACTTTCTCCCACCAAGCATAGAAGGACAGCTTGGTAGGCTGAGGGGATAGGGAATGAAGACTGACCTGTCTGAAAAGACTGAACCAAAATTCTCTTGCGAACACACAATGAACAAGGAGATGGTCAATAGTCTCGTCTTCTTGATGACAAAGGGGACGGGATTCCGGATGGGGCAGTCCACGATGTGCCAAGCGATCAGCCGTCCAGCACTTGTGTGCGACCAGCCACAAAAAGAAACGACATTTGGGTGGTGCCCAAGATTTCCAGATTCTTTCCCATGGTCCAAAAATAGTAGAGCCCAAAAAGAATCCATCATATGCCGACTTAGCCGAGTATTGCCCATTGGAGGAGTGCCTCCAAATGTGTCTATCTTGAACCTCTGGTTGCAGCTAAAAGTCCAACAAAAGATCCCATAAATGAAGAAATTCTACAAGGACACCCACTGTAAGAGCACCCTGAATGTCCGAAGTCCAAGCATGGTTAGACAGCGGGTCCAGGACAGTGCGCCGCTTGACCCTCCTTTTGGAAATAGCTGAGAATAAGCGAGGGGCAAGATCTGCGATGCATTTCCCGTGGAGCCACCGATCTGTCCAGAACATAGTATTTGCACCATCTCCAACAATAGAGCTTACTGCTACAGAGAAAAAGGCTCTCACTTGCTCAGGCACATGTAATGGGATAGCAGCCCAAGGGCGATGAGGCTCTGTTTTTTGCAACCAAAGCCATCTCATTCGCAAAGCCCAGCCATGAGAGTTGAGATCTGAAATTCCCAGTCCTCCAAGTTCCGGTGGTCGACAAACTTTGACCCAGGCCACAAGACAATGCCCTCCTTTCGCATCTTTACGGCCTCTCCAAAGAAAACCGCGCCGAATTTTATCCACTGCATTGATTGCCCATGGAGGAAAATCAATGGCCATAGCCAAGTAAATTAGCATCCCAGTGAGAACAGACTGTACTAGGACCCTTCTTCCTGCCCTTGTCATTAAATCTGCCTTCTAACCAGGAAGTTGATCAGCAATGCGATCAATAATGGACCTACATCTTCGTCTTGGGTGCTTTGATTCCGGGGCTTCTTTTCATGTGACGTCTGATCAGTCTCACTCAACTTTGCCTGCAAGCCAGCTGTTGATGGGGCTTCTATTCAGACAGCAGATGGTACATCTTGTCATATAACTCATCAGGCTTCTCTTTCAAATTCTTATTTCTCTATCCCTGATGTCTCTTTTGTACCTCAGTTGTCTATGAACCTTTCTATTGGTCAACTTGATGATCATAATTGTTTTGTTGGATTTGATGACTCATCTTGTTTTATTCAGGACCGTCGAACTGGGACTGTACTTGGGACTGGCCATCGCCGTAGAGCTCACCTAGCCTCTGCGTTCTCGACATCTTGCGTCTTCCTCACATTTCTGCTCATGTGCCATCAGCCGCTTCATCATCATCGCCATCTATCTCGTCCTTTGCTAAGTGGCATCACCGTTGGCCATCTATGTGGGTCTTGTTTGTCTGCTTTTATAAATAAAGGATGTTTAGGTCCCACATCTATTGAGTCTAGTTTCCATTGTAAAGGTTGCAAGTTTGGGAAACAGATACAACTCCCATATTCCATTAGTAGTTCTCATGCTGCTAAACCTTTTGATCTTATTCATTCTGATGTACGGATTCCTGCACCTTTTGCTACAAAGGGTGGTCATTAAATATTATGTTATTTTTATTGATCATCATTCTTGATATACCTGGATTTACTTCATGAAACATTGTTCTGAGTTGTGCCCTATTTACCAAACTTTTGCTCGCATGGTACACACTCAGTTTTCTACCCCGATTCGAGTTTTTTGTTCTGATTCTGGTGGAGAGTTTTTATCCACTGCCTTTCGTCGTTTTCTGGACTCTGAGGGTACTCTTGCTCAGCTCTCATGTCCTGGGGCTCATGCTCAAAATGGGATTGCTGAAGGCAAACACCGTCATCTGATAGAAACAGCTCGCACACTTTTGATTGCCTCTTTTGTTCCTTCACACTTTTGTGGAGAGGCTGTTTCGACATCTGTGTATCTTATTAATAGACAACCATAGTCCAAATTAGGGGTTTATACAAGTTTACTACTATAGCGTTAGCACGGGCATTATACAAGTTTACTTTAAAAACACTAGTCAACAACAGATAAAACCCCATACAGGAATTGTGTATCAAGTCATATCAAGATTATTGTCAGACGCCCAATTAGGGGCCTAGGAAGGAGCAGCCGCACCCCCCCTAAGGGGCACACACGTCCAGCAAGGGGCGGTTCCCCCTCCACACCGCTATAGGAAAGAAAAGAGATTGTTTAGGAATAAAGATTAGGGAGTCCAAATCTATAAGGACTCTCCTTTATTAGATTACTTGGGATGCAAGTCCACTAGGGACTATAAATATAGAGTATTGTGATCAATGATCATTCCAATCAAGAGAGGAATAGCCTCAGGGCTTCCCTCCCCCCTTCCCCTCTCCCTAACCCTAGCCGCTGCCCCTAGCAGCCTCCCCTCCAAGAGGGCTCTTACAATTATGTAGAGGCAAATAGACGAAACCATGGTGCATATTCTACGGTGGAAAACTCAAAATAAAATTGATCTTAAGATCATTTTTAAAAATTAGCAATTTCAAAGCAAAAATCACCATGCAAGGGAGATTGTTGCAGTACTTACATTTGGTAACTCAAGAAGTCAAGAATATAGCTTACATTTTTTTTCAACTAAGATAATCTCAAGAGCTCAACATGAGGGAAAGAACAAACCTGAAGATGATCTTCAGGTAGAAACTTTTTCTTGACTGCAAGGCATCTAGAAAATGAACCATTGGAAAGATTAAGTAATAGCAATAAAAAATGATCAAAATGAAAATAAAGACAGCTGTTGCTGACAAGTATCACCGTTCCAACAGCTCCTCTGATTCCTTCAACTTCTCCATGGCTTCAAGATTTAAACTTAGGACTTCAGCTGCATGTGCAGTCTCCAATGAATCCCATCCCTATCAATCATGCAACAGTTGAACTTCAGTAGCTTTTCCAGGAACGATTCATGAATCAAGAGCGCTTTTTTGAGCAAATGAATCAAGAGAGCTTTACCAATTAAAATCAATATTGCCTACACCTAATGCTTTGTCTTTTCTTATTCAACTTCCTTATTTGGTTTTCTGTTAGTTCTTTCATCAAGAAATAAACCACAACTAGAACCAGTAGGGCAGAACAAGTTCATCCCCATATTCCACATGAAAACATTGAGTAAGAAATATCCTACCTAAAACCAGAAAAGAAATTTCTTTTTGGAGATTCTAGTGGCTCATTCTGAACTGAAGTTAGAATAAGCATCACCAAAGCTGATGAAATGATCTCTTTTTTCTTCCCCCTTCCACATGAAAATGGTGACATGACATAATCCCCAGTTTAAAGTTTTTTTATGAACATACAAGTTTAAACTTTCAAGTTGAATCACCTTTCACGTTTTCAGTGGAGCAATGGTTTATGTATGCACTGAAAATTCTCAATAAAGCAACTACACACTTATTTAATTTTGGCTAGCTAAATAAATTTTGTTTGTAAATTTTATGGGACTATGTTGGCATTGTTATTGTAACTGAGTAAAATGCAGCACAATTTTCTTTTACATTGTCAAGTGAATGCAGTGGAGTAATTAACAACCATACATGTAACAGAATTTTGTACAAGGCTCATTTCTTCAGTAAACTACTTTGCAGAAGCCAAAAGGAATGCGATGGACTAGCATGTGTTTAACAAATGCCCATGATTTACAGAGATCATGCAGTTCACTGAGTGAATGGTAAAGCGTTTGGGAAGTTAAATCACCCCTTTGATTCTGATAACTACGTTGCTATCATCCTGGATATGCAAATAGAAGGGTAAGAGCTGACGCAAGACATTGACCTCAAAATCCAAGGCACCTGAATAAATATAATAGATGGATGATGTACATGCAAGCACATAATTTGCAGAATTTAGATTAATCTTGCCTCCCAGACATTAAAAAGTGAATAAAACAAAGTTAAAATATTGTGTTCAGCAGCATGGATAGTGCAAAAGTCAGCAAAATCAGCACACACATGAGCTCAAGCAACAATTTAAGGCATACACCATGTTCCAGATCAACGACATATTAGATAGTGATGTCACAAAGGGAGTGTTGAGCAAACAGTAAATAAAGGTGAACATATTGCCATGCCTTTGAAAGCTCCAGAACATGTAATATCTTCCTTTGCCAGATTTCAGCTTCAGCAAATCGTTTTGATTTTATTAACTCCTGCAATGAAGTAACAAACCACAATTTAGATCAAGAAAAAAATATCAAAATGACATATAATGCAACATCCTGCGGCCAAAATCTGCTTATTTGTCCCAGCTTCGTACGTGGTGTTGGGGGATCATGCCAACAACAGCTCCTGCAGCCAAAAGCTAGATCATGATCGCTAGATTAAATAACATCAGCCGGTATCACAGATACAAAACGCTCATGCCAACAACGAGGAGCCTGTTAAGGCCATATAAAGCACGCCGAAGATGACAAACATTTCCTGGAGGAGTAACAACACCTGGGGGTGGTTGAGTATAAACTTCTTCAGTCAAATCACCATGGAGAAAAACATTCTTGACATCCAGTTGAGATATATAGGCCAAGAAGAAGCCACTGAAACTAATTTACGAACCATTGTCATATGAGCAATGTCTCACCATTATCTAGACCTTGAGTCTGCTCAAAACATCTGGCAATGAGGCAGGCTTTATCTCTCTATAGGCCTCTGACTTGGTCTTAACTTTGAATAGCCACTTAGATGTAATAGGCATCATGTGTGATGGGAATGGAACAAGATCCCAAGTGCCTTGATGATCAGGGGTGCAAGGTCCTCAAACATAGCCAGCTGCCATTCTGGAATACGAAAAGCTATGGATGGCTCATCACAACAGCATGCACATGGGAAAAACCATACTTCTCTTTGTTGGAGTATGTGTATTTAGGCCCATGAGGCTAGACCCATGAGGCCCTTGTATGACTTATATTGCTACCCTTCTAGGGTTAGCCAATTAATCCAATCACTTTAGCAAGCTAGGGTTAGGGTTTCTTCTTCCCTCCCTCTCTCTCCCTCCCGGCAGGTGCTGCTGCCGGCGCCGCCGCCCCTGCCATGGCCGCCGGCAGCCCTCCTCCTCCTCCCACCTTTTTCCCTTCCTTCCCCACCCTCCCCTCCTCCTCTTCATGGGCGCTAGTGGGTGGGACTCTGCCCGGCCGCAGCTCGCTTGCCGCCGCCCGGCGCTGGGCGCGGGCCTGGGTGCGGCTGCCACGGCCGCGGCCGCCCGGCCGTTGGCGCCCGGCTGCGAGTGCGCCCGGCCGGCGCTGGCGCGCCAGCCCCAGGCGTGCCGCCGCCGCCATTGCAGCCGCCCGGGCTTGGCCTGCTGGGCGCCGATCTGCGGCCGCGGCCCGCTGGCTGCAGGCGCGCTGGCCGCCCGCCGCCCCAACCCTGCCGCTGCTGCTGCCATCCCGGGTGGGGGGGCCGTGGCCAGAGGCGCCGCCGCCCCAACCCCTGCTGCTGTTGTTGCCATCGCGGGGGGGTGGCCTGGCCTGGGCGGCGCCGTCCCCAACCCTGCTGCTGCTGGCCACCTTTTATCCGCCAACGCAGCACCGGGTGCGCTGGCCTCGGGCGCTGCCGCCCGTCGACCCGCCCACGCAGCAGCTGCTGCTGCCCTCGGAGGAGCGCGGGCGCTGCTGGCCCCACCTTCCCCGGCCCCTCCTCCGCCCGATCTACGCAGCGGGTGCCGCAGCCGACTCCACCCTCGCTGCCGCCCTCGTCGCCGCCCGGGCTGCTGCCGCGGACAGCCAAGCGCGTGTCCGTGCGGCTGCCCTCGCAGGAAGCAGCGCTGCAGCCGTCGCTGCGCCCGGCCACACGGGCTGCTGGCGCAGGCAGCTCCCTTCCCGGCGTGTTCTTCCGCCTCGCCGACCTCTTGGTGTTTTTCCCAAGCAGCGCTGGGCGGCCTGTTCTCTTTCTGGCCGATCATGGAGGGCCATGGCCTAGGTATTTGGCCCACCTTGCCCTTGCAGGGCGCGCAGGGCACTGCCGCTGCTGCCGTAGCCGCGCAGCAGCCACTGTCGTCGTCGTTGCCCCCGCCACGCCCGCCGCCCGGCGTAGGCAGCTCCTTCCGGCGCCCCTCTTGGTCCTCCTCTCTCGGGCCGGCGGGGGGGGGGGCCGTGCCGGTCGCCGTCGCCCCGCGGGGGGAGGCGTGGTGCGGTCCCTGCCTCGGCCGCCATCACCTAGGCTGCCGTCCACGGCTGGCCGGCCCCCTTCCCCGCGACGTCACCGGCACACCGAACCTCTCCTAGTGCTCCTCCGGGGTTTCACTTCGCATCCCCGTGGGCTACACCTCCCGGTGCCTCACCCGGGCTTGTCGGTTGGGACCCGGCGGCCTTGGCCTACTCCTTCAGCACCACCGCCAGCCCCCCGCCCGCCGTTCCTCCTGTCGCGGGACTGCGACCAGTCAGTCCTACCTGGATCGCTGACTCGGGCGCCACGTTCCACACCACGCCCGATGCGAGTCTACTTTCCTCTCTCCGTTCTCCCCATCCTTCCTGTCCCTCTTCCATCATGGTCGCAAATGGCTTTTGCATTCTGTCTCCTCCGTGGGCTTTGCCGATTCCCATGGCTCTTTTCATATCCCTGATGTTCTTGTGGCTCCCGGTATGGTTCACAACCTCCTCTCTATTCTTCGCTTCACGGGCGACAACTCTTGTTCGGTTGAGTTTGACCCCTCTGGCCTCACCGTGAGGGAGTTGGCCTCCCGGCGTCCTCTTCTCCGGTGTGACAGCACTGAGCCTCTCTATACCCTTCGTTTCCCTACTTCCGCTGCACCTCCTTTGCCTTCTTCTTCACCCCCTTCAGCATCTGCCTTCGCCACTACCACCTCCACTATGTGGCACCATCGCCTCGGCCATCCTGGCCGGGATGCCCTGATGCAGCTCAGTCGTAGTTCCGACATTCGGTGCCCTCGGGCTCACGATGAGCACTTGTGTCATGCGTGCCAGCTGGGCCGTCACGTTCGCCTTCCCTTTCAGTCTTCTTCCTCACATGCCACTCATGTGTTTCATCTTATCCATTGCGACTTGTGGACATCTCCTGTACTCAGCATGTCTGGCTATAAGTACTACTTGGGGTGGTCGATGATTTCTCTCATTACTCCTGGACTTTTCCCTTGCGTGCCAAGTCCGAGGTGTTCCCCACTCTCAGCCACTTCTTCGCTTGGGTGTCCACTCAGTTTGGCCTCACCATCAAGGCCGTCCAGTGCGACAATAGCCGTGAGTTCGATAACTCAACCTCATGTGCCTTCTTCCTTTCTCACGGTGTCCAGCTGCGCATGTCTTGTCCGTATACCTCCTCTCTCGAAGCGGCAAGGCGGGCGCATGATCCGCACCACCAATGACACCATGCGCACCCTTACGCTTCGGGCATCCCTACCCGCTTCGCCACGGGGGCTGAGTGTGTGCGCATACCTCCACCTATCTCCTTAACCGTCTTCCTTCTACTGCCTGCCCGGCTCCCACGCCTCACCACGCTCTCTTCGGTACCCCTCTTCGGTACGACCACCTTCGAGTCTTCGGGTGCGCGTGTCACCCTAACACCGCCGCCACCGCTCCCCATAAGCTGGCTGCCCGGTCGACTCTCTGTGCTTTCTCGGATACTCTGCGGATCACAAGGGTTACCGATGCTTTGACCTTTCCTCTCGTCGTGTCCTCATCTCTCGCCACGTCGTGTTTGATGAGTCGGCATTCCCCTACTCCACCACCTCCACCTCCATACCTCCACCGACCCCGGAGGATTCCTTTCACACCGACCCGGTGGTTCAGCCACCGTTCCCATTCACCCTGCGGGTATTGTTCCGGGCGCTTTCCCGGTGGTCCCACCTCGCCTCTACCGGCCTCCACCCGGGACCTTCCACCAGCACGGCACGGCGGGGGCGTCGCCGTCCCGACCCGCGGGACCGAGCACGCCGCCGCCACCTCCTCCCGGGCGCCGGCATCGTCTACCCGGTGGCGGCGGGAGCCGACTCCGCCCCACCTCCTCCCGGGCGCCGGCATCGTCTACCAGCGGCGGTGGCAGCCGGCTCGCCATTACAGCTCTGTCACCGCCCCGGCACCGTCGTCACCGGTGCGGGCTCCGCCGTCGACCCGCCACCTCGGCGGAGCACCGTACATGCCGCCCCCAAGTCGGGCTTTGACGCGCTCTCGCGCCCGAGCCGCCAGTGTACCATCCGCCTCTTCTTCACCGGGACCCTCGTCACACTCACCCCATGGTGACGCGGCAGGCATCCCGCCCGCAGGCCCTCACCGCCCCTACTGCGAGACGGAGATCTCTCCGGTACCCTCTTCCGTTCGCGCGGCCTTGGCGGATCCTCACTGGCGTCGCACGATGGAAGAGGAGTAGGCGGCGCTCCTCGCCAACCAGACATGGGATTTGGTGCCCCGACCGCCTGGCTCCAATGTTGTCACCGGCAGGTGGATCTGGACACATAAGCGGCGGGCTGATGGTACTCTTGATCGGTACAAGGCTCATTTGGGTTCTCAGGGGGTTTCACTTTCGGCGCCCGGGGTCGACTACGATGAGACTTTCATCCGGTGGTGAAGCCGGCTACCGTCCGCACGGTTCTCTCTCGCTGCTCTCTCTCGCTCGGCCCGTGCATCGGCTAGGCGTCAAGAATGCCTTTACGCACGGTTCTCTCACCGAGACAGATCTCATCGCGGCCCGACTGCGGGTTTTGTTGACTCCTCCGATGGGATATAGTGCGTCGCCTCAACAAGTCTCTCTACGGCCTCAAATAGGCCCCTCGGGCTTGGCACTCTCGGTTTCTTTGCTTTTTCTGGCGACACGGGTTCGTGGAGGCCAAGTCGATACGTCATTTGTTTATCTATCACCATGGAGCGGAGGCGCCTATCTGGCTGCTCTATGTTGATGACATTGTGCTCCTGACCTCGGTCCGTCCCTACTCCGGCGCATCATTGCCTCTCTTCGCCGGGGAGTTCCCGATGAAGGATCTTGGTACGCTCCATCACTTTCTGGGGTCACAGTTGAGCCTCGTCCCACCGGGCGTCCTTCTTCACGGCGCCCGGTACACTCTCGATATCTGGGAGCGAGCCGGGATGATCGACCGCAAGCCCCGCTCCACCCAGTTGACACTCAGGCCAAGCTGCCCGCGAGCGAGGGCCCTCCAAAGGGAGCGACCCCCCTGCGTCAGAGAGGAGTCTTGCGGGGGGCACCGATTACCTCATCTTCACCGCCGGACATCACATATGCAGTTCAGCGGGTTTGCCTTCATATGCATGATCCGCGTGAGCCTCACCTCACTTTGCTCTCAAGCGCCTCCGCTACCTCCGAGGCCTTGTTGACTACGGCCTGCTCCTCCACCGGTCTCCCTCCACCGAGCTCGTCGTCTACACCGACGCCGACCGGCCGGGTGTGTCCAGGACACCCGCCGGTCCACCTCCGACTCTGTTGTCTTTACGGGCGGCAACACGGTGTCTTGGTCGTCAAGCGTCGGCCGGTGGTCTCCGCTCCCGTCTGCCGAGGCGGAGTACCGCTCTGTCGCTAACGGCGTGGCCGAGGCCACCTGGCTCCGACAGCTCCTCACCGAGCTCCACAGTCCCCTCTCACGGAGCACGCTGATCTACTGCGACAACGTCAGTGTGGTGTACCTCTCCACCAACCCGGTTCAGCACCAGCGGATCAAGCACGTGGAGATTGACTTACACTTCGTCCGCGATCTGGTCGCCATCGGCAATGTTCGGGTTCTACACGTCCCGACCACCTCTCAGTTTGTCGACATCTTCACTAAGGGCCTCCCATCCTCGATCTTCTCCGAGTTTCGCTCCAGCCTCAACATCACCAGTGGCTAGTTGCGTCTGTGGGGGGGCTCGTGTGTGTGTGCTTCTTTTCTTGTCCAGTCTGGAACTCCATTTGTGCCGGTAGTTCAGACTGCGGGGGGGTGTTGGAGTATGTGTATTTAGGCCCATGAGGCTAGGCCCATGAGGCCCTTGTATGACTTATATTGCTACCCTTCTAGGGTTAGCCAATTAATCCAATCACTTTAGCACTCTTCATGGCAAATAGTACTGTGGTCTCGAAGATTATATTGTGGAGCAATTTGTAACTCATCAGAAGCCATATGTGACTCATCAATATTATTATTAGAAGCATCTACATCGAGCTCAGCAGGGTTGACCAAGGTGGGGGAACTAGATAGAAGGGCAATAGGGTCTTTGGGACAACGATTGACCTGTGTGATAGGTGGTCTAGAAAAAGAGGTGGCAGAGGTGGAAATGGTGGTACATGTAAAGGAACAATGACTAATGGATAGGGAAGGTGGAGAAGCAACATGAATGAGTGAAGGAGAAGCAACATGAACGAATGAACGAGTGAAGGAGGTGCAAGACCCTGAATCCAAAATCCAAGACTGAGGAGTAATGTTATTAGAGGCAGCAGCTAGAGACAAATTTAGTGATATCAGCACCCATTATTCTGAAATCCAACACATTACCAGGAACAGAGTACAAAAACAGCAGACTGGTTCTTAATTTAATGATGCGCAGCTCTCCTGTGTTTTCGAGAAAAAAAACAGCAGACTGGAGTGATCACTACACACTGCTTGAATGAATGATTATTGGATTAATTGGGCTTATTACCATAGAGGGTAGCATATAGTCATACATGGGCCTCATGGGCCTCATACATACATACTCCAACACCCCCCCGCAGTCGGAACTACCATCGCAGCGGAGTTCTAGACTGGACATGAAAAGAAGCACACACACGAGCCCCCCCACAGACGCAACTAGCCACAGGTGATGTTGAGACTGGAGCGAAACTCGGAGAAAGTCGAGGATGGGAGGCCCTTGGTGAAGATGTCGGCAAACTGAGAGGTGGTCGGGACGTGTAGAACCCGAACATTGCCGATGGCGACCAGATCGCGGACGAAGTTTAGGTCAATCTCCACGTGCTTGGTCCGCTGGTGCTGAACCGGGTTGGTGGAGAGGTACACCGCACTGACGTTGTCACAGTAGACCAGCGTGCTCCGTGAGGGTGGACTGTGGAGCTCGGCAAGAAACTGGCGGAGCCAGGAGGCCTCGGCCACGCCGTTAGCAACAGCGCGGTACTCCGCCTCGGCACTGGAGCGGGAGGTGGCGCTTGGACGACCAGGACACCAGGTTGCCGCCCAGGAAGACGGCGTAGCCGGAGGTGGACCGGCGAGTGTCTGGACACCCGGCCCAGTCGGCGTCGGTGTAGACGACGAGCTCGGAAGAGGGAGACCAGTGGAGAAGCAGGCCGTAGTCAACAGTGCCGCGGAGGTAGCGGAGGAGGTGTTTAAGAGCCGTGAGGTGAGGCTCCCGCAGATCATGCATATGAAGGCAGATCTGCTGAACGGCATAAGTGATGTCCGGTCGGGTGAAAGTGAGGTATTGAAGTGCCCCGGCAAGACTCACATGACGCAGTAGAGGGTCGATCCATCGGGTGTCCTCTGCCTCGGACAGCTTGGCCTGGGTGTCAACTGGGGTGGAGCATGGCTTGCAGTCAGTCATCACAGCTCGCTCCGTAATATCAAGGCAGAATGGCGCTGGTGAAGGAGGACGCCCCGGTGGGATGAGGCTCAACGATAACCCCCGAGAAAGTGATGGAGCACTCCAAGATCCTTTATAGCTAACCTGGCCGAAGAGAGGTAATGATCCATCCGAGTAGTGCCGGTTGGAGAGGCCGTGAGCACAATGTCATCAACATAGAGCGCCAGATAGGCGTCTCGGTGCCATGGTGGTAGACAAATAGAGAAGTGTCGACTTCGCCTCCACAAAGCCCAGTGTCGGTAGGAAGGTAGAAAAACCGAGAGTGCCGGGCTCGAGGGGGCTCGCTTGAGGCCGTAGAGGGACTTGTTGAGCCGGGCGGACCATATCGGGCGGGAGGAATCAACAAACCCCCGCAGTCGGCTGCGAGATCTTGTCTCGCCGAGTGTCCCGTGAAGGAAGGCATTCTTGACGCCGAGCTGATATACAAAGCCGGGGAGCGAGAGAGCCAAAAGGGGAGAGGACCGCGGCGAATGGTAGCCGGCTTCACCACCGGACTGAACGCCTCATCGTAGTCGATGCCCGGCGCCGTGTGAAGCCCCGAGAACCCCCGAGCCTTGTACCGATTGAGGGAGCCATCCGCCCGGCGCTTGTGGGTCCAGATCCACTTGACGGTGACGATGTTGGAGCCAGGGGGACGGGGCACCAGATCCCATGTCTGGTTGGCGAGGAGGGTCGCAGGCTCCTCTTCCATCGCGCGGCGCCAGTGAGGGTCCGACAAGGCGGCGCGAACGGAAGAGGGTACGGGAGAGACCGGGCGGCTCACCGGGCATCGCTGTAAGAGCCCGGGGCCGCAGAGTACCGGCCCGCGTGCCGCCACGATAGGGTGAACATGACGCTGGTGTCGGTGAAGAAGAGGCGGATGGTACACCGGCGGTGCAGCCCGCAGCGGGGGGGCGGCGGAGGTTGTGGTGTAGGCGTGGACGGGCGGAGTAGATGCCACCGGTGGCGGCCGAGGTGGCGACGGGGTGGCGGGCCGGCGGGTGAAGTGGAGCCGGCCGACCGCTGTCGCCGATAGACAAGCACCGGGCGGGGCAAACCGCTGAGGAGGTGCCGAGGACGACGGCCCCGACCCGCACATGGCGTGCAGAGGTCGACGGCTTTGGACCCGCACACGGGCGGTGCGAGGTCGACGTCCCCGGACCCGCACATGGCGTGGGGTCAGGAGCAACTCCAGAGGGCGGCGCTACCGGAGCTGTGCAGGGCGCGGGGCCAGGGGCAGCACCGAAAGGCGGCAAGTCGGTGTACGGAGCCGCCGAAGGGCATGGTGGAGGAGGACCTGCAGGACACAGCTGTAAAGGTGGTTGAACCACCGTGTCAGTGGGAAACAGAGAGAGGAGGTCAAGGTCGAAGGAGAAAGGTGGTGGAGAGGTGTCAACTGGAGTGGAGCAGGGCTTGCACTCAGCCATCCCAGCACGGTCAAGAATATCGAGCATATACTGTCGCTGTGAGAGCAGGAGTCCATCACCACGTCGCTGAACATGCATGCCGAGGAAGTGGTGTAGCTCGCCAAGGTCTTTCATGGCGAACTCTCGCTGCAGAGCTGAGATAATCCGCCGAAGAAGAGCAGGCGAGGAAGCTGTGAGGACTATGTCATCAACATAAAGCAACAGATAGGCAGTGTCGGAACCACGCCTGAAGATGAAGAGTGAAGTGTCTGACTTTGCCTCAACAAACCCAATGGACAGCAAGTAGGTGGCCATCCTGCTGTACCAAGCACGAGGGGCCTGCTTCAGGCCATAGAGTGACTTCTTGGGAGAGGCGAGAAAGTCGTGGTGAGCTGGATCTTCAAACCCGGACGGCTGCTGATAATACACCGTCTCCGCCGATTGCCATGAAGGAAAGCGTTCTTCACGTCCGGGGTTGGTGAATGGGCCGGGGCGAGCGCGCCAAGGAGAGCACCGTGCGAACAGTAGCAGGCTTCACCACATGACTGAAGGTCTCATCGAAGTCAACACCAGGGCGCTGGGTAAAGCCACGAAGAACCCAGCGCGCCTTGTACCACTCAAGGGAGCCATCGACCGAAGCTTGTGCTTGAAGATCCACTTCGGTGACAACATTGGCCCGAGGCGGGCGAGGCACGAGATCCCAGGTGTGGTTCGAGGCGAGAAGAGCGCGTGTTCTTCTTCCATAGCTGCTCGCCAATTCGGTCGGCAAGAGCGCCCGCGGAATGTCTTGACAGCTGACCGGAGAGGAGAGCGTAAGCATGGTAGATCAATGGCATCCGGTACCCGCTTTTTAGGCGTGTACCCATGGAGTGTTGGTTGGCCACCGGAGGAACAGCAACCGCGCCCTTGGGCGAGGGGGCGGCTGCTGATGTAGGAGTAGCAGGGGCGGCCGGGGCCGGTGACAGAGGCAACGGCCGGGCGGCCGGTGGAGAGAGCAGCCGGTGTGGTGGTCGGGTCGACGCGGAATACGTGAACACGATGTCACGGGCCGGCCGCAGGGGGAAGCCAAGGTGGAGGCCCGGGGGGCTCGAGCGCAGCCCGGGAGGAGCGGGGGACGCCGAGCCGGGCGCGGGAGTGCGGGCGGGACGCATGTGCCGGGAGACTGGGGCGCCGGCTCCGTGGCGCCAGCGTGGGCGCGGATCGTGGAGCCTCGTGGTGGCTGCGGGCGCGGGAGGGAGACCCGGAAGCCCGTGAGCGCAGAGGGACGGGAGAGCGGGGGCGTCGGGGAGAGGAGCCTCGCCCTCTCAGATCCAGGGGCACCCCTGCACGCCCACGAGGGGACCGGCGAGGGGTGGCTGGGAAGAGGTCCTGCGCAGCAAAACTTATGCAGCGATCCAACGGGAGCGAGCATAGTGTCGATGAGTATCGTCATCGAGGAACTCGAGATCTGCTCGAGTACTAGGACCATGGCGCTCAGCGAAAGGGAAGGCCGTTTCATCGAAGATGACGTGCCGAGAGATAATGACTCTATTGGAGGATAGGTCAAGGCAGCGGTACCCTTTGTGGTAAGCGGAATAGCCTAGGAAGACACAGAGGACAGACCTAGGAGCAAGTTTATGAGGAGCAGTGGCGGACATGTTGGGATAGCATTTGCAACCGAAGACGCGAAGATGATTGTAGGTGGGTGGCTTGCCGAAGAGGGCAAGATGAGGGGTGGAGAATGCGCGAGTCTTGGTTGGCAAGATGTTAAGGAGAACAGTCGCCGTGGAGAGTGCCTCCACCCAGTATGAGGGAGGCATGGACGCCTGAAACAGGAGAGAGCAAACGACATTATTTATGGAGCGGATAATGCATTCAGCTTTACCGTTTTGGGATGAAGTGTAGGGGCAGGACATGCGGAGGTGAATGCCCTGAGTGAGGAAGAACTGGCGGGTGCTGGAGTTATCGAATTCCCGCCCGTTGTCGCATTGGACAGCCTTGACGCGAGCACCAAATTGGGTGGAGGCGTGGGCGAGGAAGTTGGTAAGCGTGCTGAAAGTGTCAGATTTGAGGCGTAATGGGAAAGTCCATAGATAATGAGTGCAATCATCAAGTATGACCAAATAATATTTATAACCAGAAATGCTAACAACTGGAGATGTCCATAAATCACAATGAACTAGATCAAACTTGCTAGACGCACGAGAGGTGGACACATGAAAAGGCAATCGAACATGACGCCCTAACTGACAAGCATGACACAAATCTGAACAATCCTGAATAGGAACAGGGACACTGGACGCTAACTTCGACAAGGCCTCATGACCGGGATGCCCAAGCCGCCGATGCCACAATGGAGAGGAGCTCTGAGCGACAAAGGAGTGTGCTAGTGGAAGGCGGAGAGGGTATAGCGGCCCGGAGCTATTACACCGGACGATCTCTTTCCGAGACGGGAGAACCTTCACAGAACAACCAGCGGGGTCAAACTCAACAGAGCAATTATTATCGGTAGTAAACTGGCGAACAGAGATAAGATTCTTAATAATTTGTGGCGACACAAGAACATTATTAAGATGTAAGGAAGGTGATAACTCTGTAGAACCAGTGGCAATGACAGGAATAAAGGAACCATTGCCGACAATAATAGATGATGGGTGAGGGTACCGCGGTGGAAAAATATGTGAAAGGGACGAAGAATGAGATGTCATGTGCGAAGTAGCACCTGAGTCGAAGTACCATTCGTTGTTCGACGGAGGGGTCAGCGAGGTCGTGCTGAAGGCGACGGCGAGCTCGGTCGGATCCCAGTTAGGGAGGCTGGTCATGGGGTTGTAATACCCCGGGGTGGCCCACTGTCCGGCCACTGGAGGTGCGGCCTGCTGATGGGCAGCCACAAGCGCCTGCTGCTGCTGCTGGTGGGCGAGCAGGGCTTGCTGCTGCTGCTGTGCCTGCTGCTGCTGAAGATGGGGAGGCACCGGGATGGGCGCAAGAGGTGGTCGCGGTCCCCCGGGCCACATCTGGATGGAGCCGGACCAGGGGTTGTAGTAGCTGGGCCAGGACCGACCTCCAGACGCCGCAGGCTGCTGTCCAGTAGGTGCCTGCGGCTGCTGTTGGCCCTTGCCGCCACCCCCAGAAGAGTTGGCGTTGCCGAAACTTTTGCCGCCACCCCCGCGCTTGTTGCGGCGGTTGTTGTTGCCCTTGGAGCCGCACCAGAGCCGCCCCCACCCCCACCAGCACTTCCAGAGGTCGCGCTAGGAGCTGTGGGAGTGGTGGAGGCAGCGAGTGCAGCAGCAGGTGCCTCCTTGCGGTGCTACAAGGTGAGTTCCTCAAGGATGAGGTCCTCACGAGCCTCCAGGAAGGTGGGGAAGGGCCGGGCGCGGCGAAGGAGCGTGCCGACGTGGCTGAAGCGCTCGTTGAGGCCGCGGATGACGTTGAGGACGAGGGTACGGTCGGTGATGACCTCGCCAAGGGCCGTGAGATCATCGGCCATCTTCTTCAGCTTGCGGGTGTACTCGGTGATGGAGAGATCGCCCTGGATGAAGTTGCGAAACTGCGTCTCCAGCTGAATGGAGCGAGCCTCGCGGTTGCCGAGGAACCGCGACTCGACGGCGAGCCAAGCACGCCGAGCGGTGGAGCCCCGGGCAGAGATGACCTCGCCAAGATCATCGGTGAGAGTGGCGATGATCCACGACTTGACGACGCAGTCCATCCGGGACAAATCGGGAGAGATTGGGACCGGAGGTTCTTCGAGGACATGATCCTGGAGGGAGAACTTGCCGAGGATGAGCAGAAATTGATCACACCAGCGGTTGAAGTTACCGGAATCGACGTCGTGGACAGTGGTGACGTGGTTCCGGATGTTGCTGACGGCGACGGCCTGGGAGTGGAGCTGGAGAAGAGCGACGGCCGTGGTGAAGCATGGCGGCGCGGAGGTCCGGGCGGGCGCAGCCGCCACCGTAGGGGCGGAAGAGTCGGGCCCCCTAGCGGGGACAGGCCGAAGCGCGGCCTCGGGCGGCCGCCCGCTCCTTGGCGGGCGCTGGCTGGCTTCACACGGGCGCGCTGGGCGGCCTCGCCGCGTTCCGGGCCGCAGCGACGGCCTCGCCGCCGCGAGGGCGCGGGCCGCAGCGGCGCCACGGGCGCCGCGCGCCGCGTTCAAGACGCTGGGCGGCGACGGCGACCTCGCTCGCCTTCTCCCGGGCGGTGGGAGGCCACGGCCTCGGCCCGAAAGAGGAGCGAGGAGGAGGAGTCGGCGGCGCCGTCCTTGGGAGAGGCGGGGGCCGTCATGACGGGAAGAGAGATACGCTGCAGGGGCCGGCGCAGGGAAGAGCTCCGCGCGGCGTAGAGCAGCGCGGGCGGCAGCGGAAGAGTTAAATCTAACCTAGGCGTCTAATACCATGAAAGCAATTGTGCCTCTAGATTAATTGATGATGATTAGGGTACAAAGTACAATATATAGGCAAGGATCATTAGGGTTTATAGAAAGCACCCAATCAATGGTGATCCTTGCCTAATCTTCACCATCCATCTATCTAAGCCAGCCGCATGGGCTGGGCTCTAGGCCCAATAGGGCTGCGCCTATTCTAACAAGTTTCTCTGGATGAAAAGTTTTCAGAGCTGTACCAAAAGCGCGTAAGGGCCTTAACTCCTTAATAAGCTTGGTAGCATGGGAGATCTGGAAGCATCAAAATGATTGTGTGTTCGAGAATTCAAAGCTGAGTCTTCATGCGGTGCTGAGGGCTGTAAGCGTTGAGCGTGGTCTCTGGTGTTCAGCAGGGGCTTCAAAGCTCCAAGAGCCCTTGGTTCTTAGGCCCTTTGGTCGCTGGTCAAGTTTTCTTTGTACTTTGAGGCGCGTTTGTAGAATAGTTCCTAGGGTGTAGTGTGTGTTCACTACTTGTAGTCGGGTTTGGGTCCTTGTGGACTCATATACTGTTTTCTTCCTTAACGAAATGACACGCAGCTCTCCTGCGTAGATCGAGAAAAAAACAAATGTTTTCATAGATCATATTTTGTTATTGTTCAACAGGCATTGGATTTTTATACCATGGCAACTAAACTCGGAAAGTGGTTTGTGTCAATTATTTCTATTATCTCTAGAAAATTACTCCCTCCGTCGCAAAAAGACTCTTGTTCTAGTTTTAAAAATAGTCTTTTTGGGACAAAGGGAGTCGTCATCATTTGTTAAGAACGCTTTCAAATACCCCTTAATTCAAGTCTAAGACACCATTTCAAAACATGCCAAATCCATTGACATTCATAGATTTCCAGCCTATAAACTTCCGAGCTCGCATTTTAGGCACTGCATTCAGTTTTCCAGTTCCAAACCATTGCCTCTAGAAAAAAATGATTCCTTTAAATTATTCATGCACAAACATGCTAATCTATTGAATGAAAGGCTTCCATGGACCATACAAAAATACAAAGATAAGTATATACCAATTATTTTGAGGGCTCAAGCATCCTGTTTGGATACATAAAACCTAGCAGATTTGAGTTTCCACTATGTTAAAACTATTGCTGCAACATATATAATATTTTACAGACACTTCAGTTGTAAAATGTCAAGCATTTGATAGTTTGGATTGAAAGCATTTGATAGCTTGAATTTAAATATGGCAGATATTTTTCTACACATATGAATAACTTAATGATGCCAAAAATAATATATGCATAACTTCTCGTGCCAGAATAGATGCTTACTCTAGAGAGATGCTTCATTCTTTGTATACATGTTGGTGAATCACCAAGCCCAGCTTCCTAAGTCAATGACATAATCTTCATGAAACCCTTGCATGCAGAATTGGTGGATTCAAACCTACAAACTGAAATAGTAAACATACCTCAAGTATTCTAATAGACTCTTCAGTAAGGTATTCTCCATTTTTTCTTTTTCCCTGAAGACTGAGCACCTGAGAGCATACAAGAAGTTCGATTATGGGACCAAACCCAGATTCAGAGTTAGAAGAGACCAATTTTTATTCATAGTTAAATACATAAAGTGGTTGGTTATTATTTTGAAATCGTTTCTTCAGCTATGACAAGGAAATGGTTACAAAAAGAATGGCAAGATGGTAAGCCTACTCTTCATAGCTACAAATAAATCCAGACATAGTAAGGATCACATATACTATACATCTATACTACATATGGCAGGGTCACAGAGTCACAATGCTTTGAACAATAGTGTCACAGAGTCACTGTAGAAGTGATTATTTTCATTGTATTCCTCCAAACCCTAGATGGGTGGGTAAAGTAGTAGCTATACATGGGCCTACATGGGCCTTAATATACGGGCCATACATATACAACAACACCCCCCGCAGTCTGAACTACCGACGCAGCGGAGTTGAAGACTGGACAACAAAGAAAACAGGGCAAACACCCCCCTCCGGCAGCCACAACTAGCCACTTGCTACGTTGAGGCTGGAGCGAAACTCTGAGAAGGTCGAGGAGGGGAGACCCTTGGTGAAGATGTCAGCAAACTGGGAGGTGGTCGGGACATGATGGACCGAGCATTGCCGATAGCGACCCTGTCGCGAACGAAGTGCAAGTCGATCTCCACATGCTTCGTCCGCTGGTGCTGAACAGGGTTGGTGGAGAGATACACGGCGCTGACGTTGTCGCAGTAGACGAGCGTGCTCTTAGCGAGCGGGCTATGGAGCTCCGCCAAGAGTTGTCGAAGCCAGGATGCCTCCGCCACGCCGTTAGCGACAGCACGGTACTCCGCCTCGGCACTGGAGCGGGAGACAACCGGCTGCCGCTTGGACGACCAGGAGACAAGGTTGCCACCCAAGAAGACGGCATAGTCGGAAGTGGAGCGGCGAGTGTCCGGACAGCCAGCC
Source organism: Chrysopogon serrulatus (assembly GCA_015844335.1). NCBI lineage: Eukaryota > Viridiplantae > Streptophyta > Magnoliopsida > Poales > Poaceae > Chrysopogon > Chrysopogon serrulatus. Next base: position 211,528 of record JADLZL010004721.1, read on the forward strand.
CAGTTAGCATCGGTGTAGACAACCAGCTCAGCAGAGGGAGAGCACTAAAGAACCAGGCCGAAGTCAACCGTGCCACGGACGTAGCGGAGTAGACACTTCAGCGCAGCAAGGTGTGGCTCCCAGGGATCATGCATATGAAGACAGACCTGCTGAACGGCATAGGTGAGATCCGGCCTGGTGAAGGTGAGGTACTGCAAAGCACCGGCGAGACTCCGGTAAGCAGTAGGATCAGCCACGGGAGCACCCAAATCAGAGTGTCGACAGGAGTAGAGCAAGGCTTGCAATCTGTCATCTCAGCCCGCTCGAGAATATCAAGAGCATACTGTCGCTGGTGAAGGAAAAGGCCAGACGGGCGAGGCTCAACAGTAACACCCAAGAAGTGATGGAGCTGACCAAGGTCCTTCATAGGAAACTCCTGCTGCAGAGAGGAGATGATGTGCTGAAGTAACTGCGGACTGGAGGCTGTGAGCACAATGTCGTCAACATAGAGCAGCAGGTAGGTAGTCTCAGCCCGATGACTGTAGATGAATAGAGAAGTGTTAGACTTGGCCTCGGTGAACCCCAAAGTCAGCAAGAACGCGGCAAACTGAGAGTGCCAAGCCCGAGGAGCCTGCTTCAGCCCATAGAGAGACTTGTTGAGCCGGCAAACCATATCCAGGTGACTGGAGTCCACAAGCCCGCTGGCTGAGTGCAGTAGACTGTCTCTGACAAAGTGCCATGGAAAAAAGCATTCTTCGCATCCAGCTGGTGCAGAGGCCATGAGCGAGAGAGTGCAAGCGAGAGAACCGTGCGCACGGTAGCAGGCTTCACCACTGGATTGAAGGTCTCATCATAGTCCACACCAGGCCGCTAGGTGAAACCCCGGAGAACCCAGCGAGCCTTATAGCGATCCAAGTGTACCATCGCCAGCGACGCTTATGCGCCCAGATCCACTTTGGTAAAGACGTTGTAAACTGCACGGACACGGCACGAGGTCCCACGCCCTGGTTGGTAAGAAGGGCCGCTGCACTCTCTCTTCCATCGCGACGCCAAGTGAGGATCCGCCAGGCGTCGCCGCGACGCAGGAGGGTACCGGAGAGATCCGTGGCTCTCCGCGGTGGCGGAGAGTGTCGCGGGCTGAGAAGCCATATGCCGAGTCACCATGGGATGAGTATGACGAGGTTCCCGATGGATGATGGTGGTATACCGCCGACTCGACTCGAGAGCGAGGTGGCGGAGGCGGTGGCGGCGACGGCCCGACGGAGGTGAGGCCGGGTAGGGGGTGACGGGAGCCGCCGGAGCGGAGACGGCGCGCCAGTGTTGGCATCGAACGATGCCGGTACACCCGCATCGGGCCGAAGCGTAGCGCCGCAGTGAAAAAAGCGTGAGGAGGCACTGTGTCGCTGCGGGCGCAGAGGAGACATCGGGGCCGCGCTGGCGGCGGCGTGTAAGGCACCGGGACCCGCATGGCACAACGTAAGGCACCGGGGGCACCGAGGCCGTGCGTGGCGCAGTAGAGTGCACCGGAAGTGGTGGCGGTGTGCCAGGGAAACCTGCAGGGAGAGGACAAACAGGCAATGGTGGCTGAACCACCGGGTCAGGCGAAAACAGAGACTCCAACTCAAGGTCAGGAGAGGGTGTAGCGGAGGTGGAGTAGGGAAAATCCGACTCGTCAAACACAACGTGTCGGGAGATGAGGACCCGGCGAGAGGTAAGGTCAAAGCAGCGGTACCCCTTGTGGTCAGGGGAGTAACCAAGAAACACACACCGTGTCGAGCAGGGTGTCAACTTGTGAGGAGCAGTGGCGGAGATGTTGGGATAACAGGCACACCCGAAGACACGAAGGTGGTCGTAGCGAGGAGGGGTACCGAAAAGAGCGTGGTGTGGAGTGGGAGCAGGGGAAGCCGTGGACGGAAGGCGGTTGAGCAAGTAGGTGGCGGTGTGGAGACTCTCAGCCCAGAAGCGGGAAGGGAGAGAGACCTGGATCAGAAGGGTGCGCATGACATCGTTCGTCGTGCGAATCATCCGCTCAGCCTTGCCTTTCTGGGAGGAGGTATACGGACAAGACATACGCAGCTGAACACCCGAGAGAGGAAGAAAGAGCGGGAGGTGGAGTTATCGAGCTCACGCCCGTTGTCACACTGGACGGCCTTAATGGTAAGGCCGAACTGAGTGGACACCCAGGCAAAGTGGAGAAGAGTGGGAAAAGTCTCGGACTTAGCGCGCAAGGGAAAAGTCCAAGAGTAATGAGAGAAATCATCAACCACCACCAGATAATATTTATAACCAGAAATGCTGGGTACAGGAGAAGTTCATAGATCACAATGAACAAGATCAAAGGCATGCGTCGCATGCGACAAAGAAGAAGAAAAAGGAAGTCGAACATGACGACCTAGCTGGCACGCATGACAGAGGTGCTCAGTAGAATTCCTAGTACAGGGAACATCAGTACTACGACTAAGCTGAGCCAAAATGTCACAGCCGGGGTGACCCAGACGGCGGTGCCAGGTGGTGGAAGACGGCGTCGCGGCAAGGGCAGCAGACGAAGAAGAGGTCGAAGGTGGTGCAGCGGAAGGAGGGAGGCGAACTGTGTAAAGAGGCCCCGAGCTGTCACATCGGAGGAGCGGACGCCGGGAAGCCGAATCCTTCACAGTTAGACCAGATGAGTCAAATTCGATAGAACAAGAATTGCCAGTAGTAAACTGACGAATAGAAAGAAGGTTATGAATCATATGAGGGGCAACAAGAACATTGGGAAGATGGAAAGAACAAGGAGCAGAACCCATGGCGGTGACAGGAAGACAAGACCCATCGCCAACCATGATGGAAGAAGGACAAGAGGGGTGTGGGGGTCGAACAGAAGAGAGGATTCCGGCATCTGGGGTGGTGTGGAAGGAGGCACCAGAGTCGGCGATCCACTCGGTGCTGACCGGCGGTGTCAGCCCCATGGTGCTGAAGGACTGCGCCAGCGGTGCCTGATCCTACCCGGGCGGAGCGGACGGAATCTAGGACGGCACGAAGTGGTGAGCAGGACCGGTGAACATGGCCGTCGACTGGGGCTGAGGACAAGCCCCCCTGACCCTGAAACGGCCACATGGAGATGCGCCCTGACCATGGGTTGTTGAAGGATGACCAGGGCGTACCGACAAGGGCAGGGGCAGGAGCAGGGGCCGGAGGCGGAGTCGGCGTGCCCCGACGACCCCCACCAGTACCACTGGTGCCAGCACCAGTAGTGGCAGGGCCACCGGCACCACCACCACCACGTGCTCCCCGTCGACGGTGTCCACCACGGCTCCCTCCACCCCCGGTGGGAGGAGCACCGAGAAGGGAGGTGGCTGGCGAGGCGGAGGAAGACGGTGGAGCAGCCACGAGCGCAGTGGAGGAGGACAAGGACGAGCCAGTCGCGGGACCCCGGGTGATCTCCTCGAGAACGAGGTCGTCCCGGACCTGCAGGAAGGAGGGGAAGGGCCTCTGGCGAGTGATCCAGGACCGCAGGTGGTCGAAGGTGCTGTTGAGGCCCCGGAGGACATTGAGCACCAAGACCCGGTCCGGCACCGGACACCCGAGGTCGTGGAGCGCATCGGCCATGCTCTTCATCCTCCGACAGAACTCACCCACGGAGAGGCCCCCCTGCTCGAAGGTGCGGAAGGAGGCGTCGAGCTGAAGGGCGCGGAACTCGGCATTGCCGAGGAACTGCCCCTCAAGCGCCAGCTAAGCCTGGCGAGCGGTGCCGCCATGAGTCCGGACGATGTCCTGTAGATCGAGGGAGATGGTCCCATTGATCCTGGACATGACGACGCTGTCGAGGCGCAGCCACACCACGTCCTGCATCTCGACCGATGTGTCGAGGAGGACGTGGTCGTCGAGGGCGTAGCGGCGGAGGGTGAGGACCTGGTCCCGCCAGCGCCTGTAGGAGGACGTAGGGTCGAGGAGGACGGAGACCATCGCCTTAATGTTCTGGATGCCGGCGGCCTAGAGTTGGAGCTGGACGACCAAGGGGTCGGTCGCGTCGAGCCGAGCTCCAGAGACAGCAGGCGGGGTCTGGTGGGAAGAAGATGCGCCGTGCTCGGTGAAGGGGACGACGGGCTGCTTGCCGGCGGAGACAAGGATATAGTGCTCCGCCTCGGCGAAACGAGGAGTGAGGTCATCGGGCCGAGCCAAGCGCTCCCAAGCGAGGGCAGCCACGGGACCCGCTCCTGGCCGCCGTAGCCTTCGCCGGACTTTGCAGGAGGAGGGCCGCGGCAAGAGCGGCGCCGCCGTAACGGTGCCAGCGGTGGTCTGCTGTCCACGGAAGATGGCGGTGGTGTACGCAAGGCCCCGGGGCAGCCCGACCACCTCAGTGAGGAGGGCCCCCCAGCGGGCGGGCAGCGGCGCTTCCACCTCCGCGCCAACCGCGCGCCAAGGTGGGCAGCAGCGGGGCTGCGGCGCCGTGCCGACGACCACGAGGGCAGCGGGGGCAGCGAGGCCAGCCCAGCCCAGCACCGGCGGCGGGGCTGGGCAGGCCTCGGGCGACAACTGCGGCGCGAGGGCGCCCAGGGCGGCGGCCACGGCCAGGGCCTCCAGGGCAACGGCCACGGCTGCATCAGGCGGGCCTGGGTGGCGGCGCCGGCGCAATTTGGCCGGGCGGCATGGGAAGGGACGCCTGCGCCCTGGTCGCCGGCAGGGGCAGCGGGGCGGCGGCGGTCAGCGCGGCAGCAGCGGCGCCCCGCCCCAGCCGAGCCGCCGGGGCTGTGGCGGGCGCGTGGCGCGGGGGGTCGCCCTGCAGCCGCAGCGGAAGACCGGAGGGAGGGAGGGAAGGAGGAGAGCCATGGCCAGGTGGCGGCAGCAGCTTGAGGAGGGGAGGGAGAGGAAATCCAAGCTGATACCATGTAGAAGTGATTATTTTCAGTGTATTCCTCCAAACCCTAGATGGGTGGGTAAAGTAGTAGCTATACATGGGCCTAGATGGGCCTTAATATACGGGCCATATATATACACCAACAGTCACAATAGTATATCAATGTATGTTCATTTTCCACCTGGAGCCGCCTGCTAACCGCCGTCGTCGCTCTGCAGGTTCCCGCCGCCGCCATCCCAAGCCCCATGCCATCTCTGTCCGCTTCGCGTCATCGGGACCGTTGTAGGTGAGTTCGCTAACCCCCTCCTCTATCCTCCTCCTCCCATGCAAATCCTGTCCTAAACCGAGGTCGGAATCGCCGTCCTGGCGAAGAACCGAGCTCCCGGCCATGGACAACCTCGCCGTCGTCACTGTTCCATCGGGCTACCCCCTTCCCTCTCTCCCTCGATCTAATCTCTACCACCCAACTTGAGATCAATGGCCGAGATTTGTCCATACCCTTTTGCCTGGCTGTTTTGCTAAAGAACCCCTCCACTTTTCCATATTTAAACCCACCGTACCTCGGCCAATTTTAAAACCCAAAATTTATTTATTTTAATTCAAAAATCATATTTCCAAGAACTTGCGGTTTTGCCACTACCTTCTTTTGGCCGTATCTTCTATGTTTTGTCTCGATTTGACCAACTCAAGTTGTGTTAGATTCGTAATGACGTAATCTATATGTTAGTAACAATGTTTATCATGTTACTAGCTTTGGAATTTCATGGTTTAAATTCCAACTTGAATAATGATTATGCAATTCGTTTTTCCAATTAAAAATAACTTAGTTTTCTATCTCGGTCTTTGATAAATAAAATGCTATTAGTTTTATATTGTTTTTCCAATTCAAATATAAATGTGACTTAATCTAATTTAGATATTTCTTTGGAATATCTTATTACATGTTTTTTATATAGTTAACATAAATGAAGCCCTATAGTTTTCTTTTCTCCGATAAAAATCTTTCGATAGTCGTATATTTTCCACCATAGCTCCAATTAGCGTGCTTCTCGCGTCTATGTGTCCGTAGCAATGCATAGATTAGTTTTATAAAGTTTCAACTTTTGTTTTCACTGATTCTTGTATTGTTCTAACATAGCTATGTTTGTACGTTAAATGTATGTCTCTGTTTGGATGCTTGTGCGGTGTTTTTCTCGATCATGTCCGGTCAGGGAGTTTTACGTGGTGACCAAGAAGCACCATTTGAATGACTGGAACAAAGAACGATCTAAGTTTTAAGGCAAGTATAGCATGGGACCATCCTTGTTTCCTATACACCTTATAATCATTATAATTCATGCTGCATATTTCTAATTTTGATTACCCTTAAGGATTGATCTAGCTACTTGCTTTTTGTGCCTTGTCATCTATGGGTTATTTGCACATGGGTAGTATTGCTGGCACTCAAATATAATTGACATGAAATGAACATAACTAATGGATTTATGCAACCAAGGATAAAACTTCCTTTTTAGCAACTTGGATATAGGGCAAGAGTTATATGGCGTTTTACATGATACTTTGTGCCCTCCCTAAGGACTTAACTGTCGGCAAAAGCTGGGACTTATAGTAGAACCGTGAGGGTACATGGTTCTATCTTTAATCAAGTACGAAGATCTTTTCTAACTCGTCAGTGATTAACGAAATGCGCAAGAGGATAGGCCTAGGTTGCAGAATGGCATCTTATCTCTGAGAGGGACTCCATTCGCCTAGCTGCTGAAACCTAGCGGCTACTAACTTGTTAGGGAAACTTTTGAATGAAACCTGCCGAGGACTTTGGAAGTGTAAAAAGGCTAGCAAATGGGAATCATGACTCACTGATCCCAGACCCTCCCATAAATTAGAGCTCCTACTTTTGATTTGAGGGCTCCTCTTACTTTTCATGGTTTTGTTTTTTTACATCTTTTTTTCTTTGAAAGGGAGAAGGAGCCCTCACATTGGGTCCCTCAAATCTATTCTAGTAGACAATGCCATATGAGACCCACTCATTATTTAGCCATATCCACAGTCGTTCCATTTGACTAAGCTATGGAGGCGCGAGAGCGAGGAACACGGCACGGCAGGGTCTGGTGCCTCACGGGAACAGGACGTGCCTAACCGGCACGGCAGGGTCTGGTGCCTCACGGGAACAGGACGTGCCTAACCGGGGGACAGGACGAGCGTCAGAAGGGGAGCCACGCTAGACCAAGGGCTTTGTCAGGAGTCATGCTGGGAGGGGAATAGGGTAGTGGCGTAAGTAGAGCTCCCTACACACCCCTAGGAGATGGGGCTGAGGGGGGAGATTTGGGGGCCACCATAAAGTAGGGTCCCGTGTTGGGGGATTGTCGGATTGAGGTTTTTTGCTCTAGCCCCAAAAAAGTAGAGTAGGGGTCTTTTTAGGGTTCTTGGCTCTTCTCTTGCATGGAAGTCTTAGAAATAAGCAGTTTTATCTCATTCTTTTATAAAGGCAAAACTTCAAGCACTTGCTACTATTACTTCTAAGATAGTATGGCTTCAATGGTTGTTTGGTGATTTTGGCATTTCTTATGATGCCACTACACCAATTCTCTATGATAAAGTAGAAATTATAGTTCTTTACTCGGTCTCATTGTCATTAGGAAACCATTAATCCATAGTATGTGCCCTCCGAACTAAGCACAAACTCGATGCTAGCGTCGGAAACTCAACCTTCAGATTTTCCACTTCCAAGTTGAGTTTGAATGCGAGAAACGTGGGGTTTGGGGTGTTGTTAAAGCGTATCAAAGCCCTTATACTATAGGCCCCATGAGTTTCTCTATATATATTGCTATCTCCAGTAAAGGAGTGTCATTCTCCTGAGATCCCAAGTTAATAACAAATATAACTACGGCCATAATATATCCATAATTGGTGTTGATTAGCAAAAAAAAATCATAATTATTATTAGAACAATCATGTAGGTACAAAGGATTTATTATGTCCTATAGATGAATTGTAGCCTAAAAGATAGAAGAAATTAAAAATAAAACATAAAGATTTCAACAAACTACAAGTAAATAGTTAACAAACTACAATATTACTGCCACAGTGCCACTGCTGCATGTGCCAACTACTGCTGCTGTATCCAGCTAGGTTCTTACACATGTATGAGACAGTGATTTCAGGAGAAAGATTATTGACAAGAGATCAGAATCCCGAAAACAGTAACTAAAACAGCAGAAAGGCAGGCAGCAGTATCCTTGTTGGATACCTCTGTTTGGGAAGGTGATAGATCACATAAGAATCACTAATCTAAAAAACACATAAGCAAGTTTAAGAGCAAAACAACACTAGTACCTTGCCTAGAAGGTACATTGTACCTGCATACTCTGGGTGACCAACCCCCATAACATGTCCTTGTATCTGCAGATGGCAACTGAAAAGAATAAATTTCATACTTCAAAAGGTGAATCACGAGCATATTTACATTTCCATTGCTTTGCTGTCATGCTTTGATGCTATCATTGGATGAGTATAGGTGTAGGCAGCACAGTGACAGAAGATGAAGGTTGACAAGATATTTGTATGCAATCAATCAACAATGGACAATTATAACTGTGGTCAAGTAGAATGATAGTACAGACATAACTCAAATATTGTTATTCTGGAGCATCATATTGGTATCAATTGCGACAGAGGTACGAAATTTCGAGAATAAATGTTAAACATAAATAAGCAAGTTGAGGTGTGGTACCTTCAAAGCATGCTGCAAAAAGGGGGGAAACAACATAGACAGAAAAGGGTATAAGAAGCAAGTTCAAAATTTCAAATGAAAAAAGTGCATAAAGCATAGCAGAAGCTGATACAAAAGGTAGAAATGCTACAGTGAAAACAGTTCATTTAGCATTTCATGACTTCGTGAGGAAAATAGAGTAGGGGCCTCCCCTATACTGTGACTTTGTTACTAATTTCATTCTTTGTGTATCATGATAATGATGCATATAGTCAGGAGTAGCATGGCTCAAAGAAAAGTTACATATAAAAATGTCCATCCGAATATTTTGCATGCTCACCTGCAACTTAAACAGAGTATTAGCATGGAAAACTTTGCATAGATTTACAAGTTTCTTAGTTTATATGCCTGACTACCACCAAAGGTATCAGAAATTGCCATTCCTACAAACTACTGCCTGCAATCTGTTTAATGATATTCACCAAAAAAGACAAAAACAAACTTTTCAAACTGTGTCGCATAGCAAAATTACAGAAGAAACTATAAAAGCTGAACAAACAAGAATAATTCATGAGGCCACAAAAAGTTACCTCATAACATGTCTGGGCTTGAGCAAGCTTGAGTTGAAGATGATAACATATTCCAAGATTATGCAAAGCTGTTCCAACCCTATACATTAAAAAATATATAAATTTGATAGTGTACCACGATTTGGTGTTTTGTTTTTGAAGTAAATGGCAGGAGCTCTGCCGCTCAATTAAGTAGTAAAAGAGGTTTATGTTCAGATGGCACAATAGATGCCTAACACACTGCTCCTTGGAGCAACTTTTCCACAAAGGCCAAAGCCGAATTTCATTACCGCAGCAACGAAATTACAAAGTTCAGTTTGTAACGTAACGAATAGAAAAGTAACGAGGCACCGTGCCACCAAAACCCATGATCTCAGAGGGATCAACATCAAAAGACCGGAGCCACCTCCCGCCTAAACACGACTCAGACTACACACTAACCAGCAGAAGCGTTAAACTTGAACCAAAGCGTACAACGATATGGTGGCAACCCCCCACAGCACGCAAGCTGCCCACACTCATCCGACATCTATCCTACAAAGGGGACTAGCTGTCGATCTTCCTGAGGCTGCATCTCCATGTCCTTCTTGTGAAAGATCAGAGCCACCTCCTTCACCACCTCTGCGCCGCGGACAATTTGGGTTTCCATACCTTCCTTGAAGAGACCTGCCCAGTATACAAGTAATGTACAGATAAGGCACACAATCTCAGTAGGAGATTTCACTCTTTTCTGTTCAAAACACACAGAATTTCGCGTTTTCCAGATACTGCACTAGTCCGGACGCATATACCATTTTTCCACCTGGTAAACTATTCTTTATCCAAATCCAGTATTGGTCAAAGCTACTTGGTCTACAGTTAGTGCCAAAAGCAAAAGCCGCTCCTTGGAGCAACTAGAGAAAGGAAATGCCTCACTGCTAGTTTACATGCACAGGAAAATTAAACACATATAGTCAAGCATAGAAACACATTTAGATAGATAGGAAATTGATTTAGAGACAAGCATTCTTCCTGTAGGCTGTAGACAACACCTTACATCTGCTTCGTACCTGAAACTTGCATTTGGAATTAGTGGAAACCGGATCGGATACAGACGGATACCAATGGCAATGATTCTGCATTCTATCCCATTTTTTTTCTCGAATCTTGCAACCAAATACGAATCATGCCAGGTAAGTCGGATATTGATATCTATCCCATATACAAACCAGAAATACGATTTTGACTTTTGAGTACTCAGATTCGAATAAGGTATAGATATTAAATTTTAGGACTCAGATAATATGGTACGTGTTAGATGTATAGATGTTCTTATATCTTTCCCTCTACTTGGAGGGGTTCTTGGCATATGTACGCACATGTATACTTGCCCTTTGGGCCTTGGAATACAGTTCAGTTGGCCACTCTAACAGTACGGATATTAAATGTTCGGGCTCAGATACGGACTATCCAAGTAGGGTTTTAACCCTTTCGGGATGGATGGATATCGGGAAATATCCGTCCCGTTTTCATCCCTATTTGGAATGTGATGGCTATCATGCTAAAATGTAATTACTAATTAGTTTATCAAACCTATAACTTCTATGGCACTGTTCTCCAATCCATTTTGTGTGTGCGACAGGCCTACAACTGTAATAGCACTATGCCTCCAGTACACTTTTGCAAGTATGTATTGAACCTACTCTACGGCTATCAAAGAGTACCCCTTTTTTGGTAGCTTGCATGTCATACAACGTCCCTGGGGCATGCTGCCATGTTCCCCTCAGGACAAGGGGAGAGCTAGAAAGCATCAAGCAGGATCAGAGCAAATCAAACAGAAAATTCAGGATTCATCTAAGCTCCCATGTTCCTGCTTGCCTCCCATCGATTCCTTGATAACCCTAGTCTAATTCCTCTTGGGTTCCTCAATTTTTACCAGGTAGTAGCAACCAAATAACATAATAGTCCATGATGGTTGACAGCTCAAAAATGTCCTGCCACCGGCCTAAACACGGGCCCATGGCTGAGCCCAGCAAATCCTGAAGAAGGGCCCTGGTCGGCCAAGGCGCGCCCTGTTGGGCCCAAAACAGGCCGACAGGACCCAGCATGAACAGTACCCATGGGTATTTTAGCACGCCTCCCAGCTGGGAAAGTCCATTTTAGATGGAAATTAGAATAAAGATTGTTTAGAAGAAAAGATTGAGTGGGTTTAGGACATAGGATTGGTTTGTTAGGAAAGGAGAGTCCAAATCTATAAGGACTCCTCTAGTTGGCTTGGGATCCAAGTCCGCTAGGGACTATAAATATAGGGGCAATGTAACCATTTCAATCTTAAGCAAAGAATAGAGCAATTGCTCTTCCGCTACCCCTTCCCCTTCTCCTGCGCCTCCCTCTCCTCTCTCAGCCACAACCACCCCTCTCTTCCTCTCCCTGCGCACGCCACCACCCTGCCCTAGCTGCTGCTGGCAAGAGCAGCAGCCGCCGCAGGCCTCCCCCAAGTAGGGCTATGACAAAATGGTAATCAAATCAAATACTCTTGCTGATCAGACCAGATTATTGCTTGCAAACAAGTGGAGTGGTGGGTAAACTCTGGTCATAGTGCCAGGTAAACTCTGAATAGTGAATTCAGAAAAATTGACACTTACAACTTGAAACAGATACTGCTTATCTACAATGAATTGACACTGCATGATGTCACAGAAAAGAAATGAAATCTGTAATGTACCTTATATCATCAGATCCAAATGATTCCTCCAAGATTTCAATTGCTTCCAAATATAGTAGTTCAGCTTTCCCATACTCTTTCTTTAACCTATAAAACTCTGCCTGCAAAATTCAGGACGAAAAAAGGTTAAATGAATGTCATTCATGATTCATTTAATCCGAGACTAATGGCAAGAGCAGTTTATGACCAGCAAACAATCCAGTTAAAATTCGTAGTCCAAACTTAAGCTTGCAAGCTTGCCCAATTGTGTGACCCATATGATGCAGTGGGTAAAATAAAGGCTGGCAGAATAAAACAGTACTCCAAACATAAAACAGCAGATGAGAAAAAAAAATAACGAAACTTATTATACAAACTGAAAAATAGAACTAGGGTAAAGCATATAAACTCAGAAAAATTATCAAAATTAGCTGAATCATGGTTCCCTTTTTTTATAAGTCATATCTGTCAGCTAAATGAACACTAATATCAGACATCTTGATTAAGGATTCGACATGAATACTGCAGATCAGCCTGAAAGATTAATAATAGCCATGGTTTTTGAGGTGTTGTGGCAAGATGCACCCCAAACAAGGTCTAGGCAATGCCATACGCACATTCTAGGAGTTGTGTAAGCTAGAATTTTAGATACTAGTGCAGCACATGCATACTTGTTTGCTTCCAATTCTTGAGCCTGCCACATACTAGTACAGCTAAGAGAGCACTACTAATCTGTATGTATCAAATCAAACTAATTAAAGGAAGAACCTTCTATTTGTGTTCTGTAAAATTGTAAAGATTAAAGAAAGAACCTATAAAATGTATAGAGCAGAGTACACACCCAGTCCATGAGCAAAGGTGGAGTAAAGAAAAAATGGCAAGTGGCTAGGAGATTTGGGGGACCAGAACCGAGGAACCAGAAGGGGGCTAGGATATTTGGAGGGCCAGAACAGAGGAAGCGGTAGGGGGCTCAGGAGATTTGGGGGGCCAGAACAGAGGAGGCAGCAGGAAGCATACGCACTTACCAGGAAGACAGACAGGTGAGGTAAGGACAGGCAACAGCAGCACAGACTTGAAGCGGGCAGGCAGGTGCAGTGTGGACAGGCTTCAGGCACTCAGGCCAGCGGGTGGCAGGTGAGGACGGTTGATGGCAACAGGGATGCACAGGCAGACTTCAACCCAGAGGAGCAGCCTAGTGGAGATGCAAAGTTACGGCCACCGCCGCCTTCTCTTTTCTTCTCTCCCTTTCTCCATGAAGTTGCAGCGCACCCACGGTGGATGGCTCCGAGCAGTCGATTTCCCGCACAAAGAGCATATATGCAGCAGTTCCTGCCCTCTTACATTATGGCATAGACACATGATCGATTCCCACCAAATACACCCCCCCCGCCCGCAGATTTGTGTCTGGCGATTGCTGCGGTCTTATAGGCGTCACCTGACACCATTACATGCGGAGGTTGGCATCCCCAACGCCCAGCAACCGTAGCACGCCTTGCCGCCTAGGTGACACCTCATAAACCATGGTAACAGCAAAGTACGCCTCTGTTTTCAGAACATAATAAAACTAACAATTACCAGATTGTTAAGGGCTGACGCGACATGCGAATCTCTAAGTCCAAATCCTTCCTTAGCTTCTAGTAGGGCAGCCTGGAATAACTTCTCAGCCTCGTCCAATTGTCTCTAGAAAATAGACAGACAATGTGAACATCATAAGGTGTTTATTTACAGAAATATAGTGAGAGTTTTATCTCCATAGATCAAATCCAAGAGAAGATAATAACAATGTAGATAGTGAAACAAGGGAAATGCAATTCACAACACTTCCTTCGATGGAACGGGCTTAAAACATATCTCGCTAACTCAATGAAATCTGTAGCAAGTATAGCAAGCCAAATTCTAGAGTTCCTTTGGAGAGATAAAACGAAGAATGAATGTGAACTTCGCATCCCATGTCACAAGTTTGTAGATGCATAAGTTGTGTAATATTTACTTATTAAAAATTACTAAACTGACGCTTTGCATAAATAATTGTCCATAGCAATATGGTACTCCATCCCAAATTATGTCATTCGAACTTTCTTGGAGAGTCAAAGCATCTCAAGTTTGAACAAATTTATATAACTAAATAGTAACATTAATGATACCAAACAAGTACCATTAGATTCTTTATTAATTATATTTTCATAGTATGCCTATTTGATGTCATAAATCTTTGTAATCCTCTATAATTTTGGTCAAACTTGAGATGCTTTAAGTCTCCAAGAAAGTTGGAATGACTTATAAGTTATCATTTGGAATGGAGGGAGTAGCTACAATAATACTCCCTCGTCCCAAAAAAAGAATACAACTATGGGTTGGGAGCCAGTTAGAGTGATTCATGTTTGACTAAGTTTCTAGTGAATGATATTTACATTTATAGCCCCAAATCAATTTTCGTAATTAATCAAATGATATTTAATTGATACCATAAATATTGATATTATTTATACATAACTGGTCAAACTTATAAGATACTAAAACATGACACTGCTAGAATTGCATTTTTTTTCTTAGACGGACGGAGTATCAAATTGCAGATGACCTAATGGTGAAAGTGAAGGCCTGTACCCTTAGTTTCCAACACAAAGCATGCACTGACAAGGTTCAGAAAAGAATAAGTACAGGAAAACAAGGGTAGTGTTCAATAGTTTTGACTTCTGCATTGTTCATACGTAAAACAATTTCAGAAAAAACATGTGCAACCTATAAAAAGTAGGTTCTCTCACAAACGTCACAGATCCCAAAAATTATCTGAAATCAAGCTAGGGACAATGTGTTACTTGCTTTCTGGAAAAACTGCCGCCCATTGTCTGTGTAAAGTCTCCATTTGACCGTATGTTCGTTTGAGACCACTGATCCATATTCAATCCATTGTAAACCAGTAGCATTTTCCTCAGAATGGTCACTAGCTGCAGCTGGGCTAACTGGGTCTTCCTGGGCAAATGCAGAGTCGTTGCTCAATCCAAGAAAAAAGGCTGCAATAAGATTTAGTTAAGTACTGCAAAGAATAATATGAAATTAACATTATAATATCCTGAAACTAAAATAGCAATGTTCTTTAAAACATCAAAACACCAAGCAGAATGTATGCAGGTAAGACAACTTATGGACGTATAAGGTTTTCACACATGTACATAGGTAATAACAGATCTAACAAATGGTAAAGGCTGACCCAAGGGTCAAACAAGTTCTATAAAGCGACAACAAAAGGAAGAAAAATATAATTGGAAAAGCTGTGAAGCTCAATATGGTGAACATAGCTTGATGCAGTGCAAACAAACATCAGATATGATTATACATGAAGGATATCATATTGTTTCATTGATTAATCCAAGCAAGATTTTGGTGTCCTAGCAAAGATACAACAAGATGTACCCTAATTCTGTTATGTAGACTGAGTGCCAAATTCACGTTGAAATTCCTAGTACACTCCTGTTTCTATACTTTATATATATCCATGGAGAATTATTGTCCAGCATCGCAATGTGTCCATGGAGGTGTCTTCACCCCCCCACCCCCCAGTCTCTATACTCTATATATACCATTCAAGTGGATGAATGCAATAAATCCCACACATTCACACATTATACGCAATCCTTCCTGTCTCCATGGTATCACGAGTTTATGGTTTTGATCCTAAGCTGAGGCTTGTGCTGCTGCCCCAAGGAAGATCACCAGGGGCAGCCCCTCGTAGGATGGTTTGGCCGCAGATCTAATCGATACACCACCCTAGTGTCGAGCAGCGATAGATCGTCAGGGTGGCTCACCGTGGGCATCAATGAACTGCTGTGTTATTCATCAATCCACCTCCCCTCTCCCCAGTGCCGCTGCTGGGCTGGCCGCAAAGGAGGGCCTTGGAAACGCTAGGATGTCACCGTAGGGGGCCCGGGTCCGCCATCATGGCAACATGGTGGCCACAGCCATCATGCTGTCACAAATGGATGTCGGACTATCACACCATCATCCAAGCCCATGGGCATCATCAGATCTGCTGCTATGTTTTCTTTCTTCCCAATCATAGGTTAGGATTGTGTTGCCCTACCTACTGATCCCTCGATGCTCGATCGTTGACTCTACCAAGGACGAGGTTGTTGTTGTGTACCCTCCTAGGCATTAATGACAACAACTCCATGAAAACCATCTTCCCAGTCGCCACCTATCCGGGATGGCGCCAAACATGCTGCAAGTCCTCATCAAGCTGACTAACAATCCAAGTCCGTGCATATTACTGCCACCTCCGGGAAATTGACATCAATGTCGCTAATGAATGACATGTGAGCACTTCTTAATACATCTGAGTAGCCCTGTCAACCTTCGCCATTCAGTCAGCTCATCATCATGCTGCAGTGGATCAGTTGGTGACAGCTTAAGTCTAGTGCTTATCTATTAGTAGTAGCTAGCATCTACTTTATTCCAGGAATATGCTACTTTAGTGCCTGCTACTTTATCCCTTACTTAGCAACTAAGTTATGCTTTATCCTTTACTTGGCTCTCAAGAAGATGCTATATATGTATCCCCTGAAACCAGCCATGTTGTTTGGCTTGATGAAATAGACAAACCGTGCCCCAAATCTTGGATTTCTCTCCAACAATTGGTATCTAGAGCCTGAGTTAACCTAGGTTCTTCCCCTTACCTCCAAGCCAAGCCATGTCTGTAGTACGCACAGCATCTTCATCTTCTTGAATCCCTCCGTCACCTCCAGTGCCAGGCACGGGGCCACCGTGGCGTCAACCCCGACGTGGAGGCTCGCCGCCTCCCTGGAGGCGGAGCGGCAGGAGTTGGAGGCGGAGGAGCTCGCGCTGGCGGCGGAGCAGGCGCAACGGCTGGCGGCCGCCGAGCCGCTGTACGGGCTGCAGGCCGCGGGCGCAGGCAGCTGAAGGCGCGAGATGCGGCAGCGGCGGCAGCAGCCCTGCGCCGCAGAAGCAGCGGGCGGGCGGGTGGAGAGGGGCGGAGGACTCCCCGCGCCCGCGGCGGACGCGGGGCGCGAGGCCTCGCGCCGCAGGCGGCTTCTGGCCTGGACGGACGGGCGCGCGACTCGCGGGCGCACGTGGTCGAGGCGCAGAGGAGTGGGCCAAGCGCGGCGGGGCGCACTGACCGGGACCAGGCGGGCGACTTCGACTTCCGTGATCCTCCTAGGCGTGAGCGCCTGTGTGGATCCACCGGGCTGGTCTCTACGGGCGGACGCTGGGCGGGCACAGCACCTGCAGGCGGACGCCGCAGGCGCACTTGGTGCTGGTGGACGCGCCCAGCAGCGGGCGGCGCCCCGGACGGGCTCCCCCAGAAGCAGCGGCCCCAAAGCAGCGGGCGGCCGTGCTGGCGCAGCAGCTGCCCGGCGAGCGTCCTCAGCGGCTTTGACGGGGCGGACACGGCCTCGACCCGCTCGTCATACGCGCGCTGCAGGCCAGGGCAGATCGCGAGTGCACCGAGCAGGTTCGGGCAGCCCGCCCGGCCCAGCGCCCGGCAGGAAGCGGTGGATCGCGCCTTCACGGTCGCGACCCGACGACCGGGGACCGGGCGCGTGCGAGGCGCCGGCGGATGCAACGACGCGACCGCGGCCCGACGCGTCCCCGGGCGGCTACGACTACGACAACGACGTGCTGGCGTGGTGGCGTGAGTGGGCGGGATCTTTGGCGCGTAGAGCCCTCACAGGCGGTGCGCCTCCCCTTCACCGGAGCGACGCCGGGGCCTCCGCGGACGGCCCGGCTCTCCTCCACTCGTGCACACCGTCGTCAAGGACTCCAATGCCAGCGCGGTTGGCCCATGCTCACCAAGACCAACTACACCGAGTGGCCGATGCTGATGAAGGTCAAGCTGCAAGCGCGACACTTGTGGGAGGCCATCCGGTATTGGCGACGCCGACTTCTACGAGGATCGGTGCGCACTGGAGGCCCTCCTTGCAGCTGTCCCGACGGAGGTGGGGGCCACCCTCGCCGACAAGGAGACGGCGAAGGACGCATGGGACGCCATCACCACCTCACGCGTCGGCAGCGACCGCGCCCGCAAGGCCACGCTGCTTAAGCCGCGATGATCGGGCGAACCTGGCATTCAAGCCAGGCGAGGACATCGACGACTTCTCCGTCCGCCTCACCATCTTGCAGCAGCAGCTGGAGCGGTACGGCGACGTCGACATCACCAAGGAGAGAGCCGTTGAGAAGCTCCTCGGCGCCGTCCCGAGGAAGTACAAGCAGCTGGCCACGTCGATTGCCACCCTTCTCGGCCTCGACCAGCTGACGATCAAGGAGGTGACGGGTCGCCTCAAGGACGTCGATGGGCTCGAGCAGCTACCTAGAACTAGTCTCTATCTGCGGCAAGCTTCTCTTCCCCGAGGAGCAGTTGCGTGCGCGCCAAAAGGAGCAGCAGAAGGCGGAGGCCTCGTTGTCGACAAGCGGCCGCAAGCGTCGACCGCGCAAGGAGCGCAAGGCTCCTCAAGCGCGTGGTGGCGCTCCTGACGGCGCCGGCGGCAAGGCGGCTCGGGACGACATCTGCAAGAACTGCGGCAAGACCATCCATTGGGCCAAGGACAGCCGAGGACAGCGGCGCGCGACGTTCAGCTACACGTTTGCGCAGCGCGGGAGAGTGACGAGCCGGCTCTATTCCTTGTCCACGGGAGCATCGAGCTGCACTCCTCTCCTGCACCGACCGCCGCTGCTCTCCACTATGACGAGCCGCGCGCCCACGCCTTCCTCGGCTCCGGTACGAGCGATGACAACATCGACGGATGGTACCTCGACACCGGCACCACCCACCACATGACCGGGTGTCGGGAGTACTTCTCCGACTTTGACTCCAGCGTTCGAGGCACCGTCAAATTCGGGGACTCCTCCGCCATGGAGATCAAGCGAGCCGGCTCCGTCATCTTCACCGCCAAGACGGCCGTGTTAGTCGCTGAATTCTAGCTCTTGGTAGGAGTAGAATCCTTACTCTCATCGAGGGAGAGGATGACACTAGAGTTGCGGCAATTTTCTGGTTTATTTCTCACACAATGCCATGCCAACCTTAGGGGTTGGGGATACATATTTATAGGCTGCTAACCAGCCAAGAATATGCCTAGATGCTAGTCTAAGATGCTAGTCTAAGATGCTGTCCTAACTAGTCTAAGATGCTGCCCTAACTGCTGTCCTAAAAGCAGTCAAGGAGATGCTAAAGCAGATGCTGTCCTAGATGCTAACTGTTGTCCCAAAAGCAGTCAAGGATGCAGGGTACAAGGACTACAAGGACCATGTGCTGCAGTCCCACAAAGACCAGCCACACACAGACTTATTACTGTCATTCTCCCCCTAAGTCTTGTGTGGCGCCTTCTAGGGAACTCGAACCATCCCAATCCTGGCGCGAAGCTCCTGGAACTTCACTCGCCAAAGGGACTTGGTGAGAAGGTCTGCCAGCTGATCTTGGGGTGTTGATGTAGCCGGCCTTGATGCTTCCTTCGTCCAAGCAGCTCCGAATGAAGTGGTACTTCACCCGGATGTGCTTACTCCGCTCATGGAAAACGGGGTTCTTTGCCGAGGCCGAGCGGACTTGTTGTCCACCCTAAGCTCCACCGCTTCAATGTCTCTCGCCGAGGAGATCACCAAGCAATCGAGCGAGCAGGCGCTGAGTTGAAGCGGTGGAAGCCGCTATGTACTCGGCCTCGCAGCTGGGACAGGGGCCACCACCGCCGCTTGACCGACCGCCCGCCTAACGAGGCACTTGCCGAGGAAGAAGAGAACCCCGCTTGTGCTCTTCTTTGGTGTCGATGTCGCCCCGCATGGTCACCGCCGCTGTATTCGATGAATTGTGCTGCACGGTGGCACCTCGGGTAGTAGAGACCATGGCCGAGGGTCCCCCAACGTAGCGGATGATCCTCTTCACGCCTGCTGATGCTCCTTCGTCGGTCGTTGCATGAACCGACTAACGTAGCCGACGGAGAATGCCAAGTCCGGCCGTGTGTGGGCGAGGTAGCGAAGGCTCCCCACAAGACGCCTGTCAGACGCATAGCATCCACATCCTCCGTCGCGGCTATCGCGGCTTAGCTTCAGCCCTCTCCTCCATCGGAGTGAGAACTGGGTTGCAGTCGGTGAGCCCAGCTAGCTCAACGATGCGCTTGGCGTAGGCAGTCTGTCGAAGCGTGATCCCGGAGTCATCCTGGTGCATCTCAATCCCCAGGTAGAAGGAGAGGGGCCCAAGGTCACTCATCTGGAAGGTGGCCTTCATCTCTTCCTTGAATGCCGCCACCTCCGCCTCCTTGGTGCCGGTGATCACCAAGTCGCCGACGTAGACACCCACCAGCAAGGCATTTCCTCCACGCCCGCCCGGTAGATGGCCGCCTCGGCGGGCTTTGCTCGAAGCCCATCCCCTTTAGCGTGGAATCCAGTTTGGCATTCCACGCCCCTCGTGCTCGCCGCAAGCCATAGGGCCTTGCGCAAGCGAGCACCTTGCCTTCCTTGCCGGGATCGCAAATCCCGGGCGGCCGATGCACGTAAACCTCCTCCTTCAAGTCGCCGTTAAGAAACGCTGACTTGACATCCATGTGATGAACGCGCCAGCCCTCCTGGGCGGCTAGCGCAAGGAGGAGCCGCACGGACTCCATCCGCTCCACGGGAAAGGCGTCGTCGAAGTCGATCCCTCCTGCTGCACGAAACCTCGCGCCACCAAGCGAGCCTTGTGCTTGACAATGGCGCCGGCTTCATCCCTCTTCAGCTTGAACACCCACTTAAGGGTGATCGCTGGGCGGTGACCACGGGGAGGTCAAGCCAAGCTCCCAAGTGCGGTTCCTCTCAACCGCATACATCTCCAACTGCATCGCGGCACGCCATGCCGCGCCTCTCTCAGCCCGCAAAGGACCGAGGCTCGCCGCCACACACAAGGTGTATTCAAGGCCTGTGTCGTGGTGACACCAGCCCCGGCACCGGCCGGTCACCGAGAAGGTCCTCCATTGTACGATACCGCAGCAGCTCGGCCGTCGTAACACGCATCGATGCGCTCCTCGCCGCGGGAGAGAGCTGGGGAAGCGAACTCCACCGGGCTGTTCTCGACGTGAGCCGGTGCTGGAGTAGACGTGTCTCGGGAGGAGCGGCCGCCGATGCTGGACTACGTGGCGACGCCGGGCTGTGGTGGAGTCGGCGAGGAACTCGCCGCGCCTGAAGTCGTGGGTCGAGAGCGTGGTGTTGCTGGTGTAGCACCCACCGGGGTCGATGGAGACTTGGGGACCGAGGTAGGCATGCTCGGCGAAGAAGAGTTGCCTACTCCCCCAGCCTCCCTCAAAGTGGACCCGCCGACGGTGAAGTCGCCATACGCGGGGTCGAGCCGCCGCCCACCGCCCTTGTCCCACACCCATCCTCGCCCTTCGCCGAACACAACGCTCGTGCCGCGGCGCACACGCCGTGTGTTCGGTCGAGGATGCGGTAGGCCTTCGAGCCCTCCGCGATAGCCGATGAACACCCTGAGTGCTCTGCCGTCGAGCTTGCCGATGTGGCCAAGCTCCTTGGCGAACGCGAGGCAGCCAAAGACCCGCAGGTGGAGACCGCCGGCTTGCGCCCATGCCAAGCCTCGATGACGGCGCCCCGCCGCCGAGGGCCTTGGTAGGCGAGCGGTTGCGGACGACGGCTGTCACCACCGCCTCTCCCTTAAGACAGCCCGGCATCCCCTCGCTTGAGAAGGGCCCGAGCCATCCCCACAACCGTGGGGTTGCAAGGGCCGACGACGCTGCTTCTGCTGCGGGCTGTACGGGCGCAGAGTAGTGGCGCTGAATGCCCTCATCAGCGCAGATACGACGCGAATTCAGCCGCTGCGGAATTCGCCGCCGCTGTCGGGCGGCGCAAGACGCGCAGCTTGCGGCCGCACTCCGCCTCCGCAACAGCCTGCAAGGCGGCGCTCGATGGTGTCCGCAACCTCTCCCTTGCTGCCAAGGATCATCACCCACATGTAGCGGGAGAGATCGTCGACGAGCAGCAGGAAGTAGCGTCGTCCTCCTGGTGTGACCGGTGTCACCGGGCCACACAAGTCTCCGTGCACGAGCTCGAGCCTCTCCTTGGCTCGGAAGCTCGCCTGCTGGGGAAAGGGGAGTCGCCTCTGCTTCGTCAACACGCAGACGTCGCAGAACTGCTCCGTATGGTCAAGGCACGGCAGGCCTCGCACCATCTCCTTGTTGCCGAGTTGCTTCGTGGCCTCGAAGTTGAGGTGCCCAAAGCTCATGCCACCGGCAAGTGTCGCCGTTGCGGGCGGGCTGCAAGACACACATGGGCTGCGCCACCGCACATGAAGAATGTAGAGGCGGTTGGCGCCCCTTTTCACCTTGGCGAGAAGAGAACGGTGGCGATCCCAGATCCGCAAGACACCGTGCTCGATCTCCACGCGCGAGCCTTTCTCATCCAGCTGTCCCAAGCTGATGATGGAGTTCCTCAGCGCAGGGATGTAGTAGACACCGGTGAGCAGCCGGTGTTCGCCGGTCTTGGCGGTGAAGACGACGGAGCCGACGCCCTTGATCTCCTCCGCAATGAGGCGCCCCCGAATTTGACGGAGCCTCGAACGCGGAGTCGAGCTCGAGAAGAACTCCCGCCGCCCGGTCATGTGGTGAGTCACGCCGTTGTCGAGGCACCATCCGTCGATCTTGTCGCCGCCGCCGGACCCGTTGCCGAGGAGGGCGTGTGCCTTGGGCTCATCAAGGTGGAGGAGAGCCGCTGCAATTGATGCCATTGGAGGTAGCTCGATGCTTGCATGTGCTATGAACATGAACAGGGCCGGCTCCTCCTCCGCCTGCGGCGACATGGGCCTGGCCGCGTGGTGGTTGCCGACAGCCCTTGGCCCAATGGCCAAGTCGGGCCGCCGATTTGGCGGCGTCGTCTCGTGCCGGCTTGGGCTTGCCGGCGGCGCTGCCCTTGGCACCTCCCGCGGGCGTCACCCTCAAAGACGTCCTCGTGCCCCGGCCTTAGCGTCTTTTTGCGCGGCTTGCCACGCTTGCGGCCACCCTTCGTGGAAGAAGGCTCCCCCTTCTTCCTATCACCTTAGCAAGCATCCCACTGCTCTCGAGTGAGAAGGAGCTTCCCGCCAACGGTGATGGGCCCCGAGGGAAACTGTGGCTCATTGTCGTCGACGACCTTGAGGTGACCTATCGCCTCCTCGATCGACATCGTGGAGAGGTCCAGCAAGGCCTCGATAGAGCGAGCCATCTGCTTGTACTTCTCGGGGACGCAGCGAAAGGCTTCTCGACAGCTCTCTCGTCGTCGAAGGTGTCGTCGCCGAACTGAACCAACCTCTGCAGCAAGGTGTTGAGACAGAGCAAAGTCATCAATGTCCTCACCCGGCTTGAAGGCCAGGTTCCCCACTCCTGGGCGGCGCCTGCGGTGTGGACTTGCGGGGGGCGGCCGCCAATGCGTGCTGCAGCGATGGCGTCCCAAGCCTCCTTGGCAGTCCGCTTGTTGGAAAGCGAGAACTGCATCTCGGACGGGACTGCAGCAATGAGGGCGTCCAGCGTCCGTCGATCCTGGTCGTAGTCGACGCCGCCCGCACGGGACTGCCTCCCACATGTGCCGCACTTGAGCCTCACCTTCATCACCGCAGCCCACTCGACGTAGTTGGTCTTGGTGAGGGTAGGCCACCCACCGCCGGGGCCAACATCCCCTCGACAACAGCCTGGAAACCGTGGTAATCACGGTACCGGGTCGGGGAGAGAGAGCCACGCTGCCTCGCGTGAAGGCGCGCTCTCCATTGGCCCGCCCGCCGCCACCGCCATGCGCGCCTCCTCTAGGGGAGCGCCACCGTCTTGGCGCGCTCCTCCGTGGGCGCCGCCACCAGCGCTGCCCGCGCTTGCAGGCTGCCGCCACGCTCGTGGGCGTGCGCAGCAGCCCACTGCGCTGCCCGCCCTCGCTGTGCCTCCCTCTCCAGCAGGTCGAGGTCCTCGTCGGCGCTATCACCACCAGAGATGGAGCTAGTGATGCTGCCGCGAACCCACCGACCTCTCGCTGCCGCTGCACGCTGCATCCGCCGCTGCCGCTGCTTCCACCTCCGCTCGGCTGCTGCCAGCTCTGCTGCAGCTAGCCTCGATGCCCTCGCTGCCGCCGCAGCGTCTCTACCCTGCTTCGCTCGCGTTCCTTTGCCGCAACGAGCTCGGCCTGCTGCTGGCGCCCCGCGTGCTCGAGGCAACCGAAGGCTGAGACCGTCCTGCGGACATGACGCGCTATCGGGGGGCTGCTGCGTGGAGGGAGTATGCAGGGACAGCCGGAGCTGCTGCTACTACCGGCTGGGGCAGCTGCAAGGCCGGGAAAGAAGATGAGCAGGAGATGCTCAGGCTACAGGATAGCGAGGCTCCGATACCACTTGTTAGTCGCTGAATTCTAGCTCTTGGTAGGAGTAGAATCCTTACTCTCATCGAGGGAGAGGATGACACTAGAGTTGGGGCAATTTTCTGGTTTATTTCTCACACAATGCCATGCCAACCTGAGGGGTTGGGGATACATATTTATAGGCTGCTAACCAGCCAAGAATATGCCTAGATGCTAGTCTTGCTGTCCTAACTAGTCTAAGATGCTGTCCTAACTGCTGTTCTAAAAGCAGTCAAGGAGATGCTAAAGCAGATGCTGTCCTAGATGCTAACTGCTGTCCCAAAAGCAGTCAAGGACGCAGGGTACAAGGACTACAAGGACCATGTGCTGCAGTCCCACAAAGACCAGCCACACACAGACTTATTACTGTCAGGCCGAGCACCGGCTGCTCACCAATGTCTACTACATCCCCGCGCTAAGGAACTCCATCAGCTGGACGAGAACGGATCGCGCGTGGAGATCGAGCACAGTGTGTTGCGGGCCTAGGACCACAGCCACCGGCTTCTCGCCAAGGTGAACAGGGGGAGCAACCGCCTCTACATCCTTCACGTACAGGTGGCACAGCCCCTCTGTCTTGCAGCCCGCCGCAACGACGACGCTTGGAGGTGGCATGTGCGCTATGGGCACCTCAACTTTGAGGCCCTGAGGCAGCTCGGCTGCAAGGAGATGGTTCGGAGCATGCCGCACGTTGACCACGTGGAGTAGTTCTGCAACACCTGTGTCCTCACCAAGTCGAGGCGGCTCCGCTTCCCTCGTCAGGCCAGCTTCCGCGCCACGAAGAAGCTGGAGCTCGTGCACGGTGACCTCTGCGGCCCCGTGACACCGGCCACACCTGGAGGCCGACACTACTTCCTGCTACTCGTCGACAACATCTCCAGCTACATGTGGAATATCCTCCTCAACAGCAAGGCGGGTGCAGCTAACGCCATCAAGCGCCATCAAGCTGTTGCAGAGGAGTGCGGCCGCAAGCTTCAAGTGCTACACACCGACAACGGAGGCGAGTTCACGGCGGCTGAGTTCGCGGCATACTGCGCCGACGAAGGGATCCAGTGCCACTTCTCTGCCCCGTACACCCCTCAGCAGAACGAGGTCGTCGAGCGCCGCAATCAGACCGTGGTGGCCACCGCTCGTGCCCTCCTCAAGCAGAGAGGGATGCTGGCGATCGCGGGGAGAGGCGGTGATGACAGCCGCCCACCTCCTGTCCTTTCGCCTACCAAGGCACTCGGCGCAAGACGCCTTACGAGGCGTGGCACGGACGCTTGAACCGGCGGTCAGCTACTTTCCACGTCTTCGGCTATCTCGCGTTCGTCAAGGAGCTTGGCCACGTTGGCAAGCTCGACGACCGGAGCACTCCGAGGGTCTTCATCGGCTACCCCGACGGCGTGAAGGGCTACCGCATTCTTGACGCCGAGACAAGGCGTGCGCATCGCACGTGACGTGGTGTTCGACGAAGCGGCGAAGTTGGGCGTGGGGGCAAGATGGTCGACGACGGATCAAGCCGACACTCGGCGACTTCCACTTTAAGGGAGCTGGGAGAGCTAGCAACTCGTCTTCACCGAGCTCGTCTACGTACACCATGCTCGCCATCGGCCCCGGCGAGTCCACCGCCCGGCCACGCCCGTGCTCTACACCGAGCCTTGGCGTTGTGCTCCCACGCCGCCACACCACACCCGGCTTTCCGGGAGGCACTGCAGCTCCTCGTGCTCCCACACCGGGGCCGCCTACACCTGCTACACCGTGCTCTCCACCGGTGCTCACTTCCCCAGGATCGACTTCAGCTGCTTCAGTCCACGACGAGCGGCAAGACGGTGGAATTCGCCACCCCGATGTCCAGCCGACGAGGACCGTGATCGGACGCCTACCACGACCGGCGCTCAGCGCTTACCGCACGTGTGGACGACATCCTCGGCGAAAGCAGCCCATCCACGAAGCTTGCTCAAAGACGACTAGGAGGCGGAGCTGCTCCTTGCCATCGACGACGAGGAGCCCCGCTCTTTTGCTGAGGCGGAGAGAGATGTGGCTTGGCGTGCCGCGATGAAGGAGATGAGCTCCGTCGAGCGGAACCGCACGTGGGAGGTTGCTGATCCTCGAACCGGCCACCGCGCCATCACCCTTCAGTGGGTGTTCAAGCTGAAGAAGGACGAGGCCGGGGCGGTGATCAAGCACAAGGCGAGGCTGGTGGCTCGTGGCTTTGTCCAGCAGAAGGGAGTCGACTTCGACGATGCCTTCACCCGCGTTGCGCGGATGGAGTCCATCAGCTCTTCCTCGCGCTAGCTGCCCAGTAGGGCTGGCGTGTGCACCACATGGACGTCAAGTCGGCCTTTCTCAGCGACGACCTGAAAGAAGAAGTCTACGTTCGCCAGCCACCCGGATTCGTCATCCCCGGCAAGGAGGGCAAGGTGCTTCGCCTGCGCAAGGCCCTCTACGGCTTGCGGCAGGCACCACGAGCTTGGAACGCCAAGCTAGACTCCACCCTCAAGCAAATGGAGTTCCAGCAGAGTCCTCACGAGGCCGCCGTCTACCGGCGGGGCAAGGGAGGCCATGCCTTGCTGGTGGGTGTGTATGTCGACGACCTGGTGATAACCGCACCAAGAAGGAGGAGATCAAGGCATTCAAGGCGGAGAAGAAGTCCGTCTTCCGGATGAGCGACCTCGGCCTTCTCCCCTTCTACACCGGGGATCGAGGTCCACCGGGGACAGCTCCCGCATCCGCCGCGGACTACCCACGCCAAGCGGATCGTCGAGCTGGGTGGCCTCACCGGCTACAACCCAGCTCACACTCCCATGGAGGAGAGGCTGAAGCTGAGCCGGGACAGCACAGCAAAGGAGGTGGACGCGACGCAGTACCGGCACATTGTGGGGAGTCTTCGCTACCTCATCCACACGCGCCCGGACTTGGCTTTCGCCGTGGGCTACGTCAGTCGGTTCATGCAGCGACCGACGTTGGAGCACCAATAGGCCGTGAAGAGGATCCTCTGCTAAGTCTTGCGTACCTCCAACTACGGCTTGCACTACCTGAGATACCCGGCGACAGCGACACGAGCAAGAGCACTAGCGGGACGCTATTCTTCCTCGGCAAGTGTCTTGTCAGCTGGCAGTCCGTCAAGCAGCAGGTGGCGGCCATGTCCAGCTACGAGGCGGAGTACATCGCTGCCACTATAGCTTCCACACAAGCGCTTTGGCTAGCCCGATTGCTGGGTGATCTCCTTCGGAAGGATGCCGAAGCGGTGCAGCTAAGGGTGGACAGCAAATCTGCCTTGGCTTTGGCGAAGAAACCCGTATTCCACGAACGCAGCAAGCACATTCGAGTGAGGTACCACTTCATCAGGAGCTGCTTGGAGGAGGGGAGCGTCAAGGCTGGGTATGTCAACATACAAGACCAGCTCTGGACTTCCTGATCAAGTCACTTGGGCGTGTCTAGAATCAGGAGCTTCGCGCCAAGATTGGGATGGTCCAAATCTGATCAAGTCACTTGGGCGTGTCTAGAATCAGGAGCTTCGCGCCAAGATTGGGATGATCCAAATCCACCCGAAGGCGATGCACAAGCCTTAGGGGGAGATTGACAGCTTAAGACTAGTGCTTATCTATTAGTAGTAGTTAGCATCTACTTTATTTTAGGAATATGCTACTTTAGTGGCTGCTACTTTATCCCTTACTTAGCAACTAAGTTTAGCTTTATCCTTTACTTGGCTCTCAAGAAGATGCCATATATGTATCCCCTGAAACCAGCCACGTTGTTTGGCTTGATGAAATAGACAAACCTTGCCCCAAATCTTGGATTTGTCTCCAACAGTTGGAAGCTAGTTGTGTGCCTCTGTTGATGCTTCAGACTTGCACCTCCCTCCATGGCTTCGATCACATCCACATCGACCTTGGCTATGTCAGTGACAAAAAGGGCTATCATCGGCACGGGCTACTCGTCGTCTCAGCAGCATCTGCTTTGCAAAGTCACTATGACTGCAGGGGATGTTAGTCTTCAACTTCTTCTCCGGTATGACCATCTGCAACACTCGTGCTATAGCTGCAGGGAACGTTAGAGTATATTTGGTGGTTAGGAGTGTAACCTGGTATCACCATATGTATCGAGAGATGTGTCTTTGCCACCAAAGTCTTTGTATTCTACATACCACCAAAGAGACTCAACGCAATACATCCCAGATATTATATGCAATCCTTCTTGCTTTCAGGGACTTTTGCTAGCTTCAGGTGATGCTGTTTTGAGGGGAACTATGTTTATTCAGCTTGTTCGCTTCAGCTAAAAAGCCGTTTCAGCTTATCAGCCAGCAGTATTTTTTTCTCACAGAAAATCAGCTGTTTCAACAGTGTTTTGGCTTATCAGCCGACTTATAAGTCCTGCCGAACAGCTCACTCATCCAAAAGCTTATCCACAAAGACAATTTCAATGAGGGCTTTTACCAACAGCCACAAAATTCCAAAAGCTTCGGCTCAAACAAACAGACACTAGCCACAAGTCAACTGTCCTCATCGACAAATACCTTGTACTCAAACTTTTGGATTTGTGATACAAGCAATGTACATGTGAGGCACAATCAGAATGCACAAACTCAAAGAGTGACGATGTGAAATACAAAATAATAAATTAAGTAACCAGAAGTGGTACAGAAAATATACCTGCATGTCCAATCAGTACAGCACCAACTGATGAACCCAACTTGTGATGCCATTGATGTTTGAAGTTACCGTTACATGCAAAGCCTAAGGCAAAACCATACAAAATTTATGAGCAATTTGCAACAGGAAACTGAAGCAGTATCACTCTTAATTGCACTGGAAAATTTTACAACAGCCAGGGCATTGTTCAGAAGTGGTAGGGAAAATGTTCGATTCATTACTGCTTTCAGGAACCCAGTTATGAATTTACAACGAACAAGCAATAGCATGTTTGATTTGAGAACAAAGTCCATGAAATTGAAAATGTTATATCACACACTACTGATATCACATTGCAGAAATGCAAGATGTTCCTTTTATGGTTCGGTGTCAAAACTACTAACTGAGAAAACAATTGCCATCTTAAATAAAGCAAGCAAAATATCCTGAATGTGGAGAACAGACGTCAACTGCATATTCGCAATCATGGCCACAAGCTACCCAACTACAACTATAAACTTCTCATTTCAAATAAAGAACAGTACACAGCATTGAACGCTAATGAAACCTCTGACCGTGCTTAAGCAAATTCCCATTAGCAACAGGGTTCCGTGTTCTCGACGGGATGGAATCAACACTCACCGGAGCGGAGGGTGCTGAGCGGTACTTCGACACGGTCGGCGGCGGATGGGCACGACTGCGTGACCAGAGCCGGCTTGGCAGCGGGAGTTGGGAAGAGGCAGTGAGTGGCTGCGGCGGGCTGGAGGAGGGGATGAGGGATGCGGCGGACGACGCGAAGGCAGGCGGCGGCCATGTAGGGAAAGCTTGGAGGGTGGCGGCGGCGTACCAGAAGTACAAAGCCCTAGGCGAAAAGGAAGAAATGTTAATAAAAAATGTTGTCAGAGTTACGAGCCATGGAAGCACTCCCACCCGAATAGAGCTGGACCCACCTGGAGTCTGTAGAACTCTTAGGGGATGTTTGGATTGAGGTGCAAAACATTTGCCATGGCACTTTTTGTTATTTTTTGGCAAATGAATCCAAATATGATAGATAAATCTTGGCAAATGGCAAATGTTTTACCTATTTTTATTTGCCATAAGGGAGTGGTAAATTTTGGCAAATGGACCTTGGAGTCTGTGCCGAACTACCCTTGCCTCTAGGATTAGCATTTAAGGCAGATTTGCATGTCATATAAAAGGTATTTATGATGGGCAAATTAGTCATTTGGGACAGCCATGCAAATCTTTTGCCAAATCATCCAAACACTAAATTTTTGGCAAATCTTTTGCCAAATGAGAATGGCAAAACATTTCTCTTATGCCAAAACCATCCAAACACGGCCTTAGAATCTACCATTTTCATTTAGAGCATCTCTAAGAATTTGTCAAAATTTATTTGATATCTTGTAATTTGACAACTCTCTAAAATATATGCAAGTGAAAAAGAGTCTCTCTCCAATAGTTTAGCATAATTCACTTGCCAAATTCAGATCAAACTTACGTTAGGAACCTTAAAACAGAAACAAAATTAAGTTTATATCCTTCCACCTCTTAAAAACTTACATCAAAAACCCTGAGGCTGAAACAAAATTATTTTTATACCCTTCCACCTCTTCTAATACGGATGAATGCGTGCGCGAGTCGAGCGCGCATATATGCTCGCGTGGAGGCTTTTTTTCTCAACTTGAGAACCTGGTATAGGGAACTGTTGGAGAAGGTTTTTTCTATTTTTGTCAAAAAAATAAAAATAGTAATCTAGGATGGAGAACTGTTGGAATTGCTCTTTGGATTGTAGGGTATTAGAAGAAAAATGAGTTTAAATACTTCTCAATTTCTTTTTAATTCTGAGATGAAATAGATAAATTCAAATTAGCCATGTAAGTGTTTTTTTCACACGTTCCACTTGTTGTCCTTCTGCCTCACAAGTACTAGTAGTGCTGTAGTGGGTAGGGGCAGGAGATGGGAAGCAGGACGGGGCACGAGGAGCGAGATGCCGAGGTCCAGTTGTTGCTGCGGAGGCACCGAGCCTCTCTAGCCTGCCCGATGCGTGGTGAGACTTTTTTTGAAAATTGAATATATCTATATATATATATATATATATATATATATATATATATATATATATGGCAGCGCTTATTCTACACTCTAGGTGTAAAATATTATTCTACACCCAGTAGTTAATACCCAGTAGCTAATACTGACTGATACAAATAATACTGACCAAAAAATACTGAACAATACTTAGTGATACTAAACCACATTCAAGTATTAGTCAAGAGTTGGCTTCAGTAGTGTTCAATATTTCTGAATTTTCTTTTAGTATTACTCAAGATTAGCTACTGGGTGTAGAATAATATTCTACACCTAGGGTGTAGAATAGGCCGCCGATATATATATACATGCTCTAAGGGGGCGTTTTTCTACTCCCGGGAGTAACTACTCCTACGAGAAGTATATGCACGCGAGTACGGCACTACTACGAACGTGCCTTTGGTCACTTGGGCAAAATGAGCAATAGCTCCCGAAAATTGGCGTCCGGGGACTAAAAGACCTTTAGTCCGGTTGGTAACACCAACCGGGACTAAAAGTCCCCAGCCCAACGGCTATGGTGTCGATCATCCGGGGGGGGACTTTTTAGTCCCGGTTGGTGTTACCAACCCGGGACTAAAAGCTCCATCTTTAGTCCCGGTTGGTAACACCAACCGGGACTAAAGGTTTTGTCCCGCCTCAGGTGACACCAGTAGGGACTAAAGATGGGACTTTAGTCCCGGTTTGTGTTAGGGACCGGGATTAAATCCTCCCCCCATATTTGAATCCTTCTTCCTCCCCCGGCCAAGCTGCCCGAGCTCACTTTCTTCTTTTGTTCTTCATGTTCTTCATGTGTTCTTGATTGATTTGTGCTCACATCTCCGGCTATTGATTCATTTCATCACTTCTACGCCGTCATTTACTTGTTTAGAGGTTACTAACTTCATCTTCTCAAGTTTTAGCTGCAGGTCATCTCGTTTTGTGGTGTTATACATGTGGTTTTTTATGTTTTGATTTCTACACTATTTTAAACTCCAATCACTTCATCGTTTAAATATTTTAATGTAGATAACTACAATTAAGACCCTAAAAATTAGTATACACCATTTATTACTATTATGTCTATCATATGTTTTGGTTTAGTTAAAAAAAATACTAAATTTATGGTTTGTCATTATAATTAGTTTTTTAAAAAATAACATTTGATAATACTTTAGTTTATAATTTGTGATCTGGTTAATTAGTTAATTATAACTAAGTATAAATAATACATTTGAAGGATTATTTAATTATAACTAAGAATGAATATAAAATTTATTTAGGAAAAATAAGAATGGAGAATTTTAGGTTATGTGTTAGTTAGTTACTTGAATACTTTATTTTTGGAATTTGTGATCGGGTTTATTAGTTAATTTAAACTAGTATGCATGCCACATTTCATGATTAGTTAGAAAAATAAATAACTTTGGTGTTTTTTAGTTTTGCTTGTTTAGAAAAAAATAGAAATAGAGAATTTTAGGTTATAATACTTTAATTTGCAATTTGTGACCGGGTTAATTAGTTAATTATAACTAGTATGCCTACCAAATTTCTTGATTATTTAGAGAAATAGAGAACTTTTGGTGTTTTTTTAATTTTGCTTGTTGAGAAAAATTAGAAATAGAGAATTTTAGGTTATTTGTTACTTTTATTTCTGTAGTAAAAATTAGAAACTTATCATACTTTATTTTGTAATGCAGACAATGACACGTGGTTGGATGTACAATGCCGATTGCCGCTCTAAAGAATTCATTGATGGTGTGCATTATTTCTTAAGAGTGGCCGAGGAAAACAAGCGGGATGGATTCATACGTTGCCCATGTGTCTTGTGTCAGAATTTGAAGGAAAATTCTAGCTCTAGAAATATTCACTCACATTTGTTGAAGTCGGGTTTCATGCCAAACTACATTTGTTGGACCAAGCATGGAGAAACAGGGATAATGATGGAAGAATGTGAAGAAGAACAAGAACAACTGGAGCCCGACGACCTTATTGCTCAATTCGGTGGCTTCGATGATACAAAGAATGGGAGAAGTCAAGAAGAGGGAGGTGCTCCCTGGTGAAGGTGATGCTCTTGGTGATGCCATTCGTGATGCAGTAAAGAATGTGAAAGTGAAAAGAGAAGACAAAGTTTGACCGCATGCTAGAAGATCACAAGAAATTATTATACCCATCCGCCCAAGATGGGCAAAAAAAAATTGGGTACAACACCGAGTTGTTGAAATGGAAGGCCTGTAATGGTGTATCCGATAAGGCATTTGGACAAGATTCTTGAAGATCCAAAAAAGATGCTTCCGAACCCTAATGAGTTGCCAACCACTACGCATTTAAGCAAAACAAAGTCGTCGTCCTTTGGGATTAGAAATCCGTAAGATACATGCATGTCCTAACGACGCATCCTATACCGTGGCAAGGACTACGAGAATTTAGAGGAATGCCCCGTATGTAAAGCATCATGGTATAAGATCAAAGCGAGATGACCCCGGCGATGTTGAGGGGGAAGAACATCCTTGGAAGAAAATCCCCTGCAAAGGTTATGTGGTATGCTCCTATAATACCTCGTCCGAAACGTCTTTTTTCGTAAAACAAGGACCATGCAAAGTTGTTGCGGTGGCACAAAGAAGACCGTAAGGTAGACAACATGTTGAGACACCCCTGGCCGATGGGTCTCGGTGGAGAGCAATAGATAGGGAGTTTCAGAGTTTGCAAAAGATACAAGAAACTTGAGGTTCGCTCTAAATGCCGGGACGGTATGAATCCTTTTGGTGAGCAAAGCGGTGGTCATAGCACTTGGCCTGTTACACTATGTATCTACAACTTTCCTCCATGGTTATGCATGAAGCAAAAGTTCATTATGATGCCGGTGCTCATCCAAGGGCCGAAGCAACCGGGCAATGACATTGATGTGTATCTAAGGCCATTGATTGAAGAACTTCTACTTTTATGGAGCGAAACAGGTGTTCATATGTGGGATGAGTACAAACAGGAACACTTCGACCGGCGAAAGCATTTGTTGTTTGTGACAATTAATGATTGGCCTGCTCTAAGTAATCTTTCAGGCAGTCAAACAAGGGATATAATGCATGCACACATTTTTTGATGATCTTGATAGTATATATTTGAAAAAATGCAGAAAGGTCGTGTACCTTGGGTATCGTTGATTTCTTTCTGTGAATCACCCAGTTAGAAAGAAAGGCAAGCATTTTAAAGGTAAGGCAGACCACCGACTCAAGCCTCGCAACAGAACTGGAGAAGATGTATTTGAGATGGTTAAGGATGTGAAAGTAATTTTTGGTAAGGGACGGGGCACCAACCGGTTCCAAAAAGATGCAGCGGGTCATGCACCCATGTGGAAGAAGAAGTCAATATTTTGGGAGCTACCGTATTGGCAAGTCCTAGAGGTCCGTAATGCGATCGACGTCATGCACCTGACAAAGAATCTTTGTGTGAACCTTCTAGGATTCATGGGTGTGTATGGGAAGCCTAAGAATTCACTTGAAGCACGACAAGACTTGCAAATGGATGGAAAGCGAGACAACCCGCATCCGTAGAGAAGCAGATGATGGATGCCAATATTTAAGACCACGCTAGCTACACTCTTAGCAATGAAGAGAAAGAAATTATGTTTGAATGCTTAAGCAAGCATCAAGGTTCCATATGGATTCTCCTCTAATATAAAAGGTATAATAAATGTGTCCGAGAAGAAATTTCTGCACTTAAAGTCGCATGACCGCCATGTGCTTATGACGCAATTGCTTCGGTTGCATTAAGAGGAATTCTACCTCCACATGTACGCCTAGCAACCGTTAAGCTATGTGCATTCCTCAATGCAATTTCTTAGAAGGCAATCAATCCAATGGAACTTCTTTGCTCTGAGAATGATGTGGTTCAATGTCTTGTCGACTTTGAGTTAGTATTCCCTCCATCCTTCTTTGATATCATGACACACCTCCTAGTTCATGTGGTCAAGGAGATCAATATTCTTGGTCCTGTGTTTCTGCATAATATGTTTCCTTTCGAGAGGTTTATGGGAGTCCTGAAGAAATATGTCCACGGCGTGCTCGGCCGGAAAGGAAGCATCGCAGAGGGCTATGGGGACAGAGGAGGTCATTGAGTTCTACGTGTTGAATTCATTCCCCGAACTTGACCCAATTGGTGTTTCTGAATCACGACACGAGGGGAGACTGAGCGGAAAAGGAACGATTGGAAAGAAAACCTACATCGGTACGGGGGACGATTGTTTCAATAAAGCACACTACACAGTTCTTCAAAACTCATCCATGGTGGAGCCGTATGTTAAGAAACACAAGAACTTTCTACGATCCCAGTTCCCAGAGAAGAATGAAGCTTGGCTTATACGTCAGCACATGGACACTTTCAGTGATTGGTTACGAAAAGAATGTCAGGGCAATGACCAGATTGATGAGCAACTATATTTGTTGGCTAGACAACCATCATGGCACATCCTCACGTTCAAAGGGTACGAGATAAATGGAAATACATTTTACACCCTAGGCCAAGATAAAAAAAGCACGAACCAAAACAGTGGGGTTCGCGTAGACGCCACCGACCCGAATGGAAACAGATAAACATATTATGGCCGCATAGGGGAGATTTGGGAACTAGACTACGCACCTAATTTTAAAGTCTCTTTATTCCGGTGCCAATGGGTCAAGAATACCGGAGGCGGGGTAACAGATTGACAAAGACTATGGAATGACAACGGTGGACCTCAACAATGTTGGATACAAAGGTGAACCATTCGGCCCTTTTGCTGATGTGAATCGGGTATTCTATGTGAAAGACATGTCTACAAAACAGAAGAGAGGAAAAAATGACAACAAATCAACAAATGAGCCAAAAACGCCATATAGTTCTCTCGGGGAAAAGAAACATTGTGGGAATTGAGGACAAGTCGGATATTTTAAGATTATGAAAGTGATGACCTAATCACGCCTTTCAATGTGACCAAAGATCCGAGCATCATGATAAATGCCGAGGACACTCCATGGTTACGTCAAGATCATGACCAAGGAACATACGTCAAAAAAGAAGATCACTACTGTGTCCGCCTAATATATAGAGTGTATTAGAGTATGTGTATGTGACAATTGTAACATAAGATATTTATATTAGTTGTTTTTATTTTATATAATTTCAAATATTGATATGACATGTTATTATGAAAGCAATTCGACAAAAAGAAATGGAACTGTTATTTTTTAATAAATTAATACCCATTCTTTTATTTACTATATAATTAACAAAAATAATCTATTTAGAAAGCATAGATAAACAAAAAATTTATATTTTACAATTAATAAAATAGAAACTAGGCAAAAGGAAATATACCTGTTATTTTTCAAAAAAAAATTTGCCTTCAAATACAAATCCTATTTGATGTACATTTTTTACGTCTCGCATTTGGAGTTTCAATGTTGATAAATGCAAGAATTCACGTTAGCATTATGAAAAAACAAATTTTCTGTCCAAAAGCAACAATTTTAAATTTTTTATTTGATCAATATATTTTTGCATTAACAAAATATGAATTATTATTTACATTTACAATCACTATTATAAGGTAACAAATAAATTTATGGTACAAAATATATAAAGTGTACAAGAAGGCAAAAGGAAATGCAATTGTGATTTTCAAAATATTTTATGCCTACTCTTTCATTTACTATGCAATTAATAAGATTTAGAATATATATAAACCAAACTGATTTATAAACAACAACCGTAAACCCTAAAATCGAAAGGAACTTTTAGTCGGATCGTGGTTGGAACCGGGACTAAAAGTTAACCTTTAGTCCCGGTGCGGGGGTTGGAACCGGGACTAAAAGTTAACCTTTAGTCCGGTGCTTGTTGCGCACGAGGGTTAAAGGTCCTTTAGTCCCGGTGCGTGGCTGCAACCGGGACTAAAAGGTCCACACGGGTATATATTCCCGGCGTCTTCTTCCTTCCTCCTCCCGATCCGGATCGGCGTCCTAATACACCGCCGCCGCCACCGCACATCCCTTGCCCTCTCCGGCGGCGTCGCATGACGACCGCCGCCCGGCGCTCTCCCTCGCGCAGCGTGGTAGCCTCGCCGCCCGTCGCCGGGCCTCTTCCTCGCCCGGCTGGTCCTCGTCTGATAGCGCGGGGGCGCCGTCGGCCCGCCAAGCGGCCGTGCCGCCGTCGTCGAGGTTGGCTTGCCGCTGCTTCCTCCTGCGGCGCCCCGGCGGCCCGCCCGCGGTGCCTTCTTCTCGGCGTCGTCCACCTCGTCGAGCCCCCCCCGCGGCCGCCTCCTCGCCCGGCCAACCGCCTCCGCCGCCCGGCCGTCGTCCTCCTCTTTCTCCGGCGAAGGCCAGCGCCGCCGCAAGCGGTGCGGCGCCTCCTCTTCTCCGGCCAGAGGCCCGCGCCGCCGTCTCCCACTGTTCCCGGCCGCCGCCTCCTTCATTCTCCGGCCGAGAGGCCCGCGCCGCCGTCGACCGTCAAAGGGTGGCGCCCAGGCGAGCTAGAATGCGTGTATGTGTTTGTGTTTGTGTTGGCCGGCCATCGAGCCCGAGCCGTCGTCGTCGAGCAGCGGAATGTGTGTATCATTTTGTGTTGTGGTGGCCGGCCATCGAGCCCGAGCCGAGAGCATCGCCTCCACGCAGGACTTGGCGAGAGAATGCAACAACGCGATGAACGTTAAACGTGGGCAAACTATTCGTTTTATATGAAACCCTAACGACGTAGCGACGACCTAGCGACTACCGGATGAACGAAGATATGACCAAGCGACAACCGGACGAACGAAGTCACGACCTAGC
This sequence comes from Chrysopogon serrulatus, assembly GCA_015844335.1. NCBI lineage: Eukaryota > Viridiplantae > Streptophyta > Magnoliopsida > Poales > Poaceae > Chrysopogon > Chrysopogon serrulatus. Next base: position 249,118 of record JADLZL010004721.1, read on the forward strand.
GACGACTTAGCGACGCGCCCTAGCGACCTAACCGGACGACAACCTAGCGAACCAAGTCACAACGACCTAGCAGCACGACGACCTAGCTTAACATGACATGACGACCTAGCTACTTAGCGTCGACTTAGCGAATATAATTAAACACCTTACTCAATATAATTAACTTTATTATGTAATATATTAATAAAGTCTTGTAATATTAATGGTACTTATTATTAATAAAGTATTCTAATATTAATGGTACTTGTTAATAAAGTCTTCTAATATTTAATGTCTAGTAACTTTATTATGTCATGTGATAGTAACTTCATTATGTCATGTGATAGTACTTCATCATTTCATGTGATAGTAACTTCATTATGTCATATAATATTAACTTCATTATGTCTAATAACTTCAATATATCATATAATATATAAGGTTTTGTAATATTGTAATATTTTAATCTAATGCCAAGTAACTTCATTAATAAAAGTAATGTCATGTGAAACCTATTCGAAACCCTATTAGATTATTGGTTATTAAAAAGAAAAAACATACACTTAGTGTATGGATACGCTAAGTGTATATTTCCTTATGTGCAACATAGCATTTCACTTATGTTTCCACTGCCTCTATATGTTTGCTAAGTGTGTATTTTTCTTTTTTCTTGTGGCGCTACATCCAAATGATAACATCTTTCATATATATTTGCGTAAATGGCCGATCCGAATGATAACATGGATGAGGCAATGCTGGACATAATCAACAAGCGGCGGCAACCAAAATCCCCAAGTCCAAGGTGATGAAAATGAACAAATAGATGATGGGAGTCAAGATTGCCGCTGATTATGAAGAACTTGTGGGAGACAATCCCGATGAGGTCTATCTACAATCTAGTCTATATGTATATATATGAAATTAAAAAGAATGGCTTTTGTATTAATATGTTTATGCTTGTTTGTGTAGCCCTCGGATCGCGACAACTACCGGGAGTAGTAGAAAAGTGCGAGGCCCGAAGAAGCCGTTGGAGGGTCGGTACATTCCGTCGGAATTTGACGAGGGTACAGGCCAAGTACTTGGGGAACATTCAAAGAAATTTGTTGCGACTTGTGGGTACCTTGTAAGGGACCGGGCTCCCGATCGGTGCTCGAGAATGGAGACAACGGAAAGATGACCCTAATATTAGTTTTGTCTCAGATCGTGACAAGGAATTGCTTTGGCTAGATATCCTTCAATATTTCACGCTCGATACACAGGATGAAGCTTTGAAGGAGAAGGTTCAAATTTAGGCTATGCAGAAGATGGCCAAACAATTTCAGGCTTGGAAGAAGAAACTGCACAAGACTTTTATTGCAAATAACCGGACACCGGATTTCACCAACAAGGCCTACGTCAAGTTGAGGCCTTTTTGGGATGAGTTCGTACGGTTCAAGAACTCAGATGAGGGTCAGGCACGGATGATCCGTAATCAGGAAAATGCTAGACATAAGCAATACCACCATCACTTGGGTTCAGGTGGCTACCGGACTGCTATTCCCAAGTGGTAGAAGCTGGAACAGGAGATTGTTGACAAGGGGATGGAACCAGAATCACTGCACTGGCCTGAGCGCGCCAAGTATTGGTTCTTCGGTCATGGGGGAACCCTCGACCTAGAGACCGAAAAGGTAGTGTACGGCGAGAAGCTGCAGAGAGTGGGACAGAGAATGGCCTATGCCCGAGGATTAGTTGAAAGTGGCGCCTGGTAGCCAAATAGAGAGAAGGATGAGCTGACATACGCCCTGGAGACTACTGAACACAGTGGGCGAACAAGAGGCTATGGAGAGATATCGTGGGAGCATGGCTTCCCTAAAGATAGACACACTTATAGAAGCCGCCAAAGAAAGAAGGAAGATGAGGCAGAGCGATTGCGTAGGTTGGAGGCAATGGTGATGGAGTCACAAGCAGCGGCTCGTGAAGCGATACTGCGAGAGAAAGCACTTGAAGAGAGAATGAACGAGGAAATCAAAAGGCAAGTGCGAAGGAAGCGTAAGTTCTATGCAAAGGCAAACCGCATCGAGCACGGAGTCAACATTAGCCCCCGGCCGGTTGAAAAGCGGTTGCGCTTCCACGGAGGTGCCAACTATTCAAGACGACGTGGGGGCTGCGCTTTCCGGTGGATGACGTCACCGAAGCTAAGACAACATGTGAGCTGCATATTCCACGGGGGCTGCCACAATCATGGTTCTTTGTCGGTGTTGTAACTCATATCGACCCTACGAAGACACCAAGAATCCATGGGGCGAGGATTCCAAATTGGATATGCTAGTGTCTCGGTGGATAGAGTTGTCAAAGGCTTCGAAAATATGCAACTTGAGATAGAAGGAGGTGATGGAGAGAAGACTCTAGGACAAAGCAGAGAAGTCTTTCATTTGTTGGCGCAAGCGCTACATCATTATTCTGGGGCATCACCTAGTAGTCTGCCACCACCTCCTCGTCATGAACCTAACCCTAGGTGCGGATGAAACTTGACGATACATTTAATCACTAACTTTATTTTGCATTCCCTTAGTTAGCGGTTTACTCATATACCTCTTTGGTTTCACGGGTGGTCACCAACATGTCATAGTGCTGCGAGTGATGACGAGGCAAGACAAGACACGGCCGCATCGCCTCGGGCCGCAACGCCGCCTCCTCGGGCTGCAACGCCACCACCTCGGGCTCCAACCCCGCCACCACGTGCTCCAACGCCGCCTCCTCGGGCTCCAACCCCGCCACCTCGGGCTCAAACGCCGCCTCCTCGGGCTCCAACACCGACACCGGCTGCCCCCTCGCCTCCACGTCGGGCTCCAACCCCCCCCCCGGCCGCGCCATCTCCTTCCACACGTGGCTCCAGCCAATAAAACCGGTGGACCCACCATTGAAGAAGAGGCCGGCCACACGATCAAATGTGTCGGCCGCCAAGAGCCAAAAAAAAGAAAGTCTCTCGAGAAGAAACAACCCGTCATTCCTAAGAAGCTATCCTATGAGAAGACCTGGTGCAGAAATAGAAACTTCGGTAAAGTCGATGTGGACAGTTTCTTCAAGAGACTTAAGGATGAAAGAGAATCCAAGCGGAACCCTAAGAAGCCCTACCTCTTGCTAAAGCCAGAAGATCTACGGCAAAGGGTTGAGGCTCAACAAAAAAAGAGGCGTGCAGCTCAGAAAGAATCGTCATCTTTATCTAACTATGAGCGCACTCTAACCAAATCCCTAGAAGAAGAAGAAGAAAAAAGAAAAGAGCACGCAAGGATGTAGCACAGCTCGGGGAACAATCAAAGCAATCGGTGCCCCCCCGCTAGTCATTGGAAATGAATATGGTTCAAACATCGACGTGCTAGACCAGCAGATACCTCCGATTTGCACTATGATGATCTTGAAACTTTTTTTTGAGGACACCGTTCTTACCTTATCCCAAATGATAGTGGGGCAGCAATTGAAAGTGCAAAAGAAATTGATCATTATCGAAGACATATGAATATGGCAAGAGTCTGTGCAACCCTGCGGCCCTCAGCAAACTTGGCACGCAGATGTACTTGCTAAACAAGTGGTACCTCGATGCGTGTGGCGAAGTGCGAGATGACTATATTTGCGTCCGAATTAGAAACCATCATTACTTACGTGGTGATGATGTTATTTATGTTCAATTTAATGAGCTACACCAGCTATGCCACATGGACGCTCCGGACAAAGCTCTAATCACCTTCGCCTACGTAAGTGATTCTTTTTTTATAATAATATCATCAGAACTTATCATGTATATGTATAACTAATTACGTAAACCGGCTATACATATGCAGACACATGATGAGGGACCTCGAGCTAAAATGACAAGGAGGTTGGATTTGTAGATCCTTATGTTGTATTCAAAGACCCCAAGACTCCGTATGCCATATGGAGAGTTCAAACGGAGAGAAATCTACGGAGGTACTTGATCAATCAAAAGGATAAAAGATATATACTCTTTCCCTATAACTTTAAGTAAGTATCATTATCGTGTGTACGTACATTCTATTAACCCAATTGATGAGATCGGTGTGAAGATAAATAATTATTTTGCCTACACACAAATGCAGCTTTCATTGGATACTAATTGTGATTGACATGTGGCAATCTCATTTGATAATCTATGACTCGTTGAGAAAACCTTTGGACCTTTACCAAGAAATGATAGATATTATCCAAGGGTAACTTCGATCTCTAAATATTACTTTCAGCTCTTTTTAACTCTGTAATAGATATTTAATAATGATCGTTTTATTGCTAGGGTTTGGGTTTGGTTCGTGCGTAAAACACCGCCCGATTTAAAAGCGCTACTTTCAAAGCCTATCCTACATCGTGGATTCTACGGCAGCCACATGGGGCAAAAATTTATGCGGATACTATGTCTGCGAATTTCTAAATATCTATAAAAAAGATCAAATCTTGAACACGCAAAAGTATGTAACATGTATATATAATAAGTTCATTTCAATTATTTGTTGCTATTTACTAAATCTTATACATATCTATAACTTTTTTTTTTCTTTAATGATTACTATAGGACACGTGGTTGAGGGAGAAGGTGTTGACTGAAGTCCGCCTAAAAGCAATTCAGAGAGACACTCGCGGGATTTCTTAACGACCAAGTCCTAAATCCCGCCGGCGAGTACTTCTTCAACCACGACGAGCCACTCAAACCAAACCATGATAATCATTTGTATGATGCTTGAGTGGCGGAGAACAATTAAGTTGTAAATACTTTATTCGTGACGGAGACATGTAAATTTTATATCATAGATCTATAGATATGTATAATATATAAATAGTATTATGTAATTTATTTATATGTAATGATCTAAATTATAAATTATAGGTGCGTGTCTACATAAACAAGCAGCGAACAATACGCATTCGAAAAAATAATAATAATACAATTGTAAACCAGAAAGGGAAAACCAAAAAAAAAAGAAAAGGAAAAAGAAAAGGAAAAAGAAAAGGAAAAAGAAAAAAAAAAAAAAAAACTCTTTAGTCCCGGTTGGTAACACCAACCGGACTAAAAAGTGGCACCTGTGTGGCGCACCTCGGCACACCCTTTAGTCCCGGTTGATGTTACCAACCGTCGGGCCGCCTGAACCGGGGACTAAAGGTGGGACATTTAGTCCCAAAACCTTAGTCCCGGCTCCGCAGCCGGGACTAAAGGCCCATCCGCACCGGGACTAAAGGCTTGTTCTGTACTAGTGCGGCTAACGGAGACGTCGGACGGGAGATGTGGGGGTGCGGGCCGTTACTCCTAAACAGGTTGTCGGAATCCGATCCAAATCACAGTGCGGCATGCAACTTACTGTTATGTCACCGTGATTCAAGGATTCATAGATCAATTAAGTAAACGGCGGCGGCGCATATATAGCTAGTACATCGTATACATGTATCAGAGTACAAGCATATACCTACCTATTTGAACGAAGTATGCAAATACGTATACATGCACAAGTGCGCCGCGTTCGAGCGTTGTATATGCACGTCAACTGTTGGTATATACGTGATTATATTATTTAATAAGCAGCGGCTGGCCGAATATAAATAGTATATACTAATACTTCCACTACTATAAGGCCATAGTATATGGTAATACTTTCACTATAAGAGTATGTACGATAAAATACTAGGCAACATATTTGTTACTACTTTGGAAAATACATGGATTTATGTGTACTTCACAATGAGCGGGGAGGAGGATGTACCAGTGGCGAGGCTACGTTATGTCGTCAGGGTCAGCCGACCCCGATGACTCGACGGCCGCTTCAGGTACCCTACGATTTTCCACCAGCCAAGACCCCGGTGAAAAAAATATTTGACCCCGGTGACATAAAAGACTCGCTCAGCAGCCCAACACGGTCGGACCCAGCCAGCCAACCTTGCAACGAAACTACGGGGCAGTATGCAATCCCTTGGCCCAGTAGACAACAGCCCACGTCATGGACGTACAACACCAGCACTACTAGTTTTTGCATTAATCGACTATTCCTCTCCGTGACTCGCCCCAATTTAATTTGTTGCTTCTTCTGTTTTAGAAGTACGTAATTTTTTAGGTGATTTTTAGAATTCTGATCTCCCATTGATGAATACGTAAACAATTATTTTTTTATTTTAATAGAAGCAAATAATATTGATAATGTGTGAGCTTTTATAATATTATTTATAACATTTTATCATAGTATTTGGTTACTTATGTTATCCATATTATTGTTATTACAAGCCAGAAGTTATTACTACTATGGTGTCATTTGGTTGAGCCCTAATATTGTAACCATGATGTAATTAGGATGCGGCGCTACGGGTTACAATTTACGAGAAACGCGAGTTTATTTGGTTGGCATCCGCGCTTGTAGCTCTGCCTAAGGTGATTGGATAACTGCAATGGATGAGTGGTATCGGCCTTAAGCTATTACATATCAAGTTCTGACGTTGGTTATCAATGTCGGACCGGCCAAACTAAACATGAGCAATGTGGTCTGTTCCAGGTTCAAAACACCCAACCAAACACCTCGTTATATTTGGATCGACCCCGGCAACATTTTGTCCTGGCTTCGCCCCTGGGATGTACGCATACTTCGTGGGAGGATATGTATGCATACTGCGTGGGAGTATGTACGCATACTTTGTGCAAACATATACGTATGAATTGATACTACTATAATTTAAAAAGTATCCATTCATTTAATAATACTGAAAGAACTATCAAGTGACACTTTTAATCTCAAAATGGGTATCAAAACAGATCTGAAAAATATTATGTGACACTTTGATCTCATATCCCGAAAAAATAATACAGTGATGCTTAGATCTGAACGTGCACATTGACTAACTGAATGTGTATATACATGCTAATTTTTTAAGAGATACACACATACTATATATTTTAAGAATAAAATACCGTAATTCTATTTTGAAAAGGGAGGACGTACGTGGAGATACTTTTTTGAAAAATTAAAGGAGTATGTGTATATACATTTTTTGACAAAGGAGTATTATGTGTATATACCATTTTTCAACAAGGGTATGCGTACATACTATACAAGTATTTCTTTAAAATAAAGAGAGTATGCTTACATACATTTGGAATAAGGGAGTATCTGTACATATTTTTGACAGAGATTTATATATAAATTTTTATTACGTGCATAGTGTCCACAATATATGTCGGTGTTTAGCCACCGATAGCCTGCCACGGGGTTCCCGTAGCAGTTAATTCGGATCTCGGCGAATACTAGAACTCGGTGGTTACGTAAGAGACACTCGGTTTATCCTGGTTCGAGCTCTCGTCGTCGAGTAAAAGCTCTACTCCAGTCGGCCTTAGCCTTTTGCGTTGGATTGATGTATGATTGTGTGTTGTTGTCGTTTGTTACAATGAGGGTGCTCTGGCCTCTTTTTATGAGAGAAAAGAGACAGAGCTTTAGTTCTAATCCTAGTCGGACTTAGTAGAGAGAGTTCTGTTCCTATTACAGAAGTTACTTTCTATTCGTCTAACTAGGACAGGACGTCTTCTGCTTGCAATCGGTCCTCTTGCCTCTGTCTTGTGGGTCCGCCTGAACGGTAGTCATGTTGGTAGGGAACCGTCTTGGTTCCACATCGACAAGCCCCCGAGCATTTTGAAGTAGAACTCGGGAGACGACTTGTTTCATGAGTGATGCTTTGAAGTGGTCTTTCTTGAAGCCTTTCTTCTTTTTCGTTGTGCACTGTAGGTGCACTCATTGAGTGTAGCCCCCGAGACTCTTTCTATTTATTTATAAGTAGCTGAAGGGTCTTGAAAAATTCAGAAAAAAGTTGAGGGTGTATACCCTGTAGCCCCCGAGCCTTTGTCCGAGTTCTTTTTCTTAAAAGTAGTCGGACGATGGCTTTTGGTTGGTACATTGTCCTTAAATTTATGCAAAGAATCGTCGTAGCTGGGATATGTGACATGAGTTCTTTACTGGCGCTCCGTCTTCAGTCATTAGCTCGTAAGAACCCGGTCCCGTTACTTTTACTATTATGAAAGGTCCCTCCTAAAGACTGAGTAGTCTATGCCTTCCATCTAGTTTCTGGATTCTTCGAAGGACTAGGTCTCCAGCTTGTAGGCTTCTCGGCTGTTGCATTGATTCTGACTTCTTCCAGACTGTCAATTTCTAGTCTTCTTGTTTCTTCTGCCTCTGCTTCATTGTATTGTTCAATCTTTGGAGATGTCCAGATTAAATCTATCTGGTAGTACGGCTTCCGACCCGTAGACCAGAAAGAAAGGTGAGTAGCCGGTAGCTCGCTTTTTATTTGAGTTCTTAGTCCCCGGACTACTTTTTGGTAGCTCGTCTATCCATTTTGATCCATAATCTTTTAGATCTTCATATAATCTTGATTTTAAACTGGCTAGTATGAGGCCGTTGGCCCTCTCGACTTGTCCATTTGCTTGTGGATGAGCGACTGATGCTTAATCTATACTGAAACCGCAGTCTTGTGCCCAGCTCTTGAATTCATTGGCTGTGAAAGGTGATCCTAGATCTGTGATTATCCTGTTTGGCATTCCAAATCTGTGTAAGATTTCTTAAATGAGTTCTTGTGCTTTGGGCAAACTATATTTCACCAAAGGTTTGTATTCTATCCATTTGGTAAATTTATCAATGGCCACGAAGATGTATTCGAATTCCCCTTTAGATTTCTTGAGTGGTCCTACTTGGTCAAGCCCCCAGCATGAAAATGGCCATGCAGGTGGAATGCAAATCAGATTATGACCTAGAATATGTGCTTGTCTTGCGAACATCTGGCAGTTTTTGCAGTGTTTGACCAATTCTTCGGCGTCCTTTAGCGCTGTTGGCCAATAGAATCCTGATCGGAATGTCTTTCCGACTAGTGTTCTTGAAGACGCATGATTTTCACTGCATCCTGAGTGCATTTCTAGTAATATTTCCTTTCCTTCCGATGTTGGAACACATTTTAATAGTACTCCTGATGATGCTGCTCTCTTGTAGAGATTATTTCCTACCAGGGCGTAGTTTTTGCTTCTTCTGATAACCCGAGTTGCTTCTGTTTTATTGTCTAGCAGTTTCTTTTCTTTGATGTAATCTATGAATACTTGCATTTAAGTTGTGTTGTCTGAGTTGATTGTCAAGATTTGCTCTTGATCTAACTTGTTTTCAGGTGTTACCTCGCTGGTCCTTTTGATTGAAGGCTTGGTTAGCTTTTTGACAAAGACCCCAGCTGGCACTTTTGCTCTGTCTGAGCCAAGTTTGGCTAGTACATCTGCTGCGATATTTGAGTCTTGTAGTATATGATGAATTTCTAAACCTTGAAAATTTTTCTTGAGTTTCCGTATTTCTGCACAGTAAACATCCATATTTTTTGGTACAATTCCAGTCTTTATTTACTTGATTGACAACTACCGCTGAGTCTCCATAGACGAGTAGTCTTTTGATTCCTAGCGATGTTGTGACTTGTAGTCCATGAATGAGAACTTCATACTCTGCTTCATTGTTAGTGGCTTGCCATAAAATTTGTAAAACATATTTGAGTTGTTTTCCATCTGGTGCAATGAGTAGTACTCCAGCTCCTGCCCCTCCTAGTTTCAAAGATCCATCGAAGTACATTTTCCAATGGTCTAGGATGGCGTCTGGAGTGGGTTGTTGTATCTCAGTCCATTCCGCGATGAAGTCGGTCAGTGCCTGAGATTTGATTGCCTTTCTTGGTGTGAATTCTATTTTGAGTGCTCCGAGTTCTACTGCCCATTTTGAGATTCTTCCTGTTAAGTCTCGATTTCTTAAGATATCGCTGAGCGGGAAATCTGTTACGACGATGATTTTGTGTACTTCAAAGTAGTGCCTGAGCTTCCTTGACGTTATCAGGATTGCGTAGATTAGTTTTTGTACGTGAGGATATCTGACTTTTGATTCTGTAAGTACTTCGCTGATGTAGTAGACTGGCCTTTGGACTTTATAGACGTGTCCCTGTTCTTCTCTTTCGACTACAATGGCAGTGCTTACTACTGAAGTAGTCGCCGTGATGTAAAGCATGAGATCTTCTCCTTTCTTGGGTGGCACTAACACTGGGGATGTGCTGATGTATGCTTTTAGTTTATCGAAGGCTTCTTGTGCTTCCTCATTCCAGGTGAATTTGTCTGTCTTCTTTAGTAGTTTAAAGAAGGGTAAGCCTTTTTCTCCGAGTCTTAAAATAAATCTGTTGAGAGCGGCCATGCAACCTGTTAATTTTTGTAGATCTTTTATGTCTATAGGTGGGCCCATATCAGTTATTGCCTTGATTTGTTTTGTGCTTGCTTCGATTCCTCTCTGACTGACTAGAAATCTGAGTAGTTGACCTGATGATACGCCAAATACGCACTTGTTTGGGTTGAGTTTCCACTTTCATCTTTTGAGATTGTCAAAAGTTTGTTGTAGATCTTCTATTAGCGAGTCCGGATTCTTTGTTTTGACAGTCATCCACATATGCTTCCACGTTTTTTCTGATTTGGTCTCCTAAACAAGTCTGGATTGCCCTTTAATAGGTTGCTCCTGTATTTTTTAGTCCGAAGGACATTGTCTTGTAACAATATGCTCCAAACGGGGTGATGAATGAAGTCTTGCTTTGGTCTTCTTCTTTTAGTGTAATTTGGTGATAACCTGAGTAGCAATCTAGAAAAGATAACAAGGCTGCTCCTGCTGTAGAATCTACTATTTGATCAATCCTTGGTAATCTGAACGGGTCTTTTGGACAATGATTGTTGAGGTCCAGTGTAGTCGACGCACATACGCCATTCATCTGTGTTCTTTTGTGTACCAGGACCGGGTTGGCTACCCAATCTAGATGTAAAATCTCTCTTATGAAGCCGCCTGCCAATAATTTGGCTATTTCTTTTTTTGTTGCTTCTTTCTTGTCAGGTGAAAAACTCCGTAATCTCTGTTTGATTGGTCTTGCTCCTCTGTTGACTTCTATTTTGTGCTCAGCCAACTCCCTTGGGACTCCTGGCATATCAGCTGGTTTCCAAGCAAATATGTCTTTGTTGTCCCGTAAGAAGTTGGTGAGCGCGAGTTCCTATTTGATAGGTAGATGAGCACTGATAGTGGCAGTTTTGGATGGGTCGCCAGTCCCTAGATCAATCTTTTTGCTTCCTTCTCCTTCGGCTGTGGTGAGGGTGACTTATTTTTTGGCGGGAATTTCCAATTCTTCTATTCTTACTTGAGTTGTTGCCGAGTTGATTTCTCCTTGTACTTTTGAAGATATCTGTATGGCTTGCACATCGCACTCGTAGGCGCGTTTTAGGTCTCCTTTGAGAGAGAGTACTCCGTGTGATCCTGGCATCTTGAGTAGTAAGTAAGAGTAATGTGGAATAGCCAGAAATTTTGCCAACGCTGGTCTTACTAATATTGCATGATAAGATGATTTAAAATCTGCAACTTCAAATTTGATGAGTTCTGTGCGATAATTTGTAGGAGTTCCAAATATCACTGGTAGAGTTATTTGCCCGAGGGGCATTGCTGGCCTCCCGGATACTATTCCGTAGAAAGGCACTCTTGTTGGTGTAATCATTTTTAAAAATTCTGGCCCCATCTTCCTTAGGGTATCTGCAAAAATGATGTTGAGCCCTGCTCCTCCATCGATGAGTACTTTGGTTACTGTTATAACTGCGATCGTTGGTCCGAGTACTAGTGGGTATAGCCCTGCGTTTTCGACACTTGTCCATTGATCCTCTCGTGAAAATTGGATTGGATATTGAGACCAGTTTAAGTATCATGGAACGGCTGGTTCTGCTGCCATGATTGTTCTCCATACTAGTTGTCTTCTTACTTGCTTCTAGACTACGGACTCCACGAGAATATTACGCTATTGTTGCTCTTGGGTTTTGAAACCCGTTGTCTATTTGAATTGTTATCTTCTTCTTTCTTTTCTCTGTTTTTTCTTTTTTCCGTGCTGTGTATCTTCATATATTTTTCTTGGAATATTCGACATTCACCCCTTGGGTGAATTCCTGTTGGATGATAGATGCACTTCATCTTCTCGAGTTCTTCAAATTTTCTGGCTGGGTAGAATTTCTTTCTTTGGGTAGCGGCTATTGTATTATCCGAATATCTCTTCTTATTGTGGTATTCTTGTCTGTTGTCCGAGTTGTTCCACCTTCTTGAGTTGTCTTGTCTCTCCGATTTGTTTCTTCTATCTGAGTTGTTTCTTCTATCTTGGTTGTTTCTGTTATCTGGGAATCTCTCCGTGTCTTTTCTTTTCCGTAATCATCTTTTTGACTGTTCTCTTGAACTCTTCGTTTGTTCATGGGTTTTCTTTGCAAAAATCGTGGAACATCCATCTTACTCTCAGGCCATATGAGAATGCTTCAATTACTTCCCTTTCGGTAATATCATGTACTTGTGCCCTCAGTTCTCTAAATCTTCTATAGAAATTCCTGAGGCTTTCTCCTTGATTTTGTTTTAAACCTTTCAACTCGGCTTGTGTTATTGGGTGTATGAGTATTCCTACGAAATTTTCGCAGAAGACTTTCTGAAGATCCCCTATGTTTTGATTGAGCCTGAGCGTAACTTGTCGAACCATTGTAGTGGTAGAGTTTCGAGTGCCATTGGAAAGAATAATGCTTTGATGTCGTCATCTCCTCCGGCTAATTCTATTGATTGGGAGTAGATTCTGAGCCATTGCATTGGTTACGTCTTTGCCGTCGTATTTCGAGTGGTTTGACGGTTTAAATTTGTGAGATAGTCTGACCGTGAGTAGCCTTCCCAAAAGCGAGAGGGGAATCTGTCGGGTACTTTTTCTGGTTTGTAGTCAGAATCTACCTGGCTATTATATCTTGTAATAGATCTAGGAGGGCTTCGAAGAGGGGTTGGTAATCTATCGCGATTTTCTCCTGTTCTCTCAGCCCAATCGTGATGCGGTTGTGTTCTTCTGCTTTGATCTGGGACAGATAATCTTTCGAATGCGGAAACTCTCCGACTTCTTTGGCTTGTCTGTTCGGAAGGTATACGACGAGGAGGTACTCGGTCGTCTTGTATCCTTTGTGCGGTTGTTCTGAGTAGGTTCCTGAGTCTGGCTTGTTCTTCACTCGGACGTTGTATAGCGTCAATTTCGTTGATCAATTCTTGAATCTTGTCAATCGGGTCAAGTCTAGCCCTGGCTGTGGCTCGCCTTTTCTCGGTTTCTTTTTCGGCTCTTTTTTCATTATACTCGGCTAACTCTTCTTCGTATTCTATCTTCCTCCCCTCTTCTTGTTTCTTCTTTCCCTTACTGCCTTTTGGCTCTCTATTTCTCCATCTCTAGTTTTGGAGTTTGGCGGGATATCGGCTTCTGATTCTTCCGAAGACCGGTAGTCGGGTTGGACTGGCGGTACCAGGGGTTGCCTGATCATGCATACTTCTTGGCGTATATCGAGCGAGTAGTCAGATTCTTCCTCATTTAGTGATCTTCGGAATTGAAAAGGGAGGGGAACTGAGTACTTATCTTGTCCTAAGGTTATGCCATTAGATTCCATCGTGCTCTGGATGAAGTTATGATACGTCCGCGCAGTATTGCTGAGGCCGAAGTAGAAAGAACTCGGCGCTCTTTGTGTGCTTGGTTCTGAAGTTTCTTCTCCCATCAGCTTGAGTTTTGAAAAAATTTTAGATATCTCCGGCTCTGGTTCCGGAAGAAGTCGACCGTGGAGAGCTCCGTGATAATCCGCTTCGCAGATCCAGCTTCCGAAGATGAAGGATGATCCTCTCGGAAAAAACATCGTGTGTAGGTCCACTGAGCTCTTGACATTGATTTCGCCGAAAGCCCCTACCTGGCGCGCCAGTTGTCAGTGTTTAGCCACCGATAGCCTGCCACGGGGTTCTCGTAGCAGTTGATTCGGATCTCGGCGAATACTAGAACTCGGCGGTTACGCAAGAGACACTCGGTTTATCCTGATTCGAACCCTCGTCGTCGAGTAAAAGCTCTACTCCAGTTGGCCTTGGCCTTTTGCATTGGATTGATGTATGATTGTGTGTTGTTGTCGCTTGTTACAATGAGGGTGCTCTGACCTCTTTTTATGAGAGAAAAGAGCCAGAGCTTTGGTTCTAATCCTAGTCGGACTTAGTAGAGAGAGTTTTGTTACTATTACAGAAGTTACTTTCTATTCGTCTAACTACGATATGACGTCTTCTGCTTGGAATCGGTCCTCTTGCCTCTGTCTTGTGGGTCCGCCTGAACGGTAGTCATGTTGGTAGGGAACCGTCTTAGTCCCGCATCAACAATATAATATACTCATTTCATAAGAGATAATACATGATGTATATAAAAACTTTTTATTGTTCAGATAAAAATATATATATATAGTTACAATATTGCTTCTTTTTTTTCAAGATAGACTTATGCATTAATCTACCATTCTCCTTATTCCTATATTACCTTATCTGTTTGCATGTCGAGCCACGTCGTCTGCTTTTCCTGGCCTTGCGATTTGCCATCGACGGTCCTCAGCTGACCACGGCCACAAAACTTCCAGAACATTTTGGCTTCGGAGACGCAGGCGGCAGGCCCCGGCGCCGTCACACCCTGCTACCTCCACCGCTGCAAAGCCGGCGACCACGGCGCCCGAGGAAGCCGCGACTCCATCCGCTTCTCCCTATCTCCCTCCTCTACCGTCCCTCCGCCTCTCCCCGTCCTAAATCGCCTCCGCTCAGTCGCCTGCCCCTTCCCAGTCTCCATCGACGGCGAGCCTCCAGCACCCTTGCGGAATCCGCCTCGCGCGACTGCGTCCGCCAACGGCGCGTCCCACGTGCAGTGTGAAACGCCGTGGACCCTCGCTGCTGTGCTGTCCATCCGTGCGGCTCGGTCTCCGCCGTGCCGGCCATCCGCGCGGCCCATGGTCCACCGTGCCGCAACCACGCGCACCACCATGGACCTGCACCGCCGCAGGTCCTGCGCCACCACTGGATCTTGGAGGTTCCTCCGAGGGCGCCACCACCATCCGCGACGAGCTCCGTGAGGGCAGCAACCTCCCCTGCTGTGACGCCTATGGAGCTCTACGAGCAGAGGGACATGTGTGATCTGTCACGGTAAGCCCTTCCACTATTTCCTTTGCCCTTGCGTGCTGTGCCTTTCAGATGGTCGATAGAATGCCAAAGGAAAACAAAAGGCTACCGTCAGAAGTTTTTATCCTTGCCTACCATCTCTTATGCTTATGCAGATTGAACAAGACGAGTATGACTAACACTCCTGAGTTGATTTCCCGAATTTTGTTTCAACTTGGTGTCAATCTGATTTTCGTACTCTTTTAAGAAAAATCTAGCTCTGAATCAATATATCAGCGTTTTGTTGTATCAATAAAGTACAGCTTTCAGGTTAAACGTGAATCCAGCGTTTCTTTTGCCAGTTCAAATCCTGAAGCAACTGCCTTTGTTAATAGGAAAAGGGTGCAGCGAGCCAGCGAGAGCTTGAGTTAAATGGAGAGCATCATACGAAACAAGTGCCTGCTTATGCTTATTAAATAGAATCTTTTTGTACAATATCACCAAAACTTCCACTGTACCTGCCACCACAACTCCATAACCTCTGTTCCCAGTGAAAAGGCTCATCTCATAGGGTATAAAATGATACATTGTTGATCTACGCTAACCTTTATGTTCTATTAAAGTCACAGGTTTTGATTGCAACGATGGTTGATTCCATGTTCACAATGTTTAGGCAATACCATAGTAACACACTCTAGAGTATCATCAAGCCTGAAAAAAACTGCTACCCATGTTATGTGTAGAGTAAGGCAGTCATATTAACATTTGTTTTGAGCCTAAATTTTTCCCCAAATGTTTCGAGCTGAGTTGTGCTAGAGTCAAAAAACAGGGCCAGAGGTTAGAGGTTACTGCTACAAGTTACCAAAAAAAAGGTCAACATCCAAACACATTAAAACATGGCATGAATTGTGCAGGCTCTCTCCACGGTAGTGTAAAATACCGATGCACAATTATTGCACAGGGCGGATGCTATGTTTTCTAGGTAAATTTAGTTCCATGCTCTATACAGTACCGATCAACCTGTGCTATGAACAACTAAACTGAGATTCAGTTACTGAATTCAACTTTGTGCAGTCATGAAAAAAAAATCCGAGAGGTTCAGTTATAACAAATAATATCCAATTATGCAACATTTACTCTACTTATTTAAGACCATTGTGCGGTTCCAAGATGTCTGAAAATATTAGTATCAACGTTTCTTGGGGTCAGTGATTTGGCTGATAGAATTTGAGATCCTACCATGTAATCCAGTATACATGATTTCCACACCTACGGAGTATGATTTTTCTTTGTACATAGAGTTTTAAAGTTTCATGTCTGCTGACTCATTCCTACTAATGATGCTATTTGCACATGGTATAATATTAGAGAGAAAACATTTTTGAAATAACAATGATGTGCTCTTTGTCTTCGCTGCATTGCTGCTGGCCTCTTTTTTATTCATGTGAGGTGTTATCTGCTGATCTCTTTTTTTCCTCATGTGACGACAGACTTTTAACACTACTTATATACAAGGAAAATTAATGAATGTCTTAGCCTTTGATAGTTACATGCTGCCTGCTGCTACCTCTGACAGGGTTATTTGGAGATCCAGAAGCTTGGTGATCAGCACTAAATGCAAAACCAGCACATGTATTATCTGCTCTTGCTCCTGTCAATGTGCAACAAATATCTCTGAAATAAAAATAATTGCCACAGAGTGATCATGTCCTGCAAGTTAACTTTTTAAATTGACTGCAGCTGACTGGTGATGTTCTTATGCAGGGCATTGTCATCAATTAAAAAGGATTGTAAGACATTTCACAATGCACATCATCAGGTGGATGTCAAAGAAACTGGAGCGCATTTGCTTTCCTCCATACAAAAATAATAAATCTTTAAGGCTATGACAGGTTGCAGAAATTGGTGTACCTGCATTATAATCTGAAACTGAGCATCCAACAATTCGAAGCTCACTTCCAAAATGTCCAAGCAAAACATCCTGATCCATGTAGCATGACAATGGTTCTTTATAAGATGGTAGCTGAAGTAATTGATAAAAAACTTCCATATCTTCTCAATAGTACATGTTTATGAAATTTTTTAATATATGCACTGTATTTTACTGTTTTCATGACCACACTTATATACGTTATAGTTCCCTAGCCCGCGCAACTGCGCGGGGTTCCTGCTAGTAAGTACAGTATGCATGCATATACATGTGAGTATTTGATGCAATAAGCCTGCGAAGATGCGCAAATGTCATCGCTATAACCAGATCAAAACATCATATTCAGATCAAAATGTTCTTTGAGTACCAGATCGAGTGTCCAGAGAGAACCACCAACAACTGCCAAAAAAAATTACAGATGCAAATTAAAACGCAATCACACGAGTAGAACAGGACTATCAAAATAAACGTAAGCAAGGGCATCAGATCTCAGGTAGAGTGAGAGGAAGGAAAAGGCAATACAAGCATCTTTGAATCCACCGATGTGCTAGCCGGCCTTCAGTGCTGGGTCCGATGGGAAGCAAGTTGCACTTGTGATCTTTGTCTGATTAGGGATGCGGCAACAAGCAGCATGGACGATGGGGAATGAAGTGGATGATGTAGGGGCTACCTAGATGGCTGGATGAGGAGGCGACGAGCGAGGAGAGCACAGCATGTTTGGCCCGGCGGAGTTGCAGCAACGCTGCGGGACATCTCGGATGCGTACGTCAAGGCATCGACGCTGAATGTAATGCCAAATCCATGCATGTGGCCTCCATCTCAACACAATTCCGGTTGGTGGAAGCAGCAATCGCATGCCATCTTGATCCAAATTCATGGGCATATATCGGATCAGGCATGGATCAACATTCTCTCGATCTGCATGCTACAAAGAGACGGAATAAATAAATGAATCTACAACAAGCTAATAAGAAAGATTAGACCAGATACTATGCCTGAACTCCAACGATGGATGCTCGCCACACCAAGATTGATCTCGCGAGGAAGCCTAACCGCCACTTCTAAGCTCTATCTGATCTGTGGTGACGCATGAATGATCATCGTCGAGAGAATCTAGGCCCCGCTCGCCGCCAGCCATACAAATAGGTAGCAGCCCGCCGCAAATGACGAGTTAGATCAGATCCAATCGTAACGTATTATATATGTACGGGGCTAATTAGCGGGTCAAACCGCTAATCCATCTAGAACCGTGTGGATGAGGAGCGGCCCGTACCGACGGTATCGGTGGGAAACGATGTCATCGGCCCGTTACAGCGTCCGCAGGTTGAATGCTCGCCTCTATGTAATTCTGGATGGAAGCAGCTACTCACTAGGAGTAGAAAAGAATTTTCCTATACTTCAATATAAAAAATTAAAATTTCTCTCCATTAGAATTTTGGTCCAGCCCATTCGCTGGCCAATTGTCCTACTTGCTTTCAGCCCACTCACTCCGTAAAAGCCCATTCGCACGTGCGCCATCCCATGCGCAGTGTTTGCCCCAGGTGTCCTTGGCGTTGGTGACGCGGAGTGCGACACATGCACCGCAAGGCTATGACCAACCAAGAAGTGCATGGTGGGGCTAAGGTGAGGGCTGCACCGCCACGCATGCTATGCTCCTCGACCCCTACGATGGGGCTCTGCTGTCGTGTGCACGCCCTTATCGTGAACATGTAGGCCCTTCGACGTTGGTTCTTCCGATGCGTGCGGCTCACCCCCGCTAATGGGTTGGGTTCAAATGGATTTTATGGATTGGGTTCTCATATGGGTACCTTTTTTAATGGGTTTGAATGGATTAATTTACTTAGTGGATTGAGTTGAGTTAGTTTTAATGAAAAACCGAGTTGGTTGGATTGAGATTTTGATTTTTTAAGGTGCGAATGCGAGCTTTTATTTTTAGGATCCGGCCGATGTGGGGCCCACGTATAAATCTTGATGTGTTACCGACACGCATTATCTTCCCGATATTTTGAAACGTATTTAAAAATTTCAATCAATTTCGATAAAATTTTAAGGCGCGAGCTTTTATTTCTAGGGTCCGGCTTTGATGTGGGGCCCATGTGCAAATCTTGGTGTGCTAAGCGGCATGCATTATCTTCATGACATTTAGAAACATATTTAAAAATTTCAGCTAATTTCGATATAATTTTAAGGTGTGAATGCGAGCTTTTATTTCTAGGGTCCGGCTTTGATGTGGGGCCACGTGCAAATCTTGATGTGCTAACTGACACAAATTATCTTTATATTGAAATGTATTAAAAAATTTTAGCTAATTTTGATAAAATTTTAAGGTATGAATGTAAGCTTTTATTTCTAGGGTCCGGCTTTGATGTAGAATCCATGGGTTCTTTAACAAACCGATGAGTTTAGTTGGTTTGTGGATTGGAGTGAGTTGAGTTGAAACTATAAAAATTTGGAGTAGAGTGATTGAAAAAGGAAGGCAATTTACTATAGATTGGATTGGATATAGGGTGGATTCTAACCCATTAGTAGGGTGATGTGCGGCGCTACTGTCTGACGCAAGGGCGGAGCAAGAGGTGGCAGTGTTAGGTTGATCTCCTTCACCATTTGGTCCAACGGCCAATGGACCTTGACCTCGCGCCCTGATCGGGGGCGCCCAACCCATTTATGGCTGGTGGGCCCCCATCACACTGCGCATATAAATAGAGGTGGGGGCGGCGGCTCACAGTACGAAGTTCACCGCAAGCCGCCACTACCCACCGACAAGCCCTAACCTGATCTAGAGAGGGCACGCAGCTAGCGACGGGAAGCGCCACCGCCGACGTTCCTCGTCACCGCAGGACCCGACACCCGTTCCTCTTCCTCGGGCCACCGGTAACCATGGTGAACATGGAGTCGTTTCGCCTCTCTTTGCGCCACCGGCCTCCGCTACTCGCGGACGCTCCTCACAACCTTGGTCGGTAACGAACCCTAGACTCCTCTCCACTCTTGGATTCAGTAGTTCCATGTACTAGGACTTGTTGAATATTACACTGCAAACTTGTTATACCCTGCCGATCTACTACTAGATGATGTTTAAAGTTTAACATTGGTATCGAGACACCTACACTAGTGTGTAGATCGGGGTTTTGGGTAGAAAATAGGAGAGGAATTCGATTTTGATTCAGATTTCAAAAATGGAACCCTAACCCTAACTATGAATTGGACGAGTTGGTGGAAGGCACCTACCTAGGCTCTTTCCACACTATCATCACCGCCATTCCGTGGAATTGAAGCCACGCCGTCGGGCGGGGCAAACAAAGCGAAGTCGCGGCCGGGTGATTTTGTCGCCGGAATGCGGGACTCGAGCACCGAAGCCGCTGCCGCCGACGTAACCGCGCTCTACCCAAAGGGGGAGCGCGTGCTCGGCGAGGGCCCCGGGGCGGCGCCGACTTCTTCTCCCATTCCGGGCAGCCATGGATAGGACCGGGGACGCCGGTCGCCGTGCCGTTGTGCCGCTGGACCGGAAGACAGAGGAGAAAAGAGAAAAGGGGACGGCTGGCCAACGCCGGCGATGCCCTCGGGCCGGGGCCGCCGTCGACCCGGCCACCATGGGCAGGCTGGCCGGGCGTCGTCAGGGCCGCTTTCGAGCAGCAATGAACAAGAAGAAGGAGAGCCGCTTCGCGCCGGGCAAAGGCTTGTGCGGCGGCGCCTCCATCCTCGCTAGACAAGCGCAGCTACGGCGAAAGCCGCAGGGCTCACCGTCGACGGCAAGGAGCCACCGCCGCCTTGGGTGCCAAAGGGGCGCCGCCGCTAAGCAAGAAAGAGAAGGAAGAAATGGATCCTAGGGTTAGGGCACGCCCGGTTTGCCGTTGGGTTTTGTTCTCATGAAATCGACGGACGGCCGTCGGATCTGGATGGATGGCTGCGATCAGCTGGGGAGCTGTCGGGCCAGATCAAGACCAAGTGGGGCGACGCGCACGGGCCAAAATCCCGGCCTAGGCCCACGTTGTAGCCTGGGGGGGAGCCGCCCATGATGCAGGCGGCTAAAAGGCCGCTACCGGGCGGCCTTGGGCTGTTTTTGCGGCAATGCATGCGCGTGCCCGGCGTGGGCGGCTGGCCGAAAGCAGGCCGAGCTTGATGCCAAAGTGCTAGGCCACGGGCCGTAGCAGCATGCCTTCGCTAATTTGGGACAGTGACAGTTTAAAGTTTCATTTCATTTCTTTTGAAGCTTTTAACAGATGATTATGAGAGAATGCAAATTGATCTTGATGCAATTTTCTATGCAAATTTTATCCAACGATATTTTTGCTTAGAGAACTGTAAAGAAATTTTATGGTGCTTACGGAAAAATATTATCATGAGATATTTGTTCTCGTTTTCATTGCGTAATTTTAATGTTATTTTCATTATTAAATTCGAACCAACGGGAGAATTTAATTTTGAAAAACAGATATATGTTTTTCAGTGATTAACAATGTTGTCAATTTCATTATTAAATTCGAACCAAAGGGAGAATTTAATTTTAAAAAAATATATATGGTTTTTGTTGGCATTTCTAACGTCCATCGCAATAAATCCCAAATCTCTATCCCACGCAATGACACTAGAAATATTGGTACTAATTAACTTGCCTTTAGCAACTAGCCACTAGCCTCTTTACCCTTACTCCTAACTATGAAACTAGGTTGTCATCCCTAATTGTAAAGCTAGGAATAAACTCGGTACTAAATCTTATCATTTTATGTGACTAGGCAGAAATAAATAAAGATGAATATAAACTAAGAACAATTACGCAAGCGGACGGATAATTATACCATTGTAGCATTTTACCTAGAGTATTATTACCGGGTTGTTATTTATATTCTACCCTTTGGAAAGGCATTGCTAAGAAGCTACTTCATAGTATTGATAACATATAATGATAATAATACGATAACGAGCCATTAATCAGTCATCTCCTAATGATACTAATCCATCATAGCACTCTAATCATGTCAGCGTTGTCTAACCAGGTAATAGAGAAATAACTCCTATGTATTTAACTACATGTCAAAGCTACGTCAACTAGTGTAAGTACATCTAGAAATCATTGTCAAGTTATACTACTATAGTTCCCAAACACATCGAAGCAATGTACGAGGGAAAAGATGAGTACAGGGAACCCTCGCTCAAACGACAATCCCACTCTACCAATCCACGATGCGGGGGAAGGTCTACAAAAGACTCAATGGGTCTGTCACACCCATGATCTACCTTACTACCCGGCACAACTGGGGATATCCGCAGATAAGCAAAGCATCTAGACACCATGTCTACATATTGCCTACCACTCACCATATGATCAACTAGATGAGCGCTACACGAACCAGTGCATGAATATAATAGCAAACCAACTAAACTAGATGTATTGAAGTAGACAATGAACATAATAATTAAACTAAGATGAAGAACAATATTGCTAGTAAATATCATACGAACGCAGATAATACAATAAGAAAGAAAAGCTTAAGAACTGTATCAGACTCTTCTCTTCTTGACAACTTCCGGAATCCAAGACTGATTAACACGCCTTGACTTTCTCTAATCTAGATCTAACTTATGCTAAACTATTAACTAGAAGGCTATGAGGAACTAGAACTTGAAGCTCTAGATGACTTGATCTTCAACTGGCTCAACCTTGAATGACTTAAATGAGGTATTGAATGAATTCTCTTCTTTTCAGGGGGAGGTCTGGCTTCGCTTATATAGCTCGGCGGGATGCACGACAGCCATTTGATCAAACCGACTTCACGTAGGGCTGAGATTGATCCTCAAAGGCGGTAGAAGAAGACTCCAGAAGGGGGAGCACCTTCTTCTCACAGGGGGCCGGCCAGCCTGGCAGGTGGGGCCGGCCGGCCCCACCTGGAGGTGGCCTCACCTCTCCTTTGCTCCGGTGTCTTCTGGATCCTTCAAGAGTAGTTTGACGTATTCCTGAGTTTTGGATAATTCTGTGGTGTAGATTTGTAGTTATGCCCCCTTTTCGGTGTTTTCTGGTTCAGTCCCTGAAAATTGATAAATTACCAAAACTCGTGAAAATTGTTAGATAAACCCCTAGCCTTCTAGATATTGATGTGTGTTTCATGTCTTTCGATATATAAAATGTTGACACTATCCACCGTCAACAACTCCCCCAAGATTACCTTTTGCTAGTCCCTTAGCAAAACGAGAGTTGGATCAG
This sequence comes from Chrysopogon serrulatus, assembly GCA_015844335.1. Taxonomy (NCBI): domain Eukaryota; kingdom Viridiplantae; phylum Streptophyta; class Magnoliopsida; order Poales; family Poaceae; genus Chrysopogon; species Chrysopogon serrulatus. Next base: position 272,210 of record JADLZL010004721.1, read on the forward strand.
AAGTTGCTACAATGCTTTCATTCTGACAAGTACACATGCTCTCAAACAAAAATTTCCTCTAGATTAGACAAAACTGCTCTAACTTTCAAACTCACCCAGATTACCTTTAACTGTAGAGCTTTTAACCTTCACGTGGGTCTTGAGTAATTGAAAGATAGAACAATCAAGTCAAGCACTATATCTCAAATTCTTCATTCAACTAGTATTCTAGAGTTTTGCAAGTTTTTGCAATAAAAACTCAGAGTTTAATTGTATGACACCCTCAGTCTCTCAGAGTATGTGGTATTTGTGGATCTCACTGAGGCATTCATGATATTATGCCTTCCTAATTCTAGGGATTACAGTGGAGTTTATAGGAATGGCATTAACAAGGATAAGCATACTTGCAATTCATATATTGTAAAGTCAAACAATGGATCTATAGAGAATCGAGTCATACAATCAAACCAAGATGTGCATGTGTGTGGAATATGGTGGATAGTTGTATATGTGGTGGCTAATTCTAATTCTACTTTTGCTCTTCAAAATAAATCTCTCTTCTTTCTTAGACTTTCAGAACTTCTCAGAAAAACATGGACTATCTTTATTCTCTCTCTCTTTTTTTCTTTTTTTTTTTATTGGGAGGTGGGCATCGAGTACCCATTGTTTTAATCTTTGAGATACTTGTCCATCTTTTACTCCCTTCTTATTTTTGCATAGCCACATGCATCCTTGGATACAATAATTGATTGAAGAGATAACAATAAAGAACTTAGAGCAAATAAACAAAGGCTGTCTTATGGGTTTATGTATATTTTTGGGTGTTCTCTCTCAGTGTAGGAGAAACATTTTGAGGTGGAAATGGATAAAAGTGGAAATTGGTTGCGCTTACTTTCAAGGTAAGAGTAATGCATATGTGAATGAAATGTGTGAGTGATCTTGATTTTAAAAACATGACAAGACTCTCTTAAGTATACGACAAAGGTTGACTAAACTCAATGCAAAGCAAGTAGCATAAATGAGCAAATATTTCCTAATCTAAATATGTATCGTACATGGCTTTGGTAGGAATTCAACTTTGTCATACAAGAGCTCATCATGTAAGGGTTTGAAATTTTTAAAAGATAAATATCCAGACTTTAGCATCGTTAGGAATAAGATAAATAGTAGCTCAGACTCTCTTATATCATATCCGTCAATCACCTAGACTTAGCTCAAGCATATTATTCCACAAGTTTCAGATTCAGAGTAGAGTATTAAGTTAAAGCAATCGTGTCCAAAACTTAGGAGAACTCAAAGTTAAAAACTAGGTACTTGAAAGAACAGAGCAACTATTCATCATCTCAAAGACAAAAATTTCTAGTTTATAGTTGACTCTAGACACACTCTAATTAACTAAGACTGATTAAAACTTCTTTTTATTGCTTTTTAGATTTTATTTAACTAAAGACTCAACAGACGTGGACCTTCATGTGCCCATATATTTTTGGTATTTTATAACTATAAGACGGACTCGATAAATCGCATAGGTATAGTTACCTGATAACTAGGGGATGCTCCTCCTCTAAGCTAGATATTTGCCATATCTCGCTTAAATGATCTCTTAGAGTAAGCTTAGCAGTGGCGACCCACTATCCTGTCTCACTCCTTAATAGTATAATCCTGAAAAGGTGTACTCCAAGAAGAAAACCAAACTCGAGGCTCGAATATAATATGGGGTTAGCGGTCACCAAATGAGTAATTGATTATCTTTATGAGCGAGATATGAATGTGTAGCATGATTCTTATATTTTTATGCTTTTCTATTTATAATGCAAAGAAAAGAGAATTTATTTTTGTGCTACCATAGTGAATATTTTTACGGGGTAAATCATAAGCCTAATCCTTTGGAGCTTTTTAAGGTTTTATAATAAAGCAGTAAAGAATTTTTTTTATTTTCTTTTCTAAACATGCAAAAGAATAAATATACTAGAGTAATTAGATAACTACCATTGTTACCTTATGGCGAGGGTGCGGAGTTTAAATTCATCCGAAGAAGACTTCTTGTGGTCATCATGTTGAGGGTTCTTCGATGGATCGATGGGGACCCGGATGTTGCCTCTTCTAATATTGATGATTCGGTTGAGGGGATCTCCTTTTTTCTTCCATACTTTGATTGGTTGTGGATGTTCTTCAGGTGTAGTTGATTTTTCTTTTGCTTTCTCCTCCTCAACTTTTCTTCTCAAGGCGCGGCGCTGGTTTCTCTTCTTGGTCCTGGTGAAATTTTGGTAATCCGGGGAGAGTTATAATCTCTAAAATAACAAAGCGTACCTATTCTCCTGGGAAGTGGAAATGGACTTGGCCTGTTCCATTGTAGATGATGGCTTTGGTGGTCTTTGAGAAATGGCCTTCTAAGTATGATAGGTGTCTTATCTTCTTTTCCCATGTCCAAGATAATAAAGTCGGTAGGGACAGAATGGGTGTAGATCTTAACCATGATGTTTCTTGCTAGTCCCTCCGAGGATTCGTGTGGTGTTGTCTCGCCATTTGCAAAAAAATATGTAGGGTCGATAGGTTCATTAAATAGTGTATTGTATATCTCTTTTGACATTATGTTGATGGCTGATCCAAAGTGTCACAAACGGCTGAGTAGAAAGAGCTACGTCCAATGGTGCACTCTATTGATGGTAGACTAGGATCTTTAGCTACGACTGGCAAAATCGAGTGACGACCCTGTCTGTATTCTATTACTTTGACTATCTGAGACTTCTTTCCTTCTTGCTTCTTGTTTTTCTTCTTTCCCTTTGGACAGGTCTTCTATACTTCTTCTTCTTTGTACATAGATTTCTCTGGATAGTAAGTGTTGATAGGGTCTTCAAGGGTCCTGTCTTTGAAACTAAATTTTTCTTCATTGCCCTTGATAGTGAAACATATTGTTGCACTGTCTACATAGATGGCTGCTTTTGTAGTACTCAAGAATGGTCAGCCTAGGATGATAGGACTCTTCGGATCTTTTGCCGGTATCCGAACCACAAAGTCTCTTTGGAACATATGATTGTCCCATTCATATGCATACGTCATCTAGGATTCCTTCGGGGTGTTTAACTGTCGATCTACAAAGCTGCAAGCACATATTTATGTACAACAAAGTTGCCCATGGAAAAATACGATCAAGGATTACCTTTGGCATGATGTTGACACTAGCACCAAGGTCACTGGGCGACTTCGGAGAAATCGTGTTGCCCAATAGAGATGGGAATCACGGGTCTTCCCGGATCTCCTCTCTTGAGTGGCATGGATTCATCCTTCCATCCTTCCGACATTCCTTCTATGTAGTAACCGCACGGACATCAACAAGATTTGCGGTTTTGGGCTCTAGGGGTTACCCGGGGAATCTTACCTTCATGGATCGGTGGAGCATTGGCTGCCGGTGAGCTAATTGTGATTCTAACATTTTATTAAAGCTATTGGTTCTTAATAGCAGAGGTTAGACTATCCATTTTAGTATTTATATTTTCTAGTACTTTATCATTGGATGCTACTCTCTTAGATAAATTTTCTATAGCTTTATTCTGATTGGAAATTACTTCTCTTAAAGGTGGTTGATTGAAATTGCTATTGAAATTATTGTTACCTTGGTTGTTACCTTGGTAGTTGGGCCTTTTCTTTGGTTCCATCCTTGATTGGGTTGATTCCATCGTTGATTTGATTGATTCCATACTTGATTTTGCTGAGGACGATAGTTGGTATTGTTGTTGATGAAGTTCACATCCTGTTGGAGTGTAGGGCAATTGCTTCCTGAGTGACCTGTATCTCCACATTCTTCACAAGTCATGCAGGAGTCATCAATGTGCATGACTTCTCTATTCTCATTGCTTTTGCTGTTAAGCTTCTTCATTATGAGGTCCAGCTTTGCAGTGACCATGTCAATCTCCTTAATATGATGCATGCCTCGTCCTCTCTTGCGGGGTTGCACATGTTCTTCATTCCAACTCTGATTTGAGGCCATCTTCTCCACAAGTCTTTGTTGCATCGGCGAGCTTAAGTGACAAGAAAGCTCCTCCAAACTGCGGCATCCATGGATTCACGGGTACTAGAGACTAGCCCATGATAGAAGGTCTGCATAAGTAGCCAATCCTCCATTCCATAATGAGGACATTCTATAATATAATCTTAAAAACGTTCCCATGCCTCGGTGAGCGATTCATCATGTTGTTGATGAAAGCTTGAAATTTTCCCACATAGAGCATTGGTCTTGCTGTAGGGAAAGAACTTCGCTAGGAAAGCATGAGAGCATTTGTCCCATGTAGTGTTGGTTTCCTTGTTGTTGTAGAACCATTGTTTTGCTTTTCCTAGAAGTGAAGATGGGAAAAGACGGAGTAGAATAGCATCTCTTGATACTCCTCTGATAGTGAAGGTGCTGCAAATCTCTAGAAAGTGTTGTAAATATGCACTTGCATCTTCATGAGCCTTTCCACAAAATTGACTAGCTTGAACCATAGTGATAAGAGCAAGCTTGAGTTCAAATCCATTGTCACCAATATTGACATTTGGTCCAGTGCGGATGTTGGCGGTTGTTGGAGCAGAGAACTCGCGTAGCTTCTTCTCAGCCATAGCTTCAAAAGTTGGTGCTAAATTTCCTGATTCTTCTGATTCTTCTCCTTCAGGTGTTAGAGCTTGATTCCTTGAAGATTGAGCTTCGGTGGAGGGTGTTCTTGATGGTGATTCAAAGATGTCCCTCGTGACAAGCAAACTTCCTTCTTCGTAAGAGTCTCTCCGGATCTTCAACGTAATTATCTGGGAGAGCAAATCCGTTCATTTATTCATTACCCTGCATAAGATATACAAATAAAATCGAACAAGGATAAGCCTGTTTGAGTTAGAGGTCAATTGGGTGATCAGTCTTATTCATAATGCATATATGTTATCAGTACTTTTCCTAAGTCTATTAGCCTTCCCCAGCAACGGTGCCAAAAATGCTTGTTGGCATTTCTAACGTCACTGCAATAAATTCCAAATCCCTATCCCACGCAATGACACTAGAAATGTTAGTACTAATTAACTTGCCTTTAGCAACTATCCACTAGCCTCTTTACCCTAACTTCTAACTATGAAACTAGGTTGTCATCCCTAATTGTAAAGCTAGGAATAAACTCTGGTACTAAATCTTATCATTTTATGTGACTAGGCAGAAATAAATAAAGATGAATATAAACTAAGAACAATTCTGCAAGCGGACAGATAATTATACCATTGTAGCATTTTACCTAGAGTATTACCAGGTTGTCATTTATATTCTACCACTGGGAAGGCATTGCTAAGAAACTACTTCATAGTATTGATAACATATATATGTATATGCATTGAATAGACGATGTAACCAATGTCATTCACTCTACTCATAACAGGAGTAAGTCACAAGATAAATAAGATAATGATAATAATAACGATAACGAGCCATTAATCAGTCATCTCCTAATAATACTAATCCATCATAGCACTCTAATCATGTCAGCGTTGTCTAATTAGGTAATAGAGAAATAACTCCTATGTATCTAACTACATGTCAAAGCTACGTCAACTAGTGCAAGTACATCTAGAAATCATTGTCAAGTTATACTTCTATAGTTCCCAAACACATCGGAGCAATGTACAGGAAAAGATGAGTACAGGAACCTCCTTTCAACCTGACAATCCCACTCTATCAATCCACCGTACGGGGGAAGGCCTACAAAGGACTCAATGGGTCTGTCACACCCACGATCTACCTCACTACCCGGCACAACTGGGGATATCCACAGATAAGCAAAGCATCTAGACACCATGTCTACATATTGCCTACCACTCACCATATGATCAACTAGATGAGCGCTATACGAACCAGTGCATGAATATAATAGCAAACCAACTAAACTAGATATATTGAAGTGGACAATGAACATAATAATTAAACTAAGATGAAGAATAATGTTGCTAGTAAATATCATACGAACGCAGATAATACAATAAGAAAGAAAAGCTTAAGAACTGTACCAGACTCTTCTCTTTTTGACAACTTCCAGAATCCAAGACTGATTAACACGCCTTGACTTCCTCTAATCTAGATCTAACTTATGCTAAACTATTAACTAGAAGGCTATGAGGAACTAGAACTTGAAGCTCTAGATGACTTGATCTTCAACTGGCTCAACCTTGAATGACTTGAATGAGGTATTGAATGAATTCTCTTCTTTTCAGGGGGAGGTCTGGCTCTGCTTATATAGCCTGGCGGGATGCACGATAGCCGTTTGATCAAACCGACTTCACGTAGGGCTGAGATTGATCCTCAACGACGGTGGCAGAAGACTCTAGAAGGGGGAGCACCTTCTTCTCACAGGGGGCCGGCCGGCCTGGCAGGTGGGGCCGGCCAGCCCCACCTGGAGGTGGCCTCGCCTCTCCTTTGCTCCGGTGTCTTCTGGATCCTTCTAGAGTAGTTTGACGTATTCCTGAGTTTCGGATAATTCCGTGGTGTAGATTTGTAGTTATGCCCCCTTTTCAGTGTTTTCTGGTTCAGTCCCTGAAAATTGATAAATCACCAAAACTCGTGGAAATTGTTAGATAAACCCCTAGCCTTCTAGATATTGATGTGTGTTTCATGTCTTTCGATATATAAAATATTGACGCTATCCACCGTCAACAGTTTTCAATGTTTATAATGTTGCTATTTTTCTGACCAACGTTGATAAATGGCAATATCATTATGTTTTGTCAATTGATGGCTTATGCATTATTTCTATTTCTGCCCAATGATGATTTAGTAATAATGTATAAAAGCAATTCATTTACTATGTTTTATACTGTTCTCACTAGATGTGAACTATGGTTTCAGGCTACACATTGATGAACATGGTAAAGAATATCATGCCATTCATGAGGGATAACCACATTGAGTGGCGAAAGAAAATTGACCTAGCCCTTGAGTTGGCCGAGGTAGACTGGATACTCACTGCCCCTCATCCCACAGAGCTCCAGAAGCCTGTGAGAGAGCATGATATTGAGCAGGTTAAGTGGGAAAAGATCAATAAGAAGGTGTGTGCTGCTATTAAGAGCACTATTGATCCTGCTATTCTGTACTCAATACCAGAATACGATACGGTCACTGAGATTCTGGAAAGGTTGAAGAGTTATTCAAAAGGATATGCCACTCAGCTGCTCAATCAGTTGATAAATAAAAAGGCATACTGGTGGTGGTGTTGGCTACCACATAGTGAAGATGAACCTTTTGGCTTCTAAGCTGGAATCAATGGATGAGGGTTTGGCTCTTTCACAGCAACTTCTCATGCATTTGATCCTTGCTTCGTTGCCAAAGGAGTTTCACATTTTTGTTATGGGCTACTATGCCCATTCTGAGGATTGGTCATTAGAGAAGCTCATGTCTATGTGTGTCAAAGAGGAAAATGATCATGACAAACAGAGGTGAGAACATTGTTACATTTGTAAATGAATTTTGATATGTACTATATGATAAATCTACTTGGTGGATTAACTGTGTTGCAACTGTTTATGTTGCTAATTAGTTACAGGGATTCCGTGCAAAAGAAGTGAAAGATGAGTTAGAGTCGCTAATGGAGTTTGAGCTGATGCTGACGCTGTTGGCAATCTCCCTCTACAAATTTATGATAGTCTCACGTTGTTGATTAGAAATGTTTTATTTGTTCCATTGAAACTTGATTAGTGTTTCACATTTGCATACAGACGGTTAAGGTTGCCATTTTGGAGATGGCAAGTGTAAGATACCTTATAATAATGAAAGTGTTGGTCTTGCCTTTGAGCAAGAAGATCTTTATATGTTATCCCTTTGTGATAATATGAGTGTTGTCTATAATGTGTATGTCAATGAGCATGTATACTTGTCAAACCATGTGAATAGAAAATGATAGAGAACTCAAATGTGTTGTTGAAATTATGGCACTGCCATTTAGGCCATATTTTGAGGGGGAGAATAGAAAGATTAGTAAAGAATGAGATTCTTCCTCCATTAGAGTTCTCAAACTTTGAACAATGCATAGATTGCAAAATAGCATAACTTAGTGATTAAAATTGTTCAATTTGATCGTGGTGAAGAGTATTATAGGTGACATACCCCATATGACCAAATTCCTGGTCCCTTTGCAAGGTTCTTGTAGGAAAATGACATAGTTGCTTAGTACTCTACACCGGAGGAGCCTCAGCAAAATAGAGTGGCTGAAAGGCGCAACCGTACCCTGATGGATATGGTGTATAGCATGATGAGTTATTTAACTCTGCCATTGAGTTTGTGGATGGAGGCATTAAAAACCGCCATTCATAGAGTACCAAGTAAGTCAGTGCCTAAAATACCGTATGAGTTGTGGACAGGGAGAGTTCCCTCACTAAGTCACTTGCGTGTGTGGGGGAGCCCTGCTAAGGCCAAAGTGTTTAACCCGAACATTGGAAAGCTGGACCCCAAAACAGTGAGTTGCCATTTCATTGGTTATCCTAAAAAGTCAAAAGGTTTTCGTTTCTACTGCTCAGACAGATACACAAAGTTTGTGGAAACGAGACATGTTGTGTTCTTAGAGGATGAGCTGATCAGGGGGAGCAAGGCAGTGCGAAAAATTGATCTTGAGGAGAAGCGGGTATATGTACCCACTCTGATAGTTAATGAACCGTTTTTGTCGCTACCTATTCCTGCTGCACCAACAGTGCAAGACACTGTAGGGACAGCACCTATTGTTGATTCTCTCATGACAGCACCGAGTGAAAATGAGGAACCTGTTCTTTAGAAACCCATGGAAACCGATGTTGCGCACGAGGAGGAACAACAACAAGCCCCAATGGAATAGGAACCATCTGATAATGGACCTAGAAGGTCTCAAAGAGTTAAAAGATCAGCTATCCCTAAGGATTATGAATTGTATAACACGGAAGAGTTTTAAATGGAGGATGATCCCACCTCATTTGAACAAGCCATGAGAAGCGATCAATCACCCAAGTGGCTTGAGGCCATGGAAGATGAGATAAGATCAATGAATACCAATAAAGTTTGGGACTTAGAGATAATTCCTAAAGAAGCCAAAACAGTAGGCTGCAAATGGGTCTACAAGACGAAATATGACTCCCAAGGGAATATAGAAAGATACAAAGCGTGACTTGTGGCAAAAGGCTTTACGCAAAGAGAAGAAATTGACTACAATGAGACCTTTTCTCCAGTCTCTTGTAAGGATTCCTTCAGAATCATAATGGTTTTAGTGGTGCATTATGATTTAGAGTTACATCAGATGGATGTGAAGACGGCTTTTCTCAACGGTGAGTTGGAGGAGAACGTTTACATGGCACAACCGAAAGGTTTTGTCGTGGAAGGTAAAGAACGGATGGGATGTAGATTAAGGAAATCCATTTATGGTTTGAAACAAGCGTCTAGACAGTGGTATTTGAAGTTTGATGGCACTATAAAGAAGTTTGGGTTTATTGAAAATGTTGAGAACAACTGTGTATACACCAAGTTCAAGAATGGGAAATTCATTGTCCTAATCTTGTATATGGATGATATCTTACTTGCGAGTAGTGATGTCAGTCTACTAAAAGAGACCAAAGATTTCTTGTCCTCTAAATTCGAGATGAAAGATCTCGGTGAAGCATCGTTTGTTCTAGGCATTGAGATTCACCGAGATAGAACAAAGGGGGTTTTAGGATTGTCGCAAAAGGCATACTTAGAAAAGGTTTTGAAAAGATATAGTATGCATGCGTGTAAGCCTTCACCTGCACCTATGGTTAAGGGGTGACAAATATGGGGATTGTCAGTGCCCCATAAATCAATATGAAATTGATCAAATGAAAGTGGTACCATATGCTTCAGCTGTCGAAAGCTCACAATATGCACAAGTGTGCACTCGCCCTGACTTAGCATTCGTCACCGGGTTACTTGGCAGATTTCAAAGCAAACCAAGACTAGAACACTGGAAATTGATAAAGAAAGTCTTCCGTTATTTGCAAGGTACAAAAGGCCTCAAGTTAACTTATAGAAAGTTAGATTCCCTGCATATAGTTGGGTACTCCGATTCTGATTATGTAGAAGATGATAGAAAGTTCACATCAGGACATATGTTTACCCTCGCGGGGGAGTAATATTGTGGAAAAGCTCCAAACAAACCATCACAACATCGTCCACAATGTGTGCGGAGTTTGTAGCATGTTATGAGGCAAAAGGGAAGATGAATTGGATGAAGAAATTCATACCAAGTTTGAAGGTGGTTGACGACATCTATAGACCACTAAAGTTATACTGCGATAATAATCTGGCAGTACAGTATACTCACAACAATAAGTCAAGTGGTGCTAAGTATTATGTTGTGAAGGATAAAGTCCAGGATCAAACCATAAGCCTCGAGCATATAAGTGCTGATAGAATGCTCACGGATCCGCTAATGAAAGGCTTACCACCCAACGTGTTTATGAAACACGTAGCCGACATGGGATTAATGGAAAGCCTATGATTCCTGGACTCAAGGGCCCAAGTGACTGTATCTATTTCAGAACAGAGACGTGCACTATGGCTGTTAAATCTATCGGAGTACGACCATGACGATGAAGTATGCTTTTTACGCAAATCTGTGATGAAATGAGAAAAGGTAAAGTACAGTTGAAGAATATGGTGAGATCAAGGGGGAGAATGTTAGGTTAATCTCCTTCACCGTTTGGCCCAACGGCCAATGGACCTTGACCTCGCGCCCGAGAAGGGGGGCCAACCCATTTACGGTGGTGGGCCCCGTTGCCTTGCAAGATATAAATAGAGGTGGGGGCCGGCGACTCACAGTACGAGGTTCACCGCGAGCCGTCACTCCCCACCGACAAGCCCTAACCCGATGTAGAGAGGGCGCGCAGCCAGCGACGGGAAACGCCACCGCCGACGTTCCTCGTCACTGTAGGACCCCGACGCCCGTTCCTCTTCCTCAGGCCGTCGGTAACCATGGTGAACACGGAGTCGTTCGCCTCTGCTGCGCCACCGGCCTCCGCTACTGCGACTGCTCCTCACGACCTTGGTCGGTAACGAACCCTAGACTCCTCTCCACTCTCGGATTCAGTAGTTCCATGTACTAGGACTTGTTGAATATTACACTGCAAACATGTTGTACCCTGCCGATCTACTACTAGATGATGTTTAAAGTTTAACAGGCAGAGGTGGAGCACGGCCTCTTGAAGCTCCAGCTCTGCCTGTTGGACCACATTTTTCTCTTTTTTATTTAATATTTGCGACTGGTGTGACAAAAACATGTTGTTGTGTAACATGCTTTAGTGATGCAAGACCTACCATGTTGGACCACATTTTTCAAGTGAAAAAACTTGTCAGTTGTCACGTTGTAAAGGCTCAACCTTAGAAAAATTATTACTCTTTGATACAACATTAGATGCAACGTTAGGTGGAGAAATTTTTCTTATAAAAATTATAGATGTTGATGAGATCTACAACATTCTAGTTTTGAGATTTTTTATTTAAAGACATGAAGACCTTTGAAATAATAATATAAAATTTTAACAGCATAATAATTATATGCAAGCACTTATTCTATTAAAAATAAATACCTCTTTTTACTACGTTAAATGAAGATACTTTTTATATCAAAGTAGTAGCATGAGATATGCAACTTTATAGTTTTGAGTTTCACATTTAAGGTTCTTATTAAGATGCTCGATAAAATATTTTAAAATTTCAACAGCACATTAATCATGCATTAGAATTTGTCACCTACTCCCTCCATACAAAAATATTAATTGTTTTTAGTTTCCGTGTCATAAATTTGATTTGATTTATAAAAAATACCTACAATACTTTTTATCTCCAATAAAATTTATTAAAACACTAGATTTTAAGATCTTTTTAATGATATTAATTGTGTACCATAAATATTAATAGTGCTTAATATATATTTAGTCAAAGTTGTTTCTTGGGAGGCGAAAAGCGATAGATATTTTGAAACGGAGGGTGTAACAAAAATTATATTTTTCTTGTAAGAGATCAAATGAAGATACTATCTCTATCATGTTGTAGCTATTGATTAGATCTATAAGATTTCAGTTTTTCCATTTGAGATCATTAAGATTTTGAACAAAATAATATATAATTTAAGGGGCATATTAATTACGTACCAAAGCTTATTTTTTAAAAAAATCATATCTTTCCGTATGATTTTGAATAAATATATTATTGTATTCAAGATATAGCCCTTGATAAGGTCTATATCTTTTATTTAAAATTATTTTTATGCAACATCAAATAAAAATTATATAATTTTTCTGAGAAAACAAGATCTAATACGTAAGTAATTTGTTTTCAAAATCTATATTATTCTTTAGTATCTTAACAATCTCAAATGAAAACTTTAAAACTAGAAGTTCAAGATTTCATCGATAGCTATAACTTTGATGTAAAAAATATCTTCATTGCATCTTTTCACCCTTAAATAAAATTTAGAAATATTTGGCATGTCTAATTGTAGATCTCATCGATAGCTATAACTTTCATATAAAAAGTGTCTTTAGGTTGTATTTTCCTGCTCCTGAATACTATTCAGAATTATTTGACCCTACCCCTAAATAATCCCTAAAGGAGAGGCAACACTCCAATATGTTGATGATAAAATAGTGTGTTTGAAGCATGATTATGGAGATGCCATAAACATGAAACTAATAATGGCTAGACTCTAACTTAACCACCTAAGTAGCAAATGAATTTAGCATGATTATGGAGATGCCATAAACATGAAACATTGACGATGAGAATTTAGCTGAAGTGTATGTAGTGATTTTCAACTGCCAAATTTGGTACTTTCTTATAAAAAATTTAGGAGTACCAGTAAGTCCTAGTAGACTTCACTTGATTGATTGGCTTCCCCTTTATGGATAAAATGCTAAAAGGTTGGATGTTTTGAAAGGTAGCAACATATCTATTGCTGGTAGATCTATTGTGATTACTTTTAGCTTGAATAATGACCACATCTATCATATGTCAATTTACTTCTACTAAACAGTTGTCAAGGAATTACAAGGTCAGTGGATCCTAAATCTAAAGGAAATACCACTAGTCAAATGGACTAAGGTTTGTAAAAGTAAAAACAAGGGAGTTTGGGTATAAAAAATATCACAAAAATATCAGTCTGATGTGTAAGTGGTGGTGGAAGTTAGAGAATGAGGATAGTTTATGACAAGATATTGTCACTTTTAAATATCTATAAAAGTAGACTATGTTTGTATCGTGAAACGCTGGCGCTGTTGGTATCTGTTAATGCCTATTGAATATTCCGCAAGCGCACGGATACGTTGTAGCACTTCATTGGATGAATATACCCAGTTTTAATATCGAACCCAAAGAAAGATGTGTGAGGGTCTTCTAAACTATAACTTAACCACCTAAGTAGCAAACAAGGCTATAGAAAATAGGGATATAGAGAAGACAACTAAGGCTTCTAATTCAGGCTCTAGTAAGGTATGTCTAGGTTGCTTTACTGGGGAATTGAATAGAGGAGCACAGGCAAAACTGTAACTCAACTACCAATTATTCTCCTGCGAGTCCTACCGATAGGATAGTGGAATATATAAGATTCAACGGAGCTATAAAGTCACCTCCGTGAGCTACCACCAAATCCGAAAGATAGGGTGCATCTACGAGTAATGGAGTCTAAGCACCACGCTTACACTACGAATACTACTCTAACCCAAGAGCTACAAGGGTTAAAGTATTCAAAAGAGTCACAAACCAGTAAAACAAAGTAAACAATGTTACTTACTTGAACTCTGAAGTCGATTCCAAAGCAATCTCAGATACAAGTCGTAGAGGCAGCACCGACAAGCCGATACTTCCTCCAAAACCCTCTCTTTGACTCTATCTCTCTATTTCTGATATAGAACTAGCTTTTAGAGGTATAGAACTAGCTCTCTCTTGGAATGCTAACTCTAGGGAGGTTATCCATTCAAGGGACACCTCCCGGGATCCTAACTAGGGTTTCTCGATAAAGCTCTTCTTCTTTTCAGAATGGATCCTCCTCTCCGGGAGTGGGGTTGCCTCTCCTTTTATAGCCTTGGCAAATCAATGTGAGCCCTTGGATCAAACTGACATTGGTCGGACGGTGGAGATCAATCCTCAAAGGCGGTGGAGTAAACCGAGCGAATCGGGCCGCGAGTGGGCCCCAGGGCAGACCGGCCGGTCTGGGGTGGGACCGGCCGGTCCCACCTCAGGCCTGCTCGGCCTCTCCTTCGGTGCAGAGTCTTCTTGTCCCTTCTGGAATCTTCCTGCATTGCCGTGATGTCCAATGTTGCATTCTATGTTGTATTGTAGCTCAAAAGTGCGTCATTTTCAGCGTATGCCTGTAAAACCACTGATTCACCAAAACTCGTGGAATTCGTTAGTCAAAGCCCTACTTCTAGGTAGATGGTTTGCTTTTATATCACTTTGGAAGGTTAGTTGACGGTTGGATTTGAACATTAAGGACCGTCAACAGGCGCTCATACACTCCCTATGTGGACTGACCTTTTGAAAGGTAGAGCTGTCTATCTCCCAGGGAAGATGTATACTCCCTCCGTCCCCAAAAGACCGCCATTATAAAACTTTCAAAAACTATGTTTGATCACTCGTATTATTCAATAAATTATTATTGAAGTATCTCAAATGATAAAATAAGTCATAATAAGATACATGATATTTGTACCAAAATTTTGAATAAGACAAATGGTCAAACACAGTTTTTAAAAGTCTTATAATGATGGTCTTTTGTGGACGGAGGGAGTAGTTCATAATGGACAAGAAACACTTATCTGGAAGGATACTTGGCTATATCATAAACCATGTTTTGATGTTCCCTGATCTTTTCAAACTTTGACTTGTGATCAGAAAAAAACATATCTTTCATGATGCTTTACTGTTCCAATTAAGTGATTGCCAAGATTATGTTTGATAGAAATTGGGCAATAAATGTAAATTTTTAGTTAAAGCTGCATATAATGTTCTCACTACTAATGAAGGCAGCCCTGTTTTCAGATATACTTACAGTAATGCTATCCTAACCAAAGCCAATATGATTAGGAGAAAATGGAAAGGTCTACTCTATAGTTATTTTTGTGATCAAGATCAAGATGAAAATGTGAATCCTGCTGTATTGCTAGAATAAGCTATAGCATTGCACTTTCTTGGAGGCTTCTGATATTCCTCTAAATACTTCCAAAAGTCAGAAATGGTGTGATAGATGGCTTCCTAATGGTAAAAAAATATACTGTTGGCATGGCTGCCATCTATTGGGCAATTTGGAAAACTTGCAATAAAGCATGCTTTGAGGGAAAGGTTACTAAATAATTCTAGTGAGATTATATGCCATGCCTGTGCACTTATGAGATTCTAGGTATGCCTTCAAAGTGATGGTGACAAGGAAATGCTCATCAACGACGTCAATGCCATGCTCAAGATTGCTATCAAGTTGCTACCAAGTCTCCTCCATTTGCTATCAAGGTTAAGGTGCTTCAGGACGCGGATGAAAATGAAAACGATACTAAGCAGGACCAGCAGTTTGATGATTGGTGACCAAGCTTAGGATGTCGTTCGTCGGTGGTTTCTTTTATTCTTAGTTTGGTTAGTTGATGGTTTGTTGGTTCTTCTTAGTTGTGTTCACTTCCAATGTATTTTGCTACCTAATACACTCTAAGCTCTGATGTATTTCCATTACTCTCTAATGGAAATGGAGCATGCCTCGGTTCGAAAATGTGTATTTGGGATTCGTTTCAAAGGACTGCAAGGTCAATTCGCTCTAACAGTGATGGATAACCTAGGCACATAACAGGGATGCTCCTACTTAAGGAAGCTAATTTAAAAAGATGTGGAAGGAAAAATGACAGCGGTTGTGTGTGAGTAGCATGATGAATGGTTGTGTGCAAGCAACCAGCAGGTGAATGACAGTTTTATTGGAAAGAGAAACGACTGAACCTATTTATTATATTGAAACCGTAAGATTTTTTTACATGTCCTTAGCTAATGACATGGATATGTGAGATTAGATAGAACAAATAGTGGGGATTATTAGTAAAATAGATAGTGGATGTTATCTTTATAAAAGAGATACGATATAATTAGGCTTTGGTTCTTGGAATACAGTGCCCATCTTTTGGAATTGGTCGTCTATGACGTAAGCCATTACATGTTTACGCATCCTGCATAGGCAGTGACGTAGTCAGCACTAACCACATCAAGTTTGACTTCTGACTTCTGAGTCTAGAGCCCAAAGCCGCCGGACGCCAGCCTATCTGTTCCCTGACGTTTCTCTGAAGTCCGAGCACCCTATAAATTCTGGGATGAATAAACCCATGTCACCGAACATTCAAACGTCTAAACTGAATCTATTCGTCCACAGCGGCAGCTCAAGCAGTAGAGGGAGCATCATTTCGCCATGGCTGCTGCTCCCGTGGTGGTGCCGCGCATGAAGCTGGGCTCGCAGGGGCTGGAGGTCTCGGCGCTGGGCCTCGGCTGCATGGGCATGTCTACCTACTACGGTCCGGCCAAACCGGAGCCGGACATGATCTCGCTCATCCGCCACGCTGTGGCCACCGGCGTCACCTTCCTCGACACCGCCGACAGCTACGGCCCGCACACCAATGAGCTCCTCGTCGGCAAGGTTATTAGCACGAAAGCAGAACCAAGGTTGGTCGGTTTCTTTCTTTGCGTACACACTGAACGTTCTTGATGTGATGTGAGCAGGCGCTGCTAGGCGGGGTGAGGGAGAAGGTGGACTTGGCCACCAAGTTCGGCGTCTCCTTCCTCGACGGCGGCAAGCCTGATTTTCGCGGCGATCCGGCGTACGTGCGGGCGGCATGCGAGGCCAGTCTCAAGCGACTCGGCGTGGACTGCATCGATCTGTACTACCAGCACCGCATCGACACCAGGGTGCCAATCGAAGTCACGGTGAGCCTGCCTGCAGCCTGTTTCTTTTTTCTTTTTTTTGCAACAGACATTCAAGAACTTGGTATGTGCGTTATTTGGACAGTCTCATCAGATTAGATCAAAAAAGGAGGTCTCAACAGACTTCTTTTTTCTGACACTGAACACACATTTCTACTAATTCTCTAGTCTCCAAGCAAATCACCAGATGCTAAAATTGGGAAAATAATGAGCTTCGTCCTGCAGTAAAAGAAACTGTTAATTTCCGGAAATACCTTTGAAAGGTTTATGCGTTCAAATTCAACTGGCTCAAATGCTATCGTTTGTGGCTCCAACAAGATTGCTACATCATCACTATCATTTCGTAAGATGTTATCAAGACTGTGATTCACTAAGGTTACTTTTTTCATTGCAGATTAGTGAACTCAAGAAGTTAGTCGAGGAAGGAAAGATAAAATACATTGGGTTATCTGAAGCATCTGCATCAACAATTAGAAGAGCTCATGCAGTTCATCCTATCAGTGCGGTTCAGCTTGAGTGGTCATTATGGTCTAGAGATGTAGAAGAAGACATAATTCCTACTTGCAGGTATTTTACAAACAAATCACTTGTTCTTTTAGAAGTTAATTAATATATATTTCTTCTGAAGTATCGGTCACTGTGACAATTCCAGAGAACTTGGCATTGGAATCGTAGCTTACAGTCCACTAGGCAGAGGTTTCTTCTCGAGTGGGTCAAAACTGATTGACTCGCTATCAGGGCAGGATATCTGCAAGGTGAATTTTCATGACTTCTAGCTCAGCTTGTTCATTTGGTAGCAAATTGTTATACTCTGGTTCTAACATTTTGTTTAACTAGGAGGAATGCCATTATAGTTCTCGAAAAAAAAAAAAAAAAAACTTTCATTTGAAACTTAAAACATGCATCGCTACACAGTGCACTGCGGTGAACTACATATCTAGTATTTATCTGCTTACCTATTTTCATCTTATAATTGTCTCAGTCATCAGTCATCTGTCTCATATATGTAAACAAAATAAAACAGAGTGGGTTGTGATATTTTGTCTGATTTTTTTTTGCTACACCACGACCCCCTGCTCTTGCTTTGCTCTATGGTTGCTATAAACTCTTCTTACTAAAAAATATGCTCTATTATGTTCTAAAAAAGGTATAATGGTGTCATTCACCTGCTTTTACAAAGGGAATATTTATGAAAGTGATCACTTGCCTCTTCATAATAAGAAGTTTATACTCCTGCAGAATATGCCTAGATTTCAACCTGAGAATTTGGACAAAAACGTGCATATATTCGAGTGTGTTAATGAAATGGCAAAAAGAAAAAGGATGCACACCATCGCAGCTTGCACTGGCTTGGGTTCACCATCAAGGTAATGATGTGTGCCCCATACCTGGAACAACAAAAATAGAGAACTTCAATCAGAATGTGGGGGCACTATCTGTAAAGCTCACACCAGATGAGATGTCCGAACTTGAGTCCTATGCTGCTGCAGACAATGTCCAAGGAGATCGACATCCTCAAATTGCCTACACCTGGAAGAATTCTGAGACCCCTCCATTGTCATCTTGGAAAGCAGAGTAGCTATGTTAAGTTGTGTCTAATACCTGAATTCTAGAAAAAGAAGAAATTTTTAAGAAGTAAATGGTTGTATCCATCAAAGATTTGGATTTATGTTTCTTCATCTAAGAAACAAAGATGGTCCGGCTACGCTGACCTCCTTTGGCGCTTGCTAGGGTGCTTTGTACGGTTGTTTAAACTCTTCTTCTTAATAAAAGATACGCAAACCTTTTGCGTATTCGAGAAAAAAAAAAAAAACAATGCAAAAATGTTTGATTAAACTGGCTTAGCCCTAGTTTATTCCCATATGTTACAATTGCAGAAAAAAAAATATCAAACGTTGATAAGAAGTGGCAGCAAGAATGATACATAAATATTTATGTTTTATGCTTTCTACCTGAAATTTGAATTGTATAATTTGTTTTATAATGATTATGACATCCACAGTATAAGTTCAGCTTGGTAATAATATGACATTGTTTCCTGTATCGAATTAAAGTACCTGTAAATGCAATTTTCATACTATCTATGTGTTGCTATATTTAAATATTGAGTTCCTTAACTTAGGATCTAAAAATATCTATAGTTTTAATCATTGATTAAAGTCAGCAAGAAGTTAGTTGTCGATCTCAGTGATTAGTCTATTCTATGGTGATTATGACATGAGATCTTTCTCGATTTCCCATGTTGTAGCCCTCATTGAGGATGACTATGACATGAGATATCTCTCGATTTGTATTGCCGCTGTCATCATGGATTTTAGAGATGTGAGACTAAAACAGACAATAAATTAAACTGCTTAGGATTTCAATCTCAATCTATTATTTTGATTAGGTAGACTGAATTTTAATAAAATTTGATGGTTGAAATATTTATTTATTATTTACTTTTATGAAAAAATATGGGAGCATCGGAACTGACAAAAAATTCAGATGAAAAGTGAAGTGCGCAAAAAAAAGGAAGCACCAACAAAATATAAGAAGCAACAAAGAAATCGAAAGGTCCAGCAGAAGCGAACAAAAAAAAAGAAAAAATCATATGAAAATGATGCGGATAGCAAAAACAAATCGGACCTATTGAAATTGAAGTATGCATAAAAATCAGACACAAACCATGTGAACACCACAACCAAAAATAAAACCGAAAACATATGATAGCACAAATACAGGACAAATCAATGGAATTGTTCCTCACTGAGATAATGGCCTTTCAATCCTGTAATATGTTGATGACACCATCTTGTTTTTGGACCATGATATGCTACAAGAAAGAACTCAAGCTTGTACATAGCACAAATACAGGACAAATCAATGGAGTTGTTCCTCATTAGTTGATAATGGCCTTTCAATCCTATAATATGTTGAGGAAACCATCTTGTTTTTGGACCATGGTATGTTACAAGAAAGAACTCAAGCTTGTACTTAGTACCTTTGATCAATTATCGGGTTTGAAAATTAATTTTCACATAAGCGAGCTTTTCTTTTTCCTACGGTGCTGCCAAGGACTGAACTGGACTATGCACGGTTGTTTGGGTGCCCATTAGGTGGTTTCCCTTTCAAATATCGTGGTATTCTAATGAATCATATTAAGCTATCAATAAGGATTGGGCTTGTATTGAGGAAAGGTTCCATAAAACCTTGCTACCTAGAAAGGTAAACAACTTTCAGTGGATGTACAACTTGTTCTTATTAATTCAGTGCTAACTAGTTTAGCAATGTTTATAATATCTTTTTATGAAATCCTTAGAGGAAACCTTCAAAAATTAGATTATTATCGTTCCTGCCTTTTTGGCAATGTGATGAAGATAGGTAAGTGGAGTATTCTCTGTACACGAAAGGATTATGGTGGACTAGGAATACTTAATCTAGATCTTCAAAATAGATGTATTCTGAGTAAGTGGTTGTTTAGGTTGATCAATGAGGAGAGGGTTTGGTAGAACCTTCTAAGAAGGAAGCATTGCTCAGGTGGAACATAGGCATGAAGATTTTCATTTGGGCCGGCCTTATGAAAGCAAAGGAGGATTTCATAGCTTGAGGTACTTTTAAGGTGAAGAGTGCAAAGCATGTGAGATTTTGGGAGGATGTGTGGTTTAGGAGACAAACCTTTTAAGAGAGTTTTCTCCTAATTTATATAGAATTATAAGATGAAAAGATGACACGGTGGCAAATTCTATGTGTCATTTTTCTCCTAATTCTATGTCAAACCAAGGCAAATTCTAAAATTTTTATACAAGTAATTTGTAGGGCAACATATTGGATCCAATGGTGGTCTATGCTGCATAAGGAGGAGGATCAACCTCTTTTCAAGATGGGTTGTAGAAGTTGAGTCTTTGTGAAGTTTGGTTGGAGGACTAGGAATCATATTGTCGACTAGTTTATTTCCTTGTTTGTCGTCCTCACTAGCTGGGCAGAAGTTTGTTTTTCTTGTGGTGTGCAAGCCTTATGGTGGTTTTGTTTTGTGTTCTTGACTATCAGTTCTGTACCATCTACTGATGGTAGAGGCTATAAGTTTATTCCTTGTTAAAAATTATCACTAGGTGGCAAGGACAAAGACCGCAGAGAGATGGATGGGGTGGGAGGAAGAATGTGGTAGAGAGGAGGCACCGACGGTGCACCATGAAGGAGGCAACACTCATAGGTCTAAACCACATGAAATGGAGGCAGCTGGGCCGAGCCGCGGCGCCGTTGAGGTTGCAATTGGGCGAAGGAGTGAGCTTTGGAGTCCCATCAGATGGAAGATTGTCCACAGTAGATTATTTACTTGACCTCCTCAACTATTGGTAGTTGTTTACTTGACCCCTCATCTATAAAACCAAATATTCTACCCTAAAACTATTAAAAATCATTAAATAACCCCTGAAACGGTTTTGAAGGTGATTTTGCTAATGTGGCATATTAAAAAGTTTATACAACTCCCTAAGTGTTGACTGCATGACCCTCTCAACTATAAACATGATATTATAGCTCGTAAAACTTCAAATAATATTCAAATAAAACATGATACATACTATGGCTCGTAAAACATCAAATAATGTTTAAATGACACATCGTATAGTCTTTAGGATAGCTTGGACACAGTATACCACCACACTAACCTAAACACACATGCTTGCATGCAGATCATTTGTTGCCTCCACCTTCTACTCTTTCTAGACTAACAGATCACCGAGCGAGAAGCATGTGACATTTTGCGTCTTGCTCCCCACCTCCTATCACTCGTCGATGGCATTGAGCTCAAGCACTCCATGCCTAAAACGTCGTCATTCAAACCCTCCCGCTTCCTTCATTCAGTCGTTCTTTATTTTTTAGGTAGCCATAGGAGGAGAAAGCGAGAGGGGATAAGGATGTGGGAATGCCAGATGACAAGCAAGCATGGTGCATGTGCTCAATATCGTCCAGAAGCGCATCAGATGGAGCAGGAAACTTCAGGTATTTTTTCCACGGCCTGCAGCTTCATAGCTGCTCTAACCAAACGGTCTTCAGTTTTTTCCACGACTGCTTTTGCCTTCATAGCTGCTCTAACCAAACGGTCTTCAGTTTTTTCCACAATTGCTTTTGCATAGCCCACAGCTCACAGCTGCTTTTTCCAAAAATAAGGACCTGTTTGGTTAGGCCATATTGTGTGGTGCAATATTTTAGATCATCATCATTAGATGTTTCAAAGAGCCACAATATTATATTTTATAGTTGAGGAGGATCATGTGGTTAATCTTTAATATGTTAGGATTATATAGACTTTTAATATGTCATACTAGCAAAATTATTTTTAAAACCACCAAAATTATTAGATGGTTTTGAATAGTTTAAAGGTAGAATATCTAGTTTTATAGATAAAAACTGAAATAGACATCAAGGGTTAGGTGTTTGGATCCCCAGGCAAAAGATTTGCTTTGTCTATCGAATCTTTAGACACGTGCTTGAAGTATTAAATATAGGCTAAAAAATAAAAACAAAATTACACATATTGTGATTATTTTATGAAATAATTTTGTAAGTCTAATTAGTCTATTATCTAACAATACGATACTACAACATATGCTAATGATGGATTAATTAGTATAAAAATCATCTTATGGTTTACTGATGAGTTTTTGTAAAACACCACTCAACATAAAGTCTTTACCTTCTTTATCTTTTTCATTCGTATTCTAAAACCTCCTCTAATATCATATCTCATGTTTGATGACACATGTAGAACTTTTGAGTTACTTTTTTTCATTGACTTTTGATGCTTTTTTTTTTGAAATTTTAGCTCTCAGGCCCTTTAAATTAACTCGAACCCAGTTGAAACGTGGGCAATACAAAAGCAGGAATGGGATACTCCCAAGTTTTCTCCCATCCTGAAATTTGATTCAATCCTAAGGCATTGTTCGGTATCATCAGAATGGATCCAGAACTAGATTGAAACCTGACCAGTTTTGAGTGATTCCATGCGTGTCACTTGAACCTGGCCTATGTGCCATTCCTTGTGGTTTACTTCCCATACATCAAAAAATATTGTTCGGTAGTACAGGATTCAAACCAAGGCTATACCAGGAATATGCAAACATACAAACTGAACTGTCTAGTACTTGTGCCATGCAAAGGCACACATTCAGCCCTACCCTTCCGTGTTAAAATAAAATAAAAAACCCTTGCTACTGATGACGTTAATGCGACACCAAAGTCTTGCAGATTATGGTCTTGTACTATTCAAAATATAAATAGATGGCCTTCTTTATAGTGTCAAGACGAACTACTTTAGGTTCTCAAATTCGGTGTCGTCGCTGTCTGAGATCATGGCACCTTTCCAGCAGTCCTGACCTTGGAAGCCTCCTCCTACAATGATAAATCAAAAGCAAACAATTACTCAAGGTTACAAATTATACAAGAGCGAATGGGTGTTCAGAATTGCTAACAAAAATATTTGCTTGCTTCTACTGTAATGGAGAAGGACAATCCACTTTGTCATAAATTCTACTTGCCCACTACTATACAGGCAAATCTATTCAGTGACTGATAACAGTCTGAGCTAAACTTTTCATTTTCCATTCATCAAGATTGAGCTAAACTTCTAGCAGAACTACATATGCTAACAAATAGCAGGTTCTGATCAATAGAAAAGCTGCTTGCACGGGGCGCGGGCAGAGAGGGTCGTGAGGGCAACTCGAGGCGACCAAGCATTCCGGCGATCACCGCCGGCGACCTTGCGGCAACCTTAGGCCAAAAACTAGGAGATCCGGATCGGAAGGTGATGTTGCACCGATCTACCGTGGTATTTCTCGATTTCATCGCTATCCCTTCCGTTTCTCACAACTTTCGAGCTCTAGTTCTAGAAACTTCGAAAGCGTTTCTGTGGGTGTCTGAGAGAAAACTTGAGCGCACGGGTTTAGGAGATGGGGAAACGCCGGCTCACGCTTGCGGCTCCTCCTTTCTCGATCTCTTCGCAGAATTTGCAGAGTTCTCCAGGATTGCAGCCGAATAAGCCATTGTCGAGTTCTGTTCAGAAACAGCTTTTTGGTTCAAGTTTGATTCCTAATCAAGAAGATTTTGGAGTTATTAGTGAGCTTGAGGATATGAATATCGAAGAGTGGCTCAACGCGGATCATTTCCAGGGTTGCAAATTTGGATGGAACACATTTGTTGTTGTAGGTTTTCCTAAACATTCACAACTTGAGTCCTCGACGGTGAAGAGAAGACTGAAGCATCAGCATCCACCTCCAGTTGCAACAGTGGACTCTAATTCAATTGTCATAGGGAATTTACCAATTCAATTCTCATGGGCAAGTAAATCAATTGAGTTGGCAAACCAGAGATCAGTTGATCAGATCATGCAAGATCTCTGTCCACCATTATAGGGGTAGAACAGAATGGTTGAGGCTCAGGAAGGAGGAAGGAAGAAGACTGTCGTAATGGGCTATAAAAAAAGGACCCTTTTGGGCCGGCCCAAAGTAACCCATCAATAGAGGATTTATTCTCTCACTCCTTCCTACCTGCCACGAAACCACCACCAAGCCAACACTCCTCCTCGCAATGGCTCTGGATCCTTGCCGCTAGGGTTTGGGACCCGTCGGCGGAGCACTTTCCGGCTAGTCGAGAAGACATCTGGAAGTACGGGAGTGGAGCAAACACCTTCGTAGAGTGAATCCCAACACCACAGATGAGAGATCTTTTATGGAGGTAGCCAAGAAGCCGATGGATCGCAAACCTTATCAAGGGAGGGATTTCAAAGAAGGGGAGAAGTTTAGAGATACTCACGACACTAGAGGTATGAACTTTGGGCCTGACCGTGAGAGCCGTGATGGATTCTAGATGCGCAATGGCCGCGCACAGAGGGAACAAGGTGAGGGGCGTGGCCAGTGTGACTACCAGGGATATGGGGACCGTGAGCAGAGGCAATTCAGGCAACCTAATCATAATTGGGAACACACAGAGCAGCAAGGCAGAAAGAGGCCAGGAGAGCACCAAGAAAATAGAGATGTTCGGCAGATGACAGAGGATGACCTCAAATTCAAGCTAGATGGGTGTAGGCGGGGTTGCCCAGGTTTCAACCAGCAGGAGCAAGGTCAGTCCTCCAACACCTCCTTAAAGTGCTTCAATTGCAATGAAGATGGTCATCACTGGTCCACTTGCAAGAAGCCAGCCTTCTGCTATACAGGGCATAAGTTAGCTAACTGTCCTCTGCGTGCAAACAAGGGCTTAGGTCTATGTGCTATGGGTATGCTTAGGCAACTTTTCTACTCATTGAATCTGCCTAAACCAAAGAAAGAAGCAAAGCCAGCTGATAATCAACCCATTAGAGCTATTGTTTGTGTGTTAGAAGGAAGAGGTACAAAACTAAGGATCCTAACTAAACTTCAGTATCTGGTGGATTCAGAATGGAATTGGGATGTGAAAAGGATTTTTGGGAGTGAATTTCTGGTAATTGTGCCATCCAAAGTAGTGATGAATCTACTAACAAAGATGGGCAAGATCAAATTTAAGCTTGCTGATATTCTAGTTGTTGTGGAAGAAACTGACATGGATCCTGAAACTTTCCAAGTCCTGCAATCTATCTGGGTCAGAGCAGTTGGCATTCCACCAATTGCCAGATCAGAATTTGTTGTTCTCGAATTGGCAAGGCTGGTAGGTGACCCTGAGGGGGTACACACACCATCCCTTCATTGGAGGTCTGTGTGGGTGTTGACGGCTGTTAATTACCAAATCCATAGGTCAACCAAATACCAAAGAGGATACATTTGAGATCACCATAGTAGGAATAGGGGTTACACTAACCGAATTCCATGAGTTTTGGTGTTTCACTGTTTCTGCAAGAGAACAACGGAGAAGATGCAATCCCAGAAGCATATCGGAGCGTAGAATGCATAAATGGACGGCACGGCAATACAGGAACATTCTTGAAGAGACCAGAAGGCAGTGCACCGAAGCGGAGGCCGAGCGGGCCTAGGGTGGGACTGGCCGGTCCCACCCCAGACCGGCCGGTCTGGCCCAGGAGCCCCTAGCGGCCTAGGAGCCCAGGTTGCTCCACCGCCTTTTGAGGAGAGATCTCAGCCGTCCGCCAATGTCGGTTTGATCCGATGGCTCACGATCATCGCCGAGGGCTATAAAAGGAGGGCAGGACCCCCCTGGAGAGGAGAGCCCAAAACCCTAATTCATTATTTCCTCTCTCAGAGAGAGCGAAGGGTTCCATCCTCAGAGAATTAGATTAGAACTCCAATACTTCAAGTTCTAGTTAGGCATTAGCTAGCAAGGTTTCAGTAGAGTTGAGCTACGCTCAGGATTCTAGAGTCGTCATCCAGAAGGCTGATATAGCTTTGTATCCCTCTCTTTATTATGACTTTGTTCTTAATTACTATGTTTCAGTTTATTAAGCTCCTAGTTTATTCTAGTGTTTTGCCTTGATATAGTATTGATTGATGATGAACTATCTCATATGATCGTAAAGCGCTTAGCTCATACTCAAGTGGGTTAAGTGGTAGAAATTATGTAAGTATGGTGCTTAGATATGCTCTACCTACGAATGCACCTTGTAGGCCGAGTTTGGTTGTAGATCGCGGGTGTGACATTCCTGTTGAGTCCTATGTATTCCGCCCCCCGTTTATAAGACTAGTAGAACGTGGTTGCGAAGGAGAAGCGTGCTATCACAAACCTCCCTAGTGATGTTCCTTGTGGGTACTTTAGAGTCATCAATGCTATAAATGAAAGTAATATACTAGAGTAGATGCAAAGACTTAGTAAATCTGACACTACATAAGAATTCAATCTCTTAACTAATCTCCTATTTTTGCCTTGCTACATTAGAGAGTTTCTATTTCTATCTCTGAGTGATTTATCATTACCCTAAACTTATTATATATATCTATTTGGCTTACCCCTGCATGAGTATGTCCTTGTCATGTGGATTCTATCTAAGTATGTATACACATCAATATTCTCTAGCTGTTCTTTCCCATGGGATTAAATAAATTCAACAATTGGGTTAACTCCCAATAAAATACTACAATGGTATTTCATCTGTGCACTTGCGGATACACATTTATATTTATATTCAGAGATAGTTGCATGATTTAATACCACACCTCTCATGTCACTGCTAGGGATGACAACCCGGTGTTTTACATGGTGATGTAAGAGGTGTCAACAGTGGGTGAAAGTTTCTTGTAAAGATCCAAGCAAAATTGGAGGTATCTCAGAGGTCTTCATAAACAAGCAGGGGAGGAGAATTTCTTGGTTTTACTCTGATAAGTTAGCCCAAGTGCCACCTCCTAACCTGATGATGATCTTGGTCCTGATGATGATGAGGTAACTGATTCCCAGGAAAGCCATGGATGGCTGGAGACAGGGAAATCACCACCAAAAGACACTAATCCTTCCAGTTCTTCAAAGTCAAATACCAAAGGAAAATCAGTCAATGCTGCTTCTACCTCTCAGACCCAGTTGGAGGAGGGATTGATGAAATGTGATCTCTTATCTGAAATCAATAGGTTAGCAGACAAGGCATCTGAAGAGACAGCTAAAACCTGCAACAGTGTAGTGGAAGATCTCTGCAAGTTAAGTGCAAAGGATTGGACAGAGAACCCACATGATGAGTATAACACAATTTTATCCTTGGGGAGGAGGAAGAGAAAATAGGAATCAATCTAGGTATTAGAGAGTTTCAAGAGCTGCCCCAACTCCAATTAGCTTTGTCTTGCCCAATGATTCTGTGAAGGACAAAGGAGAAATGGTTCTAGATACCACAATGATTGACAATCAAAATAGGAGGGAGAATGGTAATATGGATATTGAGGATCCAGTCATTACTATTAAAGAAAATGAGATGCTGCCAGACCTAGAGCTACTCAAAGAGGTATCTGTGCAGGGTGGAATAGATGACAACAGAGTTAAACAAACCATCCATGGGCCCCAGGCCTCAAGATTTAGCTCCAGACTTAAAGAGGATGGTAAAACCATGCTGGAGAAGGCTATACTCATCAAGAAGAAGAAAGATCCAACAACTAAAGGTAATATTCCCAAACATTCTAATCCTTCCTATGTTTCTTCTAAAATATTGAGAAAATTAGTAGAGCTAGTGCTATTTCATTGGGGCATGAAGAAAGTACTCGACTGGCAAATATCTCCATGTTACAAGCCAAAGAGGAGGCATTGGCAACACTAAGAAAAACTAAACAAAAAATTATGTCGAGTTCTGAAATAAACGTAGAGTTATGTCAACCTGTGCTTCAAGAGCTCTCAAATCCTAGAGATATTTCCCACCAAGGTTACACAATATCAGGTGCAAAAACAGATACTAAATTATTACCCTCTGGTCAAGGATGAAGATTCTATTTTGGAATATCAGGGGTTTGGGTGCTGCTGGCAGGAGAAAATTACTTGTGGAGTTAGTGGACAAGCACTCTTTTGATTGTATATGTCTACAGGAAACAATAAAATCTTCTTTTAGATAGAGAGATCTTGATAGATTCTCAAGACAAAAGGATATGTCATGGTCTTAGGTCCCTTGTGTGGGACATTCTAGAGGTATGTTGATGGGAGTAGATAAAAATTTGGCAACTGTCAGCAATGAAGATCAAGGGCAATTTTTTCAGAGTGTTCAACTGTCTATGATTGGGGAAATTTTTGACTAGGTGCTGATTAACATTTATGGCCCAACCCATGATGACAGGAAAAGGGAGTTTTTAGAGGAAATTCAAACCAAGATTCTTTCTACAGATTTACCAATTCTGATTGGTGGAGATTTCAACATAGTTAGAAAAATGGAAGAAAAATCCTACGGGAATATAGATGTGAATATGGTGGAAGCTTTCAATGAGATGATTAACGAAATTGCTTTAAGAGAGATACAAAGAACAGGGAGTAGATTCACTTGGACCAACAAACAAATTCCACCAATCCTAAGCCTAAGCACCATGCTTACACCTACGATAATACTCTACTCCCTCTAGAACAAGAATAAAGCACTCAAAGAGAGTCATGATCTAGATAACAATAAAGGCATAGAACTTACTCGCATTAGAAGTTGATCACCAGAGACATCTCAGGAGCAAGCTCAAGTAGAGCTTGATCCTGCCAAGGTACAAGCCGTAGAGAGGGCACCGATAGGCCGGCACCTTCTCCAAACTCTTCCCTCACTCTCCATCTCACTATTATCTAGAATAATAGATCCTAGAGAGGACTAATCTTCTCTTGACGGCTAGCCCCCAAGAGGTTATCCATTCAAGGGACACCTCTCAATTAGGGTTTTAGAGAATAGCAAATGAATGAGTGCCTCCACCGGGGGGGGGTCCTGCCCTTCTTTTATAGCCCGGTGGGATGAATGTGAGCCCTTGGATCAAACCGACTTTGGTGGACGGCTGAGATTGAAACCCTAAGGCGGTGGAGCATGTGGGCCAAAGCTGGGCCCGTTTGGCTACTGTAGCAGACCAGACGGTCCAGGGCCAGACCGGCCGGTCTGGCTCCGGGGCTCTCACGGTCCGCTTCGGCGTGGTGTCTTCGCGCGCCTTCTGGAGTCTTCTAGTGCAGACCCCCACTGTGGAATTGATATCTTTTCAACCAGAACTCTGAAAAAGGCAAATGATATATCTGTTTCGATCGTCTCGACGAGCTCTTCGCAATGGTGCATTCCAATTCATCATTTGAGGTGCTTGTAATCTGTCATATTGATCTTTTTTATAGCTTTTTCGATATGTACCTATAGAAACAAGGATTCACCAAAACTCGTGGAACTCTGTCAGTGTAAACCCTAAGTCTACATTGGTGATTGCAAATGTGCCTCTTTCAAGAGTTAGTTGATGGGTAAACTTGGTCATTAACAGCCGTCAATAGCTACCAACACATGGGAGGATAAGTAACTTGGTAACTGTTATGACAGCTCCGAGATTGGGGTCTGACCATAATCCTTTGATTGTGGATACTGGAGGGGAGATAGTGCTACAACAACACTACTTTGGATTCATAATGGCCTGCAAGATACAAGAGGAATCCAGTAGATCACTTGCATGTTGTTTCCGGTAAACTACGTAGAGCTATCAAAGGATGGGGAGAAATGTTGATAGTCAGCAGAAAAAGGATAAAAGAGACATAATGGGTAGGATTCCTAAGCTAGATGAAGATAATGAATCTAGAGATCTAACCCTGTCTGAATGGAGTGAGAGATATGAGCTTGAAAAAAATCTCTTTTTTTCTCGAAAACGCAGGAGAGCTGCGCTTCATTATATTAAGAAGAAAGAGGGGTAAAGAACCCAAAGTACAACACACACTCACACACCCTTAAAAGAACAAAAACATGCCCACCTAGAACAAATCAACTAGCAGCTTGGTCGAAGGCAGTCAAGTGGGATAGCCCATGAGCCCCTGCCAATTTCCACCGCCGACGCTCATCACCGGCCATCTTCAAGATTTCAGCCATGTTAGGAGATGCTCCATCAAAGACACAGCTGTTATGATGATTCCAAATTATCCATGCTCCCAGAACTATCAGGGAGTTCAAACCTTTCTCTATTAAACCAGAAGTTGCTGCACTTGCCTTTTCCCACCAATCATCGAAAGAAGTGTCAAATGGCTATGGAGCTAGAGAGTGGAGACCGACCTGCCTCAAGATATAGTACCAAAATTGCCTTGAGAATACACACGCAACTAGGAGATGATCAATGCTTTCGTCGGCTTGATCACAAAGTGGACACTTCTCAGGATGAGGCAATCCACGTCGTGCAAGACGGTCTGCGGTCCAGCAGCGGTTGTGCGCTACAAGCCATAGGAAGGTGATCTAAATCAGATTCTTACTAATGAGAAGCTATAGTGGCAGAGAAAAGGGGGAGAAAATGGATTCTGGAAGGTGATCTAAATACATTTTTTTTCACGTGTGCTTATGGCAGGAGAAGGAAAATGAATCTAGCAATGTTGGAAAGTGAGGGGGGAACCTATAGCTAATTTGGATAAACTGAAAGAACACATGATAGAGTTTTATAAAAAATTGTTTGGAAAAGCTCAAACTGCTAACATACACTTGGAAGACTCAATGTGGTCTGCTGATCAGCAAATCTCTCTAGAGGAAAATGATAACCAGACCTTTTACTCTGGAAGAATTGGATGCAGCTGTTAAAAAGATGAAAAATAATACAGCTCCTAGGCCAGATGGATTCTTCATTGAGTTCTTCAAATGTTTCTGGTACCAGATTAGAGAGGACATCAAGGAAATGCTGGATGATTAAGTGGGAAGCACTAAACAAACCAAAAGAGTTTGGCGGTTTGGGCTTTACGGATGTGAGAGTTATGAACACATGTCTGATGGTGAAATGGATTGACAGATTAGAAAGGAATGACAATAGTCTATGCTGCTCGATTCTGAGGAAAAAGGTACTTGGGTAACCAGAGTATCTTTCAGGTAAACAACATAAATGGGTCTTAGTTTTGGAGATCATTGTTGGACTTAAGAAGTTGGTACGAAAAAGGTAGAGTGATTGAAATTAGAAGCAGTCAACAGACTAGATTTTGCATGATACATGGATGGGGGGATGCCCTTTGAAGGATACCTACAGCAGACTCTTTCAGATTTCGGTACAACAGGACATAGAGGTAGCAAAGGTTTATTCAAATGGACAGTGGACCATCCAATTTAGAAGACAACTTATTGGTTTGCAGTCAGAGTGGGAGCAGTTACAGAGGATGTTAGAAAATGTTTCAATCTCAGAAGGGAGAGATGTGGTATCTTGGGTTCTGGAACCTTCAAAAAAATACTCAACAAAATCCCTGTATAAATTAATGAAATCAGGGGATGGTAGAGATGATAAGATGATGACAATATGGAGGTGTAATATCCCACTTAAAGTCAAAATTTTCATTTGGATGGCTGCTCATGACAGAATCCAATCACGTGTTCAGCTAAAGCAGAAAAAATGGAAGGGCCCAGAGAATTGTTTTGCATGTGAAAAGTTGGAAACAACTGATCATATTCTATTTCAATGTCCCTTGGCTGTTTTCCTATGGGCTTTCCTTAGAGATATTTTTCAATGGCCTAAATCCCCATTGAGCCATCAAGAGTTTTTTCATGAAGCTGTTGAAGGTTGCAAGGGGAAGAACAAGAAGGTAATTCTTTTCATTTGTGTAGGGGCGCTGTGGAGGCGATTTTTCTTTTGGACCAGTTGATGGAGAGATATAGGGAAGAGAAGAAGGACTTGCACATGGTCTTTATTGACCTCGAGAAGGCATATCAAGGAATGTCATGTGGTGGGCTTTGGAAAAGCACAAAGTACCAACTAAGTACATTTCCCTCATTAGGGATATGTACGGGGGGATTGTGACGTTTGTCCGAACTTACGCTCGGGTGACTTTCCAATTAAAATAGGACTACATCAGGGGTCAGCATTGAGCCCTTATTTATTTGCCTTGGTGTTAGATGAGGTCACAAGGGACATACAAGGTGATATCCCTTGGTGTATGCTCTTTCGATGTAGTGCTAGTGGATGACCAGGGGTTAATAGGAAGTTAGAACTATGGAGACACACGTTAGAGTCGAAGGGGTTCAGACTTAGTAGGACCAAGACCGAGTATATGAGGTGCGATTTGGGACTAGGCACGAGGAGGGAGACGTTAGCCTAGATGGGCAAGTGGTGGCCAAGAAGGATACTTTTCGGTATTTAGGATCGATGCTACAGAAGGATGGCGACATAGATGAAGACGGCGGGTTGGTTGGAGTCCTTTGTGATAAAAGGGTGCCTGAATGAAGGGTAAATTCTATTGCGATGTTTATCTTTTTGAGTGTTGGCCCCACAAAAAAGGCGACATGTCCAATTGAGTGTGAGCGAGAGATGCGTATGTTGCGTTGGTTTTGTGGGCACACTAGGAGGGATAGAATTCGGAACGACGATATTCTGGATAGGGTTGGGGTGGCACCATTGGAGGAGAAATTGATTCAACACCGATTGAGGTGGTTTGGACATGTTAGCGGAGGCCTCCCGAAGCGCCCGGTGCGTAGTGGGGTTCTCAAGCGGGCCTGAAAAGAGCGGTAGAGGTCGACCTAAACCGACTTGGGACGAGGCAGTTAAGAGAGACCTTAAGGAGTGGAATATCTCCAAGGATTTAGTTTTTGGACAGAGCGCTTGAGGCGGCAATCAACGTGCCTGAACCGTGACCTTGAGGTGCCCTTTTTGTCTTCCATTTTGCTCTCTTGTTTCATCTCTTTCTTGGGATAAAAGGCTTTGTTGTTGTTGTTGTTGTTTAGGGGCGCTGTGGACCATCTGGAAGACGAGGAATGATGCTATCTTCAAGGTGTTGTCTTTGCCCGGGGCAATTGTGTTCAAGACCATATTGTGGTGAAGCAGAAGCTCCGGCCAACGGCGGATGAAGTGCTGAATCTGATGACGATGAGGGCATCTTGATGGAGCCTGCTGGATTGTGAAGAAATCTTTTTTGGAGGTAGACATAGATGTCTTAGCTGTAGAGCTAGGGGTAAGAGCCCTCTCGGAGGGGATGTTTCTTTTGATGTTTCAAATGTTTGAGGTGTGTTCGAGCTCGTCTGTTGAGAGATTGTGGTAGCTGTCGTTGTAGGCTAGCTTTCAAACTTTTAGACTATCTACGCTGTCTTGTAAAACTGGTAACCCCAGTGACAGATCCTAGGTGTTCGTTAAGCTTTCAGTAAATCCGGGTGAATGCCTTTGATCTAAAAACAAATAGCAGGTTCTCCCTACTTGATGTTAAGCATGTGTATTGCTTTGTAGACAGCAAGACTGATAAGTAAACAAGCAACTCCTAAACTAATAGTGCAGTGAAAATTGAGCCTCGACAGAAGAGTTATTCCAGCAGCTACCCTATTCAGCTACTTTGCAGCAGCTCAGATTCAGATATTGTTTTTTTCGCTCTTGGTAAGACCGCAAATGCTTTTGCCTTTTCTTGCTTGGTCAACTGAAGCGTGTTCAGAACTGATGTGTAAAGCATGCTTCTTAGGTGACCTTGACCAATCAGATGATATGTTTAAGTTACATAATACATACATGGCTGTGTATACTACATATTGAAAAATAGCTAAAAAAATATATTATTCATGGCGATCCACCAGTTCCGCACCTAATCTAATTTTTTTTCAGGCTGAGATAGTATTGACTAGGAGTATATGCTACTACCAAAACTTATGCAAGCATGACAGAAGAGCTTTCTAATAGCTAATGATACAGTGAAGAAAATGATAAAGACTACCAAATCCATTCCCAAGAATCTGTTAGCTTGTGTCAAATCACTGAAGCTGAGTAAAGAACGTACATCGAAACTGCATGGCTAAATTCAGACATGAACAAATACAACAAAAATAACCCAAGCTAAGGTTGATCAATTCAAAGAAAAGAAACGGTGTAGGAATCCTTCAAGAACTAATCTAGACTATTAGACAAGACAGGCTACTCTCGATGTAGACCAAACCCGATGATGATTCATCCTCCATTACATTCTTCACCGTAGTCCAGGTAGGAGCACGCATTGAGCATTCCATCAGCACGCACCATACCAATAATGACATGGTCGTTTTAGGCAACTGGCCAAGGCAATTCACACAACTCAATGCCGCACTCCACAGCACGTAGCAAGATCTATCATACAGTATATAACTCAAACAAGGAAATAACCACGAAAAGCTATCCACATGACCATCATGCTCGTCCAAGATCCAAAAATCCTAGAGGAAGGAGAGAAGACGAGGACGAAGGGAGAGCGAGGGGATCACCGGCGAGAAGGACGAAGGATGTGGTTGGCGGGCGTTGATCGTGTCGCCGACGTCGCCGTCACCTCATGCCGCCCCCCGCTGTCGCCCATGCTCATGGCCTCGCCGTGTTTTGTCGCGTCGTCCCATCACCACGCGCCGCTTCCAGGATTTGATCTGGAGGGTACGAGGCCTCGCTCTATTTTGGTCCGCAGAGGGGGCGGATTGGCCAAATCGGGCCAGTTTTCATTCCGGATCAGGCCGAACCGAACAGCACTTCGAGCTTGGCCTGGCTTCAAACGGGCCAAAGGCAATCCACGCGAATTGACCAGCGGAACGAGAGGCCATTCCGCTAGAAACGAAAGCTACTGCCTCGTGCGCAGAGGTAGTTACATTGATGCTTTTGGCATCAAGCAAGACAGCGACCCCGAAACAAACTCACCTGCCCCAACATCATGTCGCCGTTCAAGGCCAGATCTTCTTCCTTTACATCGGGCAGCCGCGGTCTATCGTCCGCCTCCTCTGCCTCCGCAGCGCCGTACCAGCCATGCGCATCTTTGTGCTGTCCGGGCAGAGTAACATGGCCGGCCGCGGCGGCGTGCACCGCCGGCACTGGGACGGCGTGGTGCCCCCGGAGTGCGCGCCGGATCCGTCTATCCTCCGCCTCTCCGCGGCGCTGCAGTGGGAGGAAGCACGCGAGCCGCTCCACGCCGACATCGACACCACCAAGACCTGCGGCATCGGGCCCGGGATGGCCTTCGCCCGCGCTGTACTCCCGCGGCTGCAGGAGGACAACCCCGGCGCGGGGACCCGGACTGGGATCGGGCTCGTTCCGTGCGCCGTCGGCGGGACGGCCATCAGGGAGTGGTCTCGCGGGGAACACCTGTACGAGCAGATGGTAAGCCGGGCGCGCGTCGCGGCCGGGTACGGCGAGATCGAGGCCGTGTTGTGGTACCAAGGGGAGAGCGACGCCGAGTCCGATGCCGACACGAGTGCCTACTTGGAGAACGTCGAGAGGCTCATCGGTAATGTCAGGGCGGATCTTGGGATGCCGCAGTTACCCTTCATTCAGGTGATGGTCTTTCGACTTTCCTGCTCCTAAGTCCTAACATCCTTCTTGTGGTGATTTCTCGTTCTGCAAGCTTTCTGTCATGGATTTAACCAAATACTTATGATTGACATACATGGTAGGAGAGAGACTGTGTTTGAGGGTATGTGTATTTCTTTAGTTTTGCATTCAGTCTTCAAGTATAATCTTTCACTCACCTAGATGGTTTCAACTAATGGTTGGTAGGCTGGAAGATAATAAAGAAGGTTATTGTTGAGTGCAGGCAAGATTAGTCATTGCTACATTTCTGATTAGTTCTCATCGTACTGAAAGTTTTTATACTCTGTACCATTTGTCATCGTTAATATTAGTTAGAATGGAGCAGACATTCTCCATGGTTCATCATAACATAGTGTGAATTGCTGTGACCACGTGGTATTTGGCTCTCATGTACAACATTCTGAATTATAATAAGTCTGTTCTACAAAACCACATGCTTATTATGGTAGTAAAAGCAGAAATGCTCATGTTTGCTAACTAGTTCTTTGCACTTTAACTCCAGATTTTGTAGTCTAAGATTGCAGAAAACACCATCCTAGCCAAATTGTCGGCCAGGGGGATCCTTCAATCTCTTGGCTCATGATCCTCACCCTTCACTAGATTGGTTCATTCAAATCATTCTTTTTCTCAAATACACAGGACAGCTGTGTATTTTGTATTGGGAGAGGAAAAAAAGGTCCCCTTGAAAACAAACCTCCTTACTCCGGACCAAGCTGTAAGGAGGCTATGATGTTACATGGTTAAGCAAAAACTATAAAAAAAAACACAAAATGCCGGCCTTACGCCGCAACACCTTGATCTAAAGTCCCAAGACCTTACTCTCCCGTGAAGCACCAAAGGTGACATTCGTCCCCGAATGACCAAAGAATATCACTCAAATTTGGGTTGGCTCCTTCAAAAAACAACAGTTTCTATGCTTTCTAAGTAGCCAAGCTCATAAAACAACCACTGACTTGATGCCCTTCCTTTTCTCCTTTCGAACTCGCTTGTTGATATTATGCCCCACCAATCTGCGAAAGTTTGTTCATTACTATTTGGCACCCATATCTGAAAACCCAATGGCTACTCTGAACCAAAAATCCCTAGGAAACATGCATGAGGTGAGTAGGTATTGGATGTTTTCTTTAGTTTTCAGTTTTGAAAAATTAAGGTAGGTTTAGATGCCAGATTCTAGCAGTTTATATTATAATATGAACATAAACCAGGTTAGCTCTCATTGGCCAAATATGAATTGTGGGGGTTACAATTTGTGTTGCAAGCAGTAAACCTATCAACTCTCATCAATGTTTGTGTACATTGAGATTGAACTTTGAAAAAAGTCTAAATAACCCCCTGAAGTATCAAGTGTGGTTCACTTAACCCCCCAACCTACAAAACCATATATCTAACACATTAAACTTTGTGAAACCGGTCATTTTACCCCCTAGCTGGTTTTCCTACCCGGTTTTGTACATGTGGATAGCCACGGTGGCATTCTTCTTGGCCACGCTCGCCTTGGGCCACCGGCCGGTGGCATGCGCTCGGCCCACCTTGCTCATCTTCGTGGGGAGGCCATCTGCCTCGAGAGCGTTCGCCACCTCATGCTCCAGAACGCCGCTTGCTGCTGCACGTACACGGACGCGGTCGACGGTGACCCGTGCGGACCACGAGTCCATGACCGGGCAGTACCATGCGCACAGGGCAGCCAGAGCGGCCGCAGGCCCAGCGGGTAGCCATGGTGCTCCTACCTGACGGCGCCCAGCGGCCAGGAGCTCCAGACTTAGGGCACTGTGTGCCAAGTTGGAGTGCCACGTAGGCGAAACCGGGTATCAAAACCAGCTAGGGGGTAAAATGACTGGTTTTACAAAGTTTAATGTGTTGAATACATGGTTTTGTAGGTTGGGGGGTTAAGTGAGCCACGCTTGATAGGTCAGGGGGTTATTTAGACTTTTTCCTTGAACTTTTGAAAATGAACCTGCATTTCCTCTCTTAATAAAATGATACGCAGCTCTCCTGCGTATTCGAGAAAAAAAAATGAACCTGCAATCTGACAATTTGGGTTGCGTGCAGTCAACCTATCAACGTTCATCAATTGGTTTGTGTACATTGAGATTGAACTTTGAAAATGGTACAGATATGTTTTCTAATCATCTTTCATAATCATGTACAATTTGTAAATATAGTACAGATTAGTAGTGAATGCTGTGTTTTGGGATTGTATCAGTGTCTTACTCTTTGTGAGTGGAGGCAATAGCTACATGTAAACCTATCCCCAACCATATTATATAGAGTTATATAAAAAATAATTCAATTCATTTCAAGATGACATTTAGAATGCCACTCAAAACATTGGAATTGGTAAAAGGACAGGTGCAGCTAAACAGTGCAAACTTATGCAGGATTCAAACAGCTTGCACGGTTTCATAGGTTCATCTTTGAATCATTGGTAGCTTTTGAACATTTTCTGAAATAAAGAATTCCTCATCATTTACATAATTTTTTCATCATATTTTGTACTGTGCGATCAAATTTTGTTTCATCCTGCTATAAAGAAAATGCTCAATTCTTAACTGGTAAAGTAACACTTTTTGCTTGCTACTTATAATATTTAAGCACTAGAATTTGCAATTGTACTGTTTAAGTAAAACAGGAATTGATTTCACTATTATACCTTAGCCCTTTTCGCAATCATCCTTTATTTCTTTATATACCACTTGCAGTGTCTAGAACCTTTTTGCTATATCAAGATTATTTATTTATTATGGTCTGAGCAGGTTGCTCTTGCATCTGGGAATAAAAGGAACATCGAAAAAGTGAGGAATGCTCAGTTTAGTGTTAACTTGCCCAATGTTGTAACTGTCGATCCGATGGGTATGGCATTGAACGAAGACAACTTGCATCTTGCCACTGAGTCACAAGTGAAGCTTGGCAAAATGCTTGCAGAAGCCTACACCATGAACTTCTTAACAGCAACTTGTTAGGTGAATACAAGGTAAGATTCTTTGGGACTCTTATTCTAGATACCATTTGACCATTTATTTCTGCAAATGTGAATTCTTGGTGATATAAGGAGTATATGGATCTTTAACACCCGCTTTAGAGTAGAGTCTTTAGTGTATTAACTGAACTAGTATAGTGCCCGTGCTAACGCTACGGTGACTGAACTAACCAGGAATTGTAAAAATTCTTGGCATATTTGGATTGGCAGATACCATGAACAACAATATATAAAGTCAGTTCTCAAATTCAACTTAGCAATTTGTTATCCAACATATATGTAATATGTTCCAAAAGGGCTCAAGGAAAGTTCTCAGATTCAATTTAGCAATTTGGTACAGAACATCCTAGTTTTCGATGCCACCACTAATCACAAACTATATGCATCCCAAATTAATGTATAAAATACAAACATCATTCAAACAATTCGTCCCAAATCTGATCATTGTTCCCACAAGGCCACAAGGCATTTGAATAATACCTGCATTTCTGTTCATACAAAAAAAAACTTTTCTAGTTCAGTTTTGCAACCGCTTATCCACAAGATATCCTGGATTCATATGGAACCAATTATTTGTAAGCAAATAATAGACAATATATATATTAAATTGTGAATAACATCACCTTATTGCTAGAAGATCGTGGATTATGCAAAGAAACTGAGTAGATGACTTTCCAGCAGTCCCATTACTGCCACTCTGCCAGTCTGCCACCTCCCTAAACAAGAGCTGTATGCACATATCAGTGATAACATCAGTGGCTTTCTCAACTATTGCTTTCCTGCTTATCATATTAGCATACCTTAACAAGATGCCCACCAGTCCAGCAACCAGGCTGAAACCACAGCAGCTCAGCCAAGAATATATTCTAGATGAAAGCTAATATTCAGTCAACAGTAATCCTGAGTTTACAACAGCTTATGCCTGCAATGACAAATTCAAGTCAAATAGAAATTACAGTAAGTCTATAATAGAAAAATTGTTTAGGAAAACCAGATTTTGTTAAATAGACTACCTTGTTGAAAACCTGGTCCTAGTCAGAATGGACAAGACCACCAGCAATGAAAGCACACCCAAGAACCAGCAGCATATTTGACAATATTGAGCCTAGTAGTGACTTAGCATTCAGTAGCCCCTAACTGCAATTAGAAGAAAAGAAAAGGTTTTACATCTATACTAAATACTAATCAGATGCTAAAGCTAAGATTTGTTTAGAAATATAGCACAGCATGGGACCAAAGAACATACCTGAAATATGATTGCTCCACCACCAATGTCTGTGATGTATATCATTGCCTCAAGAGCTAGCCTGTTACTCAGCGTCCGGCCTTCAAGTAGTAGCTGTAAATACATCTAAATCATCTAAATCAAATAAATTTTAATATCTACAATTTGATAGTATAACTGATAGAAATATCTACAATTTGATAGTATAACTGATACAAAAGGAAATTGAAAATCGATTGATTATTCTCTTGCAAAAAAATGGTAAATACATCTAAATCATCAAGAAAGTGTAAGCAGATTAGGATGAAATGATATGAATGAACTGGCATGAACCTGGAGGTCCTTGGGGAGGTTCGTGCTTCATGAAGAGGCTCCAGGCTCCAGCAGTCCTTCCTCATGGCCGTGTCTCCTTGGCCTGCCTCCATGCTATGAGATGTTTTTCGAGAGGGGATCAGGGGCGGGAGACCATATGGATTGGAAACGGATCAGGAAGGAGGTGCAGCATGGATCGATCTGGGTGCAGCATGGATCGATTTGGGTACAGAGGTGTGCCCTGCCCTCGTCCGTGACCCGTGGGGATGAGGAGAGTCGCGTGTATGTGTGGGTCTAGCGGTGTCGCCGTCAAGGGCTCAGGCGCCGGCATGACAGCTGTTCCTGCGGGCAGATTTACCTGGCTGACGACGACCCAAACCCGACACCGGGAGTGCAGAAGCTTCACCACGCGGATGGCGCTGGCGACAGCGATCCCGCCCGACTTCGCGCCGGGCGCCCACCCACTGCGGGCCATGGCTCGGCCTCGCCTATCTCAGAGGCAGCGCCCCGCACCGCCGTGTCCAGCCAGTGCGGCGGCCGGGAAACCTAACCGCATCGGGAACCAAGCGGCAGCGGTGGAAGATGAAAAATTGACGAAAACAGAGACAGCCCCGAGGATCGAACCGTGGCTGCGGGGAGCGGTTGACTTGGCCTGGGCGTGTTCGAGGAGATGGGGCATGTGCCCTACCATTGTTGAGGGAATCTACACGAGAGATCCACTAAGCAGCCGGCACCACGCGGTCTTGCTCGCTGGTGCCCAACAACGGTGGCCGATGGCGGCGCACTGTAGGAGGCAGTGTGTGGTTTGGAGATTGCAGGCGGCTGTGCCCCTTCGGTTGTCGCCTAGGGATGCGCGGGGCGGAGGGAGGTGGACGGGATGGCGCGTTGGCGCTGGTGCAGCATTGGCCGCGGCCGCCGGGGAGGATCGGCGCCATCGGAGGCGGGGACCTTCAAGATGGGCCGCATGGAGGTCCGGGAGGAGGGCTGCCGTGGCCCGCCACGCCGGGGCGCCACCGCCGTATCGGGAGGGAGAGGGAGGGGTGGAGAGCCGGAGAAAAGGAGACGAATAAAAAAAAAAAACCCGAGGATCGAACCGTGGCTACGCCTGGGGGCGTGCGGGCATGGGAGATGTGCGAGGTGGAGGACCATACACGAAATATGAGCCGCTCGTGCGTGGGTGAGCAAGGAGAGAGAATATTTAGAATGAATTTGGACTGTTGGATTTTATGATATTAGTTTTCTGGGTACGATTTCATGGGTGGATGGAGGAGAAGTTCCTCAGCGGGGGATGTTTTTCGCGTGTGGACGTAGAAAAGAAAATCCGGTGCATTAGTAGGTTGAATCATGGTAGGAAAAGTTAAATCATGGTAGGAAAAGTTTTTACCAATACATCTTTGCTTTTGTTTCATTCCTGATTTTTGTTTTCGCAGGCTCTCAACATCTTCAATCCACAGTAAGTATATTTGACAAGGTCACCCAGCTATAAGACTGTCATGTCCAAGCACTTAATCAATCAAAGACTTCGTACCTACCTTATATCCGGCAATACGCTAAAGTGCCTGAATTCATGTGTAGCACTTCAATCTCGCTTCATGACATTTCACTCCATATGTAATAATGGTTGCTGCCATTTTTTTTTTTCCTTGCGAAACTCAACCGACTTGTCAAGGATCAAACTGCGGTCTTGCACCAATGAAAAGTCTCTCACTAAATTTTAATATTTATGATACATAATTAGAACCGTTAGATAAAATTTCAAATATACTTTTATAATAAATTTATTTGGAGTTATAAATGCTGCTAACTTAAAAAGTTTAATCAGTACAATTAATATAGTGACACTCTTTGGAACGAGGGAGTACGTGATTCATGTAGTAAACACTTTATTTTTTGAATGGAGGGAGGACGGAGGCAGTACCTGTGATGTCAACGACCTTGTGAGCCTTCTTATATATGACATCCAATGAAGTTAGGCTTTTTTATTTTAATAAATAAACAAATAAAATGAGACTGTTTTTCTCTTCAATATCATCTCGTTTTTTTACTAGCAAACAGGATCTTGGGTTGCAATAGAATAAATAAGCTATTGAACGTTAGCATAAAACGTGAAAATAAATACTATATATTTAATTAATTTTTATTATTTTATAAACATTAAAAAGCTATCATTTTTCCCTGATGACCCTAGATATACAACTCTCAGAGAGCCAAACAATTTCAAATTTGACTAATTCTATATTAAAATATAAACATCTATGATACTAAATACGTATCATTAGATTAATTTATAAATATATTTTCATAATGAACTTATTTGAAGACATAAACATTGACACTATTTCCTACAAACTTAATCAAACATAAGAAACAATTGACATGTTCAAAACCTAAAATTGTAACCATTAAAGCAAACCATATATCTCTAATTAATATGCCTACTCAAACCATTAGGTACTGCTACCTCCGAATAAATATAGATTTGTAACCCTAGTACCCAAGTTAACAAGAAAATATAAAAAACAATTATGGAGAAACTAATACCAATAAGTGTAATAAAGAAAATATAGACATGTGGACTCCTCTGGAATCTGTGAGTCTTTCAAAACGGCTTGCTTCCTCATTTTTGCACTAAAAAAGAGAATGGTTTTTCCTATTAAACCATTTGTTAGGGCTCAAGCCAAAGTCGAAGTTAGAGAGAAACTCTACCGAATAGCGCTATAGTTTGTATGGTCTATCTTCTAGTACAATTGTATCTTTGCAAGATCCCTGTGTCACTATGTGTGCGAATTGTTGGGATAACTGTCCTCTGTATCATACTATGACCTCACTTGTTATTACGTTTCTATTAATTTTAGTACAGGTATCCTAATAGAAAAAATAGATAGATTAGCTGTAGGTGTACATATCTTATTACCTAACAAATCACGGTGTCACAGCCAGCCGTTCAGACTCCAGAGTTGAGACCGCCAATAGAACAATCAATCACTCCTCAGATCCGGCGACGTCGCCACCGCCGTCGCGGCCTGCTATCCACCCCATCAGATGGCCGCGGACAAGCGCCTCGCCGCCGCGGCGCCGTACATACCGGCGGAGCTCATACCGAACATCGCGCGGCACTTGACGACACTCCAGGACTTCTTCGCCCTCCGCGCCGCCTGCCGCTCCTACCGCGCCGCGCTGCCACCCTCCCGCGCCGTCCTCGCGTCCCAGCCGCCGCATCTACTCGTGCCCCACCACGCCTCCTCCCCGTGCTCGCTGGCCCTCATCCACCCCCCGCGCCGCCGCCTCCTCCGCTTCCGTGCGCCCTCGCCCTCCTTCCCCAGCGCCGTCGTTGCATCCGACGGCGCCCGCGTCGTCACCTTTGACTACTTTGCCCGCGAGCTCTCCGTCACCCACCTCCTTTCCGGCGACCGGGTTCGCGTCCCCGACGCTCCCTTCCTGTTCTCACGCGCAGTCCTCGCCGGCGACCTCGTCCTCCTCATCGCACCCGGGTGGGTTCAGTACTGCCGCCTGGGGGACGGCCGATGGCGGGAGGCATATTGCCGGCTCGGGGGCTGCCGCGGTAGCCTCTTCGGTGGCCTGTACATGATGGTCGGCATGCTCGCTGTCAATGGCGTCCTATATGCGCTCCTCAACACGTGCCAACTCGCAGTCGCACAGCTGATGGACAATAAGGTCGAATTAAAGCTGCTTGGAGGGGAAGTGGGTGACCATGTCAGAGATGCTTGGATGGAAAGCAAGGAGTTCATACTTGGGGCGTGTGCTGGTGAGCCCTTACTCATCTTCAAGGTATCAGTCAAGCCTGAGTACAAGGTTTTCCGGTGGGAACCTGCAGAGCAAAGGTGGGTGAGGGCTAGGACCCTAGGAAGGCGGACGCTTTTCATGTCTGGCAATGGCTTTGATGCTTGGGTTGGTCCAGATTCACCTGGAATTCGAGGGGATTGCATATATGAGGCTCTGCCACGGGCAGCAGGTTGGAGTGAGTACTCTTTAGTTGATGACACTTATGAACTCGTCGCTATTGACTACCAAGGTGCACCAGATTTAGATGCCTTAAGAAAGCAGGTTTGGGTGCTTCCGAGCTTGTACTGATATTGGCCTGTGAAGATCTAATTCTGTGGTTGAATCCATTGACATCACCTAAAGGTCATTTTGCTTATCTGCTCTACTCTTAGTTATAATAAATTGCTTAATTGTAGTACATGAATTTGTTAATACTTATTATCATCAGTTTTAAGTATTGTGCTGATCTAATTTGAGTGCAAATGGTGTTCCAACATATAAGCATTCAGAGGCCTCTGGGTATCCTAAATTTGATAGTTCAAAATATGGCTCTTCTCGTAAAATATCTCCACAAGTTCTATAATTGACACTATCTTTGTTGGGTTAGCCGTACTAAGACAGCTCTGTACTTGAACATTTGAATTTCAGATAATGACAGATGAATGTGCACCATTTAGTGGTGTGGTATCTTCTGTTTATTCTTGATAATTTCAGGATGGTGTCTACTTACCAATTCAGGGATGAAGCTACTGCAAGATTCTA
Source organism: Chrysopogon serrulatus (assembly GCA_015844335.1). Classification (NCBI taxonomy): domain Eukaryota; kingdom Viridiplantae; phylum Streptophyta; class Magnoliopsida; order Poales; family Poaceae; genus Chrysopogon; species Chrysopogon serrulatus. Next base: position 316,987 of record JADLZL010004721.1, read on the forward strand.
GCTTGATTTATGGATTTTGTTATTTTGAAATGGTCTTATCCACAGCTTTTTCCTTTTGGAAAAAGATAAAAGCTCTTGGCACTCCAGCTTCTGTTGCAAACCAAATGGTTCATTGGCAATGTCCATGGAAGCTTTGGCTCATCTTACAAATCTGAGTTTGTTCAAGGCCTTCACTTTGTGAAGATGACAAGGATAGTTGGGTCCAATCTGTGAAATAAAAATTTTCTCCGCTAAACAATCCTACAAAATGTTGGGATCTTTGCATGTCTGATCCAGACTTTGCTTGGTTATTTAATCCAGTTGCCATGGCAAGGGCAAGTTCTTGTTCTGACTTCTTTTGAAAGATAGATTGAACATGCTCATCTTGCTTCTCTGGGAAGACATCTACCTGGACAACTTTGTAACCCCTGCAAGAAGGGTCCCAAGTTCATCTCTTCTTCCCATGCTCAGATGGAAATGTTGGTGCTTCGGGACCTGTCACCAATCTATACTCTTTTTTGACATGTTGACTGAGGGTCATCAGGGCCTTGGATTGCACATCATCACGGAGGTTTTGACCACATATTAGTCTGTTCAAAGCATGGTATCATTTCCACCAATGCATCCTGGCCTTCCAACATTGGAAGAAGGGTTTGAAGGAAAACTTCAATATTATAGATTGGTCAATCTGTTCAAAGCATGATATCATTTCCACCAATGCATCCTGGCCTTCCAACAATCTGTTCAAAGCATACCTGAGGTCCACCCATGTACATGCACTTTTTTCCTTATTAACAGAAAAACACAATATGCGGCTCTCCTCATGCTTACTATTATACATATATATTCCTGTGGGCCTGGGGTTGGGCCTTGCGGCTATAGTACAGCCGGCCAACCCGGACAATGTTGCCTTCAACACCAAGTCCAGCACACCTGTAGGTTGAGTTGTATTTGGCATGAACATCAGAGAATGGTTCTGTTTCCTTAAGCTGCCCTTGTCCTATATTTACATGTATCATGCACTCCTATAATCAATCTACTTTCTCGTGTTAACACAACTTACAATTAGATCCTCTCCTACTGCAGTTCTGCGCTATTTGCACTATTTTTGCTATTTTGCCGTCCTCTATTTGGTGCCTTTAAAACCATCATAACCAGATCCCATCAGTTCTGCTGCACTACTTGTGCCGTCCTCTATTTGGTGCCTTTACTCATAACCAGATCCCATCGGTGAGAGCATCGGCCAGAGCCTGATCCACTGCTTCAGCATACAATTTCTTTTGTATTTGATAATACACCCTGCTGTCATCCATTTATTCCTTTGGTACCTGTACACTTTTCAAATTCATATCCAATGGTGATTGTTCGCATCATCCATTTTCAAATTCAGGATGCTGAATCACAATGAGTACATGTTTGATCCAGTATACTTGGATAATTTCATTTTTTTCACCATTTCTCGTGATCTAGCTTTGTGTGGTGTATATTTGATACTTTGGATAATTTTATGTGAGTGGTTGTGGTTCTTTATCAACTTTTAGCCATTCACCATTCCTTGCAGCAGCGTCCGTTTATCAGTGAGCTCTGCCTGTGCGGCATTAACTTCCTGCACAGGGCACAACGCACATGTTAACCCGTAGGGCATCAATGAGGGTTTAACCAAGTAGTGAGGCCTTATTTTGCTGGAGTGTATTCGCCCAATGGCCTTATTTGATATTTACCCCAATTCGCATGTATTAGGGTGAGGCAGGTTGGCTAGCTTCAATTTTGTGGATTAATTAGGGTGGGTTCATAGTGAATTACTGAATTTAGCCCCGCTAGCAGGCCTAGGACCTATAACAGTTGTTGATGGCGAGATTTGTACTTTGGGTGTTACCTTTTCTTTCCCTACCTCATTTCCTCATCCATTTCATATGGACTCTCCACCGTCCCATACAAACTAAATTAAGGGAACGAACTATGCCAGCTTAAAGCAAGAACTCACTTAGAAGGCTGAGATTAGAAGGCGAAGAAAGAGCTGAGTCAATAGAAAATAGATCAAGAAAGAGCGAGTCAATAGGAAACAAGACCTACCAAGGCACTCTCCAGATGAGACTTGAGGTAGGGTAAGACCAGAACGAGGTCAGCCCGAGTGATTTTAGAGTAAGTTTAATGAAGAAAATCTCGTAGTCATGGAAAAATTGAACACCCTATAAAGACGATGAAAAAACTTTTCCCCTGACGCAAGCCAGGGTCTCTCTGTCCTCCGGCGGCGCAGCCGATGGAGTCCATTACCTTTCCTTTGATCGGCAAGATTGAAGGCAAATCAAGTACAGGAACGAGTAGGGAAGGAAGTAGTGTTCTACGTGATCCCTCCCTTCAATCCCCTCGACTACTGCTTCCCCCTCCGCAAGGAGCCTGGGAACCTCCCTCGCGGGTCACATGGAGGAAAGAACAGCAAAGGACAAGGGGAAGAACATGGATGACGATGGAGGTATGCTGAGTCTGGAAGAGCGTCTGGAAGGCTTAGATCTCCATGGGGAGGAGGAGGAAGATCTGGACTTCTCAGAAGAGTTTGAGGAGCTCGTGAAGGATGTACGCTGGTTAGCCCTATTTAGGGTTCACACATCGAAGCCCTTTAGCCATGTAGCGCTATTCGGCGCCATGAGAAACGCTTGGTCGGCAGCGAAGGAGGTAACTTTCAAAGCGCTGGGTTGAAAGGTCCTTGTTTGGTTTTGGTAATTGAGTGACAACCTAGGTGGAATAATTATGCTTATGTGAGATATGCAGAGAATTAGTCCGCAGGTGATAAAGGAACTTAATGTATGATACATGACATGGAGTCATATGGCTAGAGGTGAAGATCGAGACAAGACTTGGCTTGATGGACCGATCGTGATGGTGAAGGGCAAGTTGGAGGCTTTGAAGCCGTTGGTACCGAGTGTCGGGAGGCTTGAGCAAAGACTTGGCGCCGAAGGACCAAAGCGATGGTGAAGAGCAAGTGAGGTCAAGATTGATGGACCAAAGGCCATGTGATGATATAAAGTGGATCATATCATTCATGTGGAGTGGTCGGTGCATGTGTTGCATCGGCATTGGAGGAGATGGAGTGGAAAGCGCAAGGCAAAGGTATAACCTAGGGCGTTTCCATTTCACCGGTCATAGATGTAGAGAAGTTGATGACCGGGTTTAGGATAGATGGCCGTACTATTAAGAGGGCCAAACTTGTTTTCATATCGGTCATCTAGTGCCACTTGAGCGATCTAACTTTGCATCGTGTTGCTAGGATCGAGTGGCGATGTGAGAAGGAGTGAAAACCCTTTGAAAAATGATTGTGAAAATGCTAACACACTTGCACATGGTGATGTACACTTGGTGGTGTTGGCATATTTGCAAAGGGAATGGTGTTTGCCGGGTTGAGAGGGGTTTGGGATCCTCTCTCCCTCCCGCCGAGCTTGCGAGGCGGGATTCGGCGCTTTCGTGGAAGTGAAGTGCTCATTTTCCATTGCGCCGGAGGGCCAGAAATGGAGGCGAAGTCGTCGGAATGTTTCTCACTAAGAAACACTCGACCGGACGCTGGTCCAGGAGGGACCGGACGCGTCCGGTCAAATGTGCGCGTCCGGGGCTCTTTCGGTGGTGACCGGACGCTCCGGTGCCGCGTCCGGTCGGCGAGCAGTGGCTTGGCGCTGGTGAGCTAAAATGGACCGGACGCTGGGGGGGTCCGGTCAGTGCTGATCGGACGCGTCCGGTCAGGATTTTGGCTCTCGGGAGCTCTCTGGTGCGTGACCGGACGCTGGGCGTCGCGCATTCGGTCGGTGGACAGGACGCGTTCGGTCAAGGTGCCGTGGCACGCGCGCGCGAGTAGACCGTTGCGCGCCAACGGCTAGTTTGAAAGGCAAGGACACGTGGCGTCGTGGGAGCGATCGGACGCTGCGACCGGAAGCGTCCGGTCGTCACTTGGTGAGCGTCCGGTCAGCTCTGCTGACTGGTTTCATGGCAACGGCTCTTTAGCCCTTTGGGGCTATAAGTAGTTGCCTTGGCCGGCTTTGGCTGGCGGTTGAGCACCCTTGGGCCTATGTGGCTTTGTGTGGGAGTGCTTGGAGAGCCTCTAACTCGCTTATGCTTGTAGTGATTACATCCGATTGCAAGTGAGCGATTCTAGTGCGTTGCATTGGGAGATTGCAGGGTGTGGCAGTAGGTGATCGAGTTGCAAGCCGGTGGTGCTTATTACTCTTGAAGGTTGCCACCTCCGAAATGGCTTGGAGGCTTGTGTGCATCATTGTAGCACGCTCGGAGATTGAGTGGTGCTCCAATTGCTAGTCACGTGGAGTGACATTGTGAGGGGGATTGTGCTCACCCCGTGGGGATCGCGAAGAGCAACTCTAGTAAAAGCGTGTCATTGAGTTACCCTCACTTGGGTAGTTGCTTGCGGCACCCGTGGAGGGTTAGGCATTGGAAGCCTATTAGCTCGCGCAACACGAAGTGTGTGGTCGACACAACGGGGCCTAGCTTGGTGGCAACCAAGTGAACCTCGGTGAAAAATCAACGTGTCAACTTGTCTACTCTTCTCGTCGGTTTGCATTCACTAGCTTGTCATTTATTGATTCATCTCTTGTGCTAGTGAGTAGGGTTGCTCTTGAGTAGCTAGTTTGCTTGTGTAGCTTCCTAGTTACCTTCTTAGCTTGTGTAGCTTAGAAGTAGCGATTGCGTGGCTGGTTGGCTTGTGTAGCCTTGCTAGTCACTTTGGTTAGTTTGTGTAGCTAAGCAAGTGAGCTCACTAGTTAGGCTTGTGTAGTCATGCTAGTGAGAACTAATAGTGTGCTTAGGCTTTGTGCGCTTTGCTCACTAGTATGTGTAGGTGCTCCCCGGTTTGATTGAGTACTAGTTGCTTAGGTTTGTGTGACTTTGCAACATAGTATTGGATAGGCGAGCACTACCTAGCCTTGCACCTTAGTGGCTCAACCTAAGATTATTTTGTAAGGTGCTTGATCATAGATAGAGGGGTGAAGTCTTGATTAGACCGATAGTTTTAATTCGGCATTTTATTTGGTCATCCGCTGCGATTAGATTTAGAAAGGACTATTCACCCCCCTAGTCCGCCATCTCGACCCTTCATGGGTCCAAACCTTTTTTTGGTCTAGCTTCATTGTCTAGACGACTGGACGAGGGTGATGGAGGGAAGTCCATGGCTATTCCGGGGAGCAGCTATCGTGCTTGAGGAGTACGATGGGTTCTCTAATGACCTAGAATATAAGCTGAACAGAATACCGGTGTGGACGAGAATCCAAGGAGTACCGGAGGGTTTGATGAGGAAGAGGGAATTAGCAGATAAGGTGGCGAGGAAAGTTGGAGACATTATCACTGTGGTGGTGAATGAGGGCAAGATCAACTCAACACCGTACCTGCGTGCCAGGGTATGGCTCGAGTTAGATAAACCTTTGGTAAGGGTGGTGTCGATCACACTCAAGGAGAGGATGAAATACTTAGTGCAATATGAAAAGTTGCCAAGTTTTTGCTTCTTTTGTGGATGTATGGGCCATGAAGTTACGGAGTGTGGAGATGGAGTGCACGGCAAAGCAAGTTGTCAATGGGGGGACTGGCTAAGAGTTCCTTTCCAAGCTGTGGTAGCAGGAAGGGATGATTACAATAGTAGCAGGGGCAGAGGGCGTGGGAGAGGCCGTGGGAGAGGTGGAGGAAGGGGATCGGTTTTTGATGAGGAGGGGGAATACATGGATACAGGTAATGAAGAAGAGGAAGATTTAGAGAAGCTACAAGAAAATAAAAATTATGGAGCGGAGGATGGGCAAATAGCTGATATGCAATTGATATTAGCTTCTCAAAACACTCCTATTAGCCCTCTAAAGGAGCAGGAAAAAAAGAGACCAAGAAGAGATGGTGATGGGAGGATTCTACAACAAACTCATCTATTAGATCAGCGCTCTCCCTCGAGGAGAGTGGCCGGAAGCAATGAAAATCTTAGCGTGGAACTGCCGGGGGCTAGCTAGCTCCCGGGCAGTTCATGCACTTCTGGAGGTCTAGAAGCGGGAGAGACCAGATGTTCTTTTTCTATCTGAGACACATCTGGGTAAAGCTAAGGCAGAAAACTTGAAACAGAGGTTAGTTTGCCACAAGTTTATTATTCATGAGAGTGATGGTCGTAGTGGAGGTTTATTGATGCTTTGGAATAAGGGGTTGATGGTGAAACAATTGAACGTCTCTCAGTACTATATTGATGCTGTTGTGGGAGAAGGAGAAGAATGGCGGTTAACTGGAGTGTATGGGGAGCCAAGTTGGGATCAGAAGGATCAAACTTGGGAGGTGATGCACTTTCTAAAAAATAGAGATACACACTCTTTACCCTGGTTGGCAGTAGGAGATTTTAATGAGATTTTGTATCACTATGAGAAGGAAGGAGGAAGGGCAAGATTACAGAGGCATCTTCAAGATTTCCATGATGCATTAGATGATTGTGTATTAACTGACATTGGTTATACGGGTGATATATTCACCTGGCACAGAGGAAAAATACGTGAGCAGTTGGATCGGGGCGTTGCTAATGCCCAGTGGAGGAACATGTTTCCTGATGCTGAACTGGTGAATGGAGAATTTCTCAAATCTAATCATCGGCCTATATGTGTTAACACTGAACCATCTGGGATGCAGCAAGTCCAGATTACTTGTAAGCCGAGGCGTTTTGAAGCTAGATGGTTAAAAAAAGACACAGTGCAGGAGGTAGTACAGACTGCCTGGGCGCGGGCCTTGGCTCAAGGCCAGGGAAACCCGTTTATGATGAGGGTGAACCAGGTCCACTCGGACCTGCATGTGCGGGACAAAGAAATTCTAAAAAAAACTGTGCATCGTATAAAGAAGTTGAGGAAGGAGTTGGAAAGATTAAAACGAGGTCCAATGACGGATGAATCGTTAGTAGCCCAGAAGGAAATCCTTCTCCAACTGGAGTTGCAGTTAGAACAAGAGGAGATTTATTGGGTGCAACGAGCACGTGCTAACTGGCTTAAGCACGGTGATAGAAATACTAGCTTCTTCCATCATTTTGCATCTAGTCGCAGGAAGAGGAATGTGGTGAAGGGTTTGGTAGATGATCAAGGTGTATGTCATGAAGATATGCAAACTATGGGTGTGATGGTGAAGGAATATTTTGATAATTTATTTAAAAGAGAGGTCATGGAGATCGATGATGGAATCTTAACTGATGTGGATCGGAAAGTATCGGCAGAGATGAATCAACTCCTCCTGGCGCCGTTTTCCAGGGAGGAGGTCAAAAAGGCCCTCTTTAGCATCGGTGATCTGAAAGCTCCGGGACCGGACGTCTTCATGCAGTTTTTTTCAAGCGCTTCTGGCATCTGTTGGAGGATGATCTTGTGGAGGAGGTATTGGGAGCGGTCCAGAATGCAGAAGTACCTTTGGGGTGGAATGATACAACCATTGTCATGATCCCAAAGGTCGACAATCTTGATAAGGTGACTCAATTCCGTCCCATCTCTTTATGCAATGTTGTGTAAAAGGTTATATCCAAGATGTTATCATTTAGATTGAAAGCAATATTACCTGAGATTATCAGTGATCATCAGAGTGCTTTTGTCCCGGGGAGATTGATAACGGATAATATTTTACTAGCATATGAATGTGTACATACAATGAAGAAGAAGAAGGGGAGTAAGGGCCTGTGCGCAATGAAAATGGATATGCACAAAGCTTATGACAGAGTTGAGTGGGTATTTCTGGAAAGGGTTATGGCTAAACTTGGGTTTGGCCAACGGTGGATTAAGCTTGTTATGGCCTGTGTGACATCAGTCAGATATAATGTTCGTTTCAACAATTTTGAAACGGATACTTTTACACCTTCCAGAGGGCTGCGTCAAGGTGACCCTTTATCCCCGTATCTATTTTTGATGGTAGCTGAAGGTTTGTCTTGTATGATAAAGAAAGCAGAAGAAAGAGGAGAGCTGGATGGGGTGAAAGTCTGCAGAGGAGCTCCGACAATGTCCCATCTTCTCTTTGCAGATGACTCATTCATCTTAATGCAAGCTGATAAGAAGAACGCAGATTGCTTAGCAAATATATTAAATAGCTATTGTGCTAACTCAGGACAGAAGATAAATGAAGCCAAATCGAGTATTTATTTCTCTAGAAATACAGAGGTTGAGGTAAAGAATGAAATATGCCAAATTCTGAATATTATGACAGAATCAATAAGTGACAAATATCTCGGTCTTCCAGCTCTGGTGGGAGCTGACCGTAGCAATTGCTTTCGTCACTTGATTGACAGGGTTGTGTCCAGGATAGATGGTTGGAAGGAGAAAACTCTCAAGCATGGGAGGGAAGGAGACTTATTAAATCTATAGCTCAGACCGTCCCAGTATATGCCATGATGGTGTTTAGAATTCCGAATAAAATTTGTAAAGGAATCACAAGTGCCATCTCGCAGTACTGGTGGGGGATGACGAAGAGCATAAGAGGATCCATTGGCAAGAATGGTGGAAGATGTGTATGCCGAAGGGTAAAGGTGGCATGGGTTTCAGGGATCTACAATCCTTCAATCTGGCAATGCTAGCAAAGCAGGTTTGGAGGTTGTTATGTGATCCAGAATCATTATGTGCTAGAGTGCGCTTCGAGCACGGTATTTTCTAGATGGTAAATTATTGAATGCTAGATTAAAGAGTGGGAGTTCATATACCTGGCAGAGTATACTAGCAGGGCTTCATTGTTTCAAGCAAGGATATATTTGGAGAGTTGGTGATGGCACACAGATAAAAATCTAGGAAGATAACTGGATCCCAGGTAGTCATAATCTGAAAATTCAAACAATTAGGGGAAACAATTTGGTGACTACAGTTGATGAATTGATCAATCCTATAAACTCAACATGGGATGAGGACTTGCTGAAAACTATCTTTTGGCCGACTGATGTTTATCGAATTATGCAAATCCCTATTCGCTCTGGTAGGGAAGATCTGGTGGCCTGGCATTATAATAGAAGTGGGATTTTTTTCAGTCAAGTCGGCATATCATTGCCAGTGGGACTATAAATTTGGGGTGAGAAGTATTCATGTGCAGGCCAATACTGCATCAAGGAGCCGGCTCTGGAAGAGGTTATGGAATCTAAAAGTTTCTGCAAAGATTAAGATCTTTGGCTGGCGGGCACTCAGAGGCCTCTTGCCATGCCGTGCCATTCTTGCAAACAGACATGTTGGTGATTCAGGTGGCTGCCTAGTTTGTTAGAGTGGAGCTCAGGATATTAAGCATATGATTTTCACATGTGAAAGAGCAAAGCAAGTGTGGCGTGCGCTGGGAGTTGAAGAGAAGATACAGCACCTAATTGTGACTGATAGATCGGGCTCTGTAATCCTTGAGAAAATTCTTACACGGGAGGATAAGATTTAGAACCTTGAGGTGGGTTTTGCAGAGCTAGTCATCACAGCTGCTTGGTACATATGGTAGGAACGTCGGCAATTGGTCCATGGGGAAACCGTCCAGCGATCATCAAGGTCGGCCGTGGCCATTGCAGCACTCACCAAGAATTATAAGCTGGCGACGAAGAAAACTTCAAAATTAAGGCAAGGGTGGAAGAAACCACTAGAGGGTAAAGTCATGGTGAACGTTGATGCTGGCTTCGATGAAATGGGTGGTTGTGGCAGCGTTGGTTCAGTTATAAGAGATTGCTCGGGCGGTGTTCTAGCAGCAGCCCATAGTTTTGTGCCACTGCTCCGATGGCGGAGGCTTATGCACTCAAAGAGGGATTGATGCTAGCTCAGCATATAGGGTGTAACCAATTAATCATCCAATCAGATTGCATGGAAGTGGTACAAATCATGAAAGATGGAGGATTTTCAGTAAATTCGGCAGCTGCAATATGATGATTGCAATATTATATGGAGTGGTTTTCAAGATATTTCGATTGAACATTGTAGCAGGGAGGCGAATCAGGTGGCTCATAACCTAGCTAGAAGAGCTCGGCAATATAAGCAAAATTGTACTTGAGTCGATGAGCCCCCTATATTTATTTTAGACTCCTTGATGAACGATGTAACTATCTTGAATGAATAAAGTTTGTCGAATTGTTTCAAAAAAAGTTTAATGAAGAAAAAAAAAGAAAAATTTGGTCGTGGATTTAGATTAATTTTGGTTTTACAGGCATCATACATTGTGAAGAAAAGTACTGTATGAGGTTTACCGACCCCAAGTACACTTTGCTCGCCTGCTCGGCATGTCACCCCAGTAAATTGTTCAAATTATTCGCTGCAGTTACCTTGTGTTCAGATTATTAGCTGTGATTACCTTATTCATTTACTATGATTACAGGGACATGAAAAGCTTCATGTAACGTGAATTGTTTACAAAATCTATGACAGTACATGGTCTCACCTAATGTTGTCATCATCGTTAAAAATTAAGATTATAGGTTGTTGATATTGCAATTATAGGATCCCAACTCTAAAAAATCATATAAATGCATATTCCATTGGCTAGAATAGTCCGTTAATCCAGATTGTGAAGTGTAAAACCATGCCATAGAGTTGAGATTTTGGAAACCATACCTCAGCCGGTGGCACTAGCATCTTACACCATGCACAAATTTGGTATCAATGTACCCGTTCCAAATTGTAGGTTTTAGTTTTTTCTAAATATATACATCTATTCCAAACTATAACTTGTTTTAACTTTTCTATGCTCTATATACACAGTAAAAACTACTTCCTCCATTCTAAACTATAAGAAGTTTGACTTTTTCAATCTTAAGTTTGATCACTTGTCTTATTTAAAAAATTTATACAAAAATAGTCAAATTTAAGTCATTTGTGAAGTACTCCCTCCTTATAATAACTGCGCTTTTGGCATTGGGCATGTAAACTAAGGTATATGTAAAATTAATATCGGGTCTGCTCTCAATTCCATAGACCAGAACGTCGTCTCTGATTGGATGAGGACCTTCTGGAGCGTTCATCATCTTTTTAGCCGTTTTTCCTCTCAAGTTTTTATTACTCCTTGGCCCCACACACCGGTAAGCTTGTGGCTGGGAATTGCTGCTCTACTGCTACTCGTACAGAGCAGTCAGACATGGTACAAACACATGCACGTTAATTTGGGAAAAATTTCAAATGATAGAAGTGCAGGTATATTGGGAGGGAGGGAGTACTTTTATTGATAAAGCAACCCACAACAAAAGAAATAATATTTTATAAATTTTTTTTAAATAAGACAAATGGTCAAACTTGAGATCGAAAAAGTCAAATATTTTATAAATTGACTAGTTGAGTGCCCGTGCGTTGCTACGGAAACTTATATGTAAATTAACATCATAATTGTTTCATTTCAAAAGATTCATGCTATAAAAAAAACCCTACTGAACCAGAAAATTAGTATTGTATCAGCAACACAATAATGAGGTTCAAAACAACAGCAACACCGGTTTGATTAAATAAATAACAACTGAAATAGGACCAACATTGATCCCGAACAATATCACAATATCCTGCTGAAACTATGCATTGTTTGACCATGCCAAACATCATTGTGCCAGCAGCAAGCACTTTACTCTTCCAGGCTCCAGCAAGAGTTGATAGTTCCATTCATTCAGGAATGCAATAAGAAGTTTGCTTCTCTTGCATGACACGATTGATCAAAAATGAAAAAAAAACTTCAGTGGGTTTAAAAAAGGTTATAGGCACTCATGATACACAACTGCTCTCGTGCAACCCAATTCGGCTGCAGTCGATGCATCCATGGGCTGTGCTGCGCTGCGCAGAAACATCAGGCTGGCTCAGTGAACATGGGTTGCACAATGCACGGAAAGAACAGGGAACATCGATCAAGACCACATTGACCATAGCCGAGCAGTGCTGCACGGAATCACCATGAGAATATCTCATACACCAATGTAATTCATCTTTTCAAAAAACGTGTAGTAACATGAATGATTAGTGGGCTCAAGAAACTGAGAATTGGTCCCTCTGAGAATTGGTTCCTTTGTTGCTTGACTGCAAGTAGGAGTAATAGAACAAACTATTTCAAACCTATTAGTAGTACGGTAATCAATCTTTCTTATTATAAAAATGAAAAATGAGGAAGGGGGTCTGGTCATACCAATAACAAGGAGATCCAAACAGGACAAACTGTTATGAAAAAGAAAAATTGTGTGGGAACAGAAGCAGACTCATTGTGAAAGAGCGAGGTAGCATGATAGAATATTTGCACGAAAAGATAAGCTCATGTGACCGCAGAAGAAAAGCAACATGTACTAACTGTTTGTAGGCCGCATATTTCAAATAAAAATACAGGGTTAAATGATAGAAACAAGGGAATACCCGAGGTCTCACATAAAGACTGCAATTTCTGGCTTATGAAGATGACTTCATTCAGAGCAATGTAGCACAAGCTATTCTTTATCTACACATCTAGTCAGTGGCGGAGCCAGGGAAATATGACAGGGTATTCCAGAAATAATTTTTCTCCAAAACAAAGAGCCAATAGCACTGATAGAACTAAATATTTTAGTATAGACAATACATATTGTTTGTGTCACACATCTAGTTGAATGACCTATTTTCAGCAACATTCATACATAATTCACTGCTAGTAAGTAGTAACTTAACATAAAAGTACCTGTCTTGCACACTAACTGTTAGGTAAAATTGTTAATGGAAGCCCTTCCTCAACTTCAAGTGAGAAGCAATGAACAGAGGTGTCAGAGTAATGGACAAATAAATGATGAGATGATTTTCTATAAGCATACCTTGGCATAAGAACTCCATCTATATAGGAATTTATACAAGTAGTTGCGATGCATATGTGCTCATCATAAGGTGAGTTGATCAAAATTCTCTCAAATTTGAGATACATGCCCCTGGTATTGGAAAGGATCACGAGGGACATATCTTAAGAATTAACATGCCATGGGTGACCACCAGAGAATGAAACCTGGAGGACTGATTGATACATAGAAGGCAAAGGATCATTATTTTTCTTTATAGTACAAAAATGTACACAACTTAGCAAAAGAATTTACTGGTGAAACAAAACTGCAATTAATTCCCATCAGCTAAACATTTGACATAAATAATCATATTCATGCACCAATGGAAACCTTTCTGTTTTATGCATCTCTCGGTGTGAAGCGATTTGGATTGTGCCCTTTTTTCATGTCCTAACAATTCTTTTACCAAGCATATTCAAAATCTAGTTAACAGGATGAGATCCACAATCAAAATTCACTACCTTAGTATCTGAGGATCATAGTACAGTAGGTAGTGCAGTGACCTGTAGCAAAACCGGTAAACTGGTAATAATGACCACTTAGTCAAGCACCTTGAATGGCAGGTTACTGACAATCTCGCACATTTTCTGATGTTTGAACCCTAAATAGAAAGAAAATAAATTTGAAGCACTTGCAATCTTATCTTTTGCCAATGAATCAGCACCCAGTAAGAGGTGAAGGTTACGAGCTCACCTCCCACACAACCATGGTGTCATGGTTAGTGCTCACCCTCCCCTGCTGTGTGTGGAGACATGCCACCGCGCTCGCACCGTTGCTGCACATTCTCCTTGAGAGTTGAGACCTGTGCAAGCTCGTCATCCGTCATCTCCCAACCCCCATGCACCGGTCAACTTGTTGACACTGCTGGGGAAGAAGTGTGGACACCTCCGGCTTGACCTGCTGCTTAATGGAGGATGCCGCATATCTGGAGAGGGAGAAACAGTGAGGGGGAGACAGAGAGGATCCGAGGAGAGTGAGGAAGTGGTTCACCTCGCCTTGGGTTGGGTGCAATGACCGGTGAATCCTAGTCGCATGGCACACCAATGCAAGTACTTCTAGTCCAGTGAGGCCTCCTTCTCCAATGCAGGTTAATTGTTGGTGAGAATTTATACAAAATTGCAAATACCCCGAGAATTGTTATTTCTTCGAGGACCAAATCTGAGAAGAGAATTCAGAAACCATATGAAATGCAGTGCAGTCAAAAATAAAAAAAAGAATATGTGCGTATAATAGGTTCCATTCCAATTGAGCTGACCCAAAAATAGAAAAAGAATATGTTCATCTCATAGCTAACCCAAAATAATAATTTCTCAGATATATATGAATCAGTTAAGGCTTGAAATTCATATGTTCCGGCCTGTTCAGTTCCCCCTGACCTGGATATCTGAGGGCCTTCGGTGCGTGCCTGTTCATTCCCCCCTGATCTGGATCTCTCTTGATTAGTACAGTATTTGTGTTGTGTGGTTGTCGTAAAATTGCAGTATTCCTTGTGCTCCTCATATTACATTTATAGATGATTCAGCTTTCAGACAAACAATACAAAGAAATGGTGTACTGCTGCATTTTGGTGGTTCTCACAAAAAAACATTCTATAATTTATAATACAATTACGTAAATACAATGTGGTACTACAAAGCTTACTGCTATTACACAAATTTACACAAATGTGAAAGAGAACTCTGAATTTACAGAGAAATGGTGTACTGTTGCATTTTGGTGGTTCTCAAAAAAAAAGTTTTATAATTTCTAATACAATTACATAAATACAATGTGGTACTACAGAGCTTACTACCTTCTATTACACAAATTTACACAAATGTGAAAGAGAACTCTGAATTTATCCCTCAGTATCAACATCATATCATGTCGGAAGTGTAGCTCATTGATGTCAGCTTTTTCATCATGCTTTGCTTTAATTTTAATTCATGTAGTCTCTATGGAACTCCTGAATTCTAGGTACTTCCATTTTCTTTGTGCATAATTTTGAAGGAGGTGAAGAAGTAAACTAGGAGAGAGAAACATTCCAGCAACCACTGAATGGAATAGGTACCCAAGTTTCCTTCTGCATTTATGATCTACAGTAGAGGGAAATAAGTTTTAAACTTTATTAAACTTAACACAGAAGATAAAATTAATTTGCCATATGGACTGATCTACACTTAAATAATTTTTCATGATATGTTCACGATTAGTGGTTAGATAAAATTCAGGTTTCCGAGTGAGAACAGTGTAGGATTGATGAACCAGAGTTGCAATTTCAGAAAAAATAGGTGCTCAAACATGATGCAGATCTACTTCTATAGATCCCATGCTAACCACTACTACTGGTGCTTTTATCTAAATCCCATTGTTTTTTTAATTCTACATTATACAAACTGAAAAAAATCTTTTCAATACCATTCCATCTGTTGGGCTAGGTTGGATAGAATAGCAGTTTTAACTTTGCAATTAGGATTTTTGTATCATTGCCCATATTTCATTTAAAGGGGCTGCAAAATGAGTGACAATGAAGAGTAGTATGCAAAATATCTGAGTTTTGATTCTCTGTTGCAGAAAAAGTGAAATCAGTTGAATGTGTGATAGGATAAAGCCGGTAACAGAGGAACTCTCAAGAAAAGGGTATGTTTGTGAAATTTAGTTTGGCTCAGGTACATGCAGGCTGGACATGTGCTACACTGTAGGATTTAAGGTGGCATTTTCTCATGGCTGATTGGTTATGGTTCTAAACTAACTGCCTCAACTGGAAGCTTCAACCCTAATAGTAAAAAAAGATAATGTGCAGTGTGCTTTATTTGTCTTCATTTTCCCATTACAATAAATAGAGCATGTCTGTGTTATTCACAATAGAGCAATATATTTGTTCTATGGACCACAGAAAACATTATTTACACAGTCCTTGATAATATTAAGTTAATATGTTATTAAATTTTTAATCTATTCAGATCATTCTTTGTATTGTTTTTTGCAAGCTATTTCCGTAAGTGCAGGATGAGAGGGTCTATACTAACAGTTGTTGGTTCATTGCTATTGATTGGCAGATAGTATATTTTGTTGCCCTTGTTTGCATCCCATGGTCCAGTTTAATAGCTTAAGTCCACTAAGACACTTTCTGACTGAAACGCTGCTAAACTGAACTCTGAAGAACATCACAACCTCATACAAATAAGAAAAGTTCAGTCCACAACCGAATAACCTATGCCTATCAAATGGTACAGCTATCTGCATAAAGTTCAAGTTATTGGACTAATGATTTGTAGTGTTCGGGAATTTTGTACCATGGTGGTGGCATTCTTGTGCTTGGTGAAATTGTGGAGCCAGAGTTAGTGTATACTCTACTGAATACTACTCTAGGCAAAGACACGTAAGTACACTGCCTACTGAATACTGAAGAAATTCAGATGGGGCTCGCAAATCATTCCTGTCTAGCAACAACAAAATGCAAACAACACCAGAATGGGAAAGATTAAGAAAACAATGTGCAGTTGGAACAATAGGCAGTAAGTATAGCAGTGTAAGAAAAATGACTAATCCATAGGGAGCAACTTCAGGCAAGCCCCAACACACAGAACTGACGAACAATGTGCTTCAGAGAAATGTTGGGTGGGTATACATACTGGGTGGCCGACGAAGATGAATGGGGCGTTGTGGCTTCCGGCGGCGTCGAAGTGTGCTCGTATAGGATTCCGGCGGCGCGTGCTTCGTGGGCGCGGCCCGTGCGGCGGCGGCGCGGATTGCGGCGCGTCCTGCGCGTGGGCGCGGCCCGTGCGGCGGCAGCGCAGATTCCGGCAACGCTTCATGCGTTGGCGCGGCCCGTGCGGCAGCGGTGCAGATTCTGGCGGCGTGGATTCAGACGGCGCGTCCTCCGTGGGCGTGGCCCGTGCGGCGGCGGCGCAGATTCCGGCGGCGCGTCCGGCGTGGGCGCGGCCCGTACGGCGGCGGCGGCGAGGGACTGCTGGTTGGCGGCGGCGCGGATTCCGGCGGCGCGTCGTGGGCGCGGCCCGTGTGGCGGCGGCGCAATGCCGAAGGGCCGCACCGTCTCCGGCGGCAGCGAGGGCCTGGTCGCGACGCCGAAGAGCAGCGTGGCGAGCAGCAGCCACCTTTGCGGAGAGGATGGCTTCCGGCGGCGCGGCCAACCTTCGTGGGAGACCCGTGCGAGGCGATGGCACAGCGAGGCGGGGTTCTGGGGAATTCGTCGTGGGCGGGGCGGCGGTTCTACAGGCCGTGCAGGGCAGAGCAGTAGCGGTCAGACGGGGTTAATTAGCGGCGGGGTTAATTAGCGGGGAGGCGGGGTTAATTAGTGAGATACGATAACACTTAGTCTTTTTAGTTGTAGAGATATGAAGTATACATACATCTAAAAGAGCTAAACGAATAATTTTTACTATGGTATTTTCCACTAAGAGGAAGACTGTCTTCTTGAGGAAGAAAGGCTTTCTCGTAACAGAACTACGTTTTAACTTTCCAACAACAGTATTCCTACCCCTTTTAACCAAGCGTGATCAAAGGTATTTCTAATGCTATTCCCGTTACCGCGCTTTTATCCAATAACGGAAGTACAGGGAGAACCTGCCTTTCAAAACAACTTAAAATTTCAGGCGGAGGGAGAACTTAGATATCATGTTTGGATCTTAAAACCAATTCGCTTAAAGTAGACAAGAATATAATATACAGCATAATGTCTCTAATCACGTAGGCAAATCCATCGATATACAAGAGGGAGGAACGAAGATCTATTTAAAAGGATCAAGGTTCAGAAACAACCTCATCCATACAATGAGAGTATACATCTGAGTACAGCATGGTTACGCAACAAGACTGTTATCCCTAAGCAGGTGTTGTTATCGCAGGACAACTGCTGCATTTCTCAAAGCCAGGTACCTTTGGACGTATTCATCAGGAAGCATCCTGATCTGCTTGAACACCTCTGGATCAGCATAGCGCAGCTTTGTCCTCGGATCCACATATGGTGCCTGCAATGAGGGATTTAGTGCAGTTGCCATCATCAATCAAAGAGAAGTAAAATGCAGAAGTTTGTCCAGAGTATTCTTTCTATAATTCTGTTTTCTTCATGTCTGTCACACAGATACAAGAACTAAGCTGCCAGGTACCAGTTTAGTAATGTTATGTTTGGTTTGGAGATTAGAGAGGATGGGATGGCCCTATCTCTGTTTTGGAGGATGGGATGGTCCTTGTTTGTTGTTTGGTTGTATGGATAGAGCCATCCTCGTTTGGTTGGAGGGATGGAGTCATCCTTGTTTTTAGTTTGGTTGAAGGGATATGAAAAGTGGGATTAGACCTCGGCCTTCTTCAACGGCCGCAGCCCATCTTCTCCGCCCATTTTTTGGCTCTTCATCGATCTCGCAACCCCCAATGGCTAGCGTCTCCATCGCCGGCAGCGTCACAACGTCCCCCTTCGCTGCAGCTGGCAGCGTCGCCAAGGCCAACAGCCCTGCGGCCTTGACATCCCCATGGCTGGCAGCCCTGCACGCTTGTCGCTGGTGTCCCTATAGTTGGCACCGCAGCCCCGGCATCTCCTAGAGCTCCATTCGCATGCCATTGAAGTCTGCCGCACCTAATTGAGGTCAGCCTATCCCCTCTCTTTTCTTACTGCCACCCCACAGATCTCGTATGTACCATTGAGCTCACCGGACCTGACACCCCTCTGACCTCACCTGAGCTCACTGGCCCCGAGGCCTGTCGACCTATCCTGGGACCATCAACCTCTCTCTTCTTCTCTCATGCCTGCACACTCGTGCGAAGAGCGCTCATCCCACTGGGACGAACCCGTTTGTCAAATTTCTGGGGGCGAGTTGAACCCGCGTCTAGAGAGTATATTCCCACTAGGGATTGTCCCATCTCTAGCTGTCTCAGAACTAAAACACCATCTGCAAGTGGGATATCCCACCTGGGACCATCCCATCCCTCGAACCAAACACTGCCTAAGGATGGCTCAACTACAACAGGCCAGTCCACTGCCCAGTGGTAGAACAGGACTGCTCAGCTTCAGCCAAAACTACTATAGATGTCAGCTACTCAGCTGAGGATGACCAATGCACAAATTATTAATATCAGGGAACTGAGATGAAGTTTCTACATTATGTAATCTTAGTATGTCCAATACAAAGGTTATTAATATCACAGAAGGTAGAATTTATAAATTATGTCATACCAATACAAAACTGATGTGAGAACAACTAGCAAAAAAAATACTAGAAAAATGGACAGAATCCTTGTCAACCAAAGATTACACTGGAAATGTTCAACAGCCAATTGCAAGAATTCAGATATTATCCAAGGCAAATCAAAAATCAATAGTCACTTCCGATTTAAGACACAAAATAGATACAGAATCATGTTTTCTTCATGTTCCAAAACAGACTAGCCATACATTAGATATAAATGCCTTGTATGAAGTGACTGCTGGGAACCTATTTACCAGTGGTTTCTAGTCTCGTGCTACCAACTGCCTAATAGTTCTAATCAAGAGTTTTTCATTTTATTGGCTTCCACACATGACAAAGAAAAAAAGGGAAAAAACATACTATGTGAAATTGCCCCAATCAGAACTTTCAGGAGGAAAGAAATACAAACTCAAAAGTGTATCATGACAACCATATTCTCCAAACACTATCTTCATCTTCACAGATCCAAAAGAAGAAAACCATATGCATTTCCAGAAGACAAAAGACATGCAAAGCTTCTTTAACATAATAGTCTGCTAGTTCCATAAAAAAAACCCATAATAGTCCACTGTTCAAAAGGCAACAGACTACATCTGTTCCAAATGTAAGTCATTTCAGTTTTGTCATAATTCAAATTTCTCTAACTCTGACCAACTTTATAAAAAATATGTTATTATCCAGTTATCTGTACCAAAAACTGCTCTATCAAGACATATATCAAGGTGAATTTTACAAAACTAATTTGATGCAGTAGATGGTCCATGTTTCTAAAAACTTTGTCTTAGAGGAATTTTAACTTGGGACAAACAAAAATGACCTATACATTTTGGAACAGAGGGAGTTGCTAACTACTGGCATTCCAGTTTTTCTTAAGCTACCAATTGGTCTTTCTTCTAACCTACCCACCAGCAGCTAATAGCACACATTCTACACAAGAACTGAACCGGTCCTATACAGATGATACAATCACATATCAAGTCAAAAGTAGCACTACCAAAAATATAATATAATACTAATAGTAAGTAAACACACCATGACCAGTATAGTACTAAGGAAACACAGAATGACCCTTTTTTTTCCTTCCAATTTGAACTTTAGATGCTCAATATAACCACTGAATGACCTTCTCAGATATGTAAGCCCAAAAGAAGGAACTAATATTGAAGTAAACTTACCTCAAAACCTGTTAAGTCACAGTATCTCTTTGGTGGGTAAATGGATGGGGGCGATTGGATATTCATATCTGCATATAAAACTAAGTGATGTCAGCATAAGATGTTGTCTCAACCTGCACAAACCACATATGCACCATACCATATTCAAGATAACATGAATACATGATGAAATGTAACACCTTTATTTCAAGACTTGCTAAGTTCTTAATTTTCCAATTATCCAACCTGAGTGATTTGACTAAGAAAAATCTCATACAATCCTACAAGAGATAATATTCTTTTGATTGCCTTTCGATCTAAAAAAATGCACTAACGGTAAGAACAAAAGGTTCTGGATTTTTCTAGTGGCATGATCTTTTATCAAACATAAGCAAACATGATTTGATGAAACTATATAAAATTATCTTTTGTATCTAAAAGTGCTGGTGCCATAAAATTCCTCAGCTGCTATCTTGGGGTGGGGGGGGAGGGGGCATCAACCAGCAGTAATTACCACTGATTGAAAAAAAAAAGGGTGAGAGTTTAACAGAATTGTTGGAAGATTGAGGACTTCGACTGGGTAGAGAAGGAATTCGAGAAGCAGTATTTGCTACTAACTACTCTGTGCAGCTTTTCCGGTCTATACATAATGGCAATTTCACCAATCAATAGATGCTGTTGATCATATTAGACAATAATATCTTGGTTGTATTTGGACACATGGTTTGCAGAATAAAAGAGAAGGAAAATGGATATGCAGCTTGCCAAATCAGATATAAACAAGGCATATGACAGTAATGACAGCAAATTCCTGCAAGATATATGTTGAAAAAAGGGTTCAATGCTGATTTGATACAATTGGTCATAAAGTACACAATTGGCCCTAGATTTTCAGAACAAACGGAGTTAAAGTATGCCCAAGCGTTTTCCCATCTTTTACTTGCTCATAGTTCTTCGATCCTCATTCATCAAAATTCTCAAATGCTTCGCAGCTAAAAGGAATCTTTAATTTGTATGAGCAATGCTCGGGCCAAATGATCAACAATGTAAAGTCAGCTTTTTTCCACTAAGCACACAAAAATTGAAATGTAACAAAGTAGCACAAGCTCTAGCCAAGCTTGGCTCGATGTGCCACGGCGGTGCCAATCCTGTTCTGGATGTAATCCCTCAATCCCTGATTGAATCATTCGGCTTGCTTGCGATGACACTTCAGGTTAAGTAATAGTAAAGTCTCACTTCAAAAAGAAAAGCAATGATTTATTACAAATATCTAAGGTTCCATTTACAGATGTTTAAAAGAATCTTAAAACTTTATACCAATTTGTATAAAAAAATCTCCAAAGTATAATTTTATTGGCCTTCATCTCTATATAAATTCTTCACAAAAAGTACGGAATAATAATCATAATCATGGCATTATTAATCCAATATTTTCTGCATGAACAGTCAAACAGCTACTCTGTTGAGACAAATTTCTATGTGACATGATATTTATGCTGTCTAAAAATGTAGAATCCAGTTCTGAAGACCTTTTCTTTACCAAACCAAATGGTGCCAAATGCCAATAGCCTACAAGCATGTATACACTCTAATCCGATAAATTGTTAGTGCTTGTTTGGCATGGCTCCTCATCCAACAGTTAAACCCTAAGTCAGAGTAGAAGCATCAAATGGTAGCTCCGCCTCCGTACACTAAAAATGGCTCCAGCTCCTCTTATTTACATCAAAAACGGGTTCCTCCTCTTCAGGTGCTTGGTAAGGCCAGAGCAGCCAGAGCCGCACCAAACAGGCCTTTAATGTATGAGACCCTGACAACTTAAACCCGAACAGGAGCAACCAAATTACCTCTATTTATTAGCACCAACACACAACCCACAATTTTTAACTAATTACCCAAATAAACATGAACAACGGAGAAGAATCACAGCACCAATGTGCGATAGTTGAGCAATAATCATCTAACAGAACTCAGGAGGAGTATCCAGATCAAAAAGAGGGGACCCGGAGGTTGCTCACAATTGGGACGGTCCGGGGGCATGGAGGATGCGTCAGCGGACTGGAGCAGGTGGCGCAGGTGCTTCCACTGGCGGCCCCGGGACTGGCCTTTGGGATACTTGTCCGCCGTCTGAACCTTCTTGAAAGGCAGCGTCGGCGCCAGCACCATCTCCGTCCTCACCACCTCCGACTCCATCCTCCTCTACTCCACTGCGCCGCGCAGGATGAGGTAAGTGGAGCCTTTCGGCGGATCCTCCGGCTGGAGGTTAGGGTTAAGGCGACGCGTGTTAACGGAGAGCCGGAGAGGGAGAGTTCAGCGCACAAAGGGAAAGGAAGGCGCGAGAGAGGCGGCGGCGCCGAGGTTCGGTTCGGACTATGGATGAAAATAGTACGGATATTTATCCAACCGTCCGTGCGACCAAATTTGTTTAGAGGGTTTTAAATCTGTCTATATCCGGATCCGAATATTCAACATCCGGTACCGTATCTATATCCGAATATTTAAATCGCATATTTGTGATGTCGATATCCAATCATATCCTATCCGGCATGAATGACACTATCCGTATTCGAATCTGAATCCGGACAGAAATATAAAAACAAATGTGGTATCGGCGATATCCGTCCGTATCCGATCCATTTTCATCCATAGTTCGGACAGAGAGAGGCCGAGGGAACGGTGACCTTTTTTAATAGGAAAAATGCGGACGGCTCTTTTTTTTTTTGCCCCATCAAATGTTCAGAACTGTGTAGGGAAAAAAAACGAGAAAATCTAATTTGCAAAAAGAAAATAGAAAATTACACCCACGGACCCACCCTACAATAACTTAGGTCTTTTGTTTTTTTGGAAATTTTTGAATTCTATTAAGCAGTCATGTCAGTTAAATCGCTTAACACCAACTACAAGATATAATCTGGCAGGTCTTATTTGAAGAGACCTTTACCTGTGTGGCATTATGAAAGATAGTCTCTTTCTACATGTCACTAAAATGTTGGAACACACTGTTGTGTCATGATGCTAAATTTTGTTGCCTTTTACGCCATTTCGTCCAGCTTCTGTCAAGTTTTCACCGTTTGACAGGTCTTACATGTGGGCTTAGGCTGAAAAAATATCTTTCCTGCCCTTTGAGTCACGGGGTCCGTGTTGACCTTAATTGACCGGCATCTCCCTTAGTCTCTCTTCCCGGTCGCTCGTCTCTCCTCTCTTTGTCTTTAACCTTGGCGGCGGTGGAACCCTAGCGGCAACGGCAGATCCAGTGGGGGAGGTCTTGCAGAGACGTTTGTGGCTGCGCATGGGGTAGTTGAGCGTGGATTTGACCGTGGATCCAGTGGATACGCGTCGGATGGCGGGGAACATCGGCGCCGGTGAGTGCCCGAATTGGCTTTCGGATGGGTGAGTTCACTGCATCCCCCCATTGGTTGCTTCCTATGTGGTGACTTTTGTTGAATCCCGTTGATTTTGCATGTGATTTGTTAGTTGAACTTTTGCGGTAGTGTTGATTGTGTGCTCCTTCATCATTTGTAGGATGGACATAGATAGTAACTTCAATATAGAAATCCGAATTGTTGCTCCCAATTGTTGTGCGCGATGGTTTTCGTCGAACAAAGTGGTGGATGCTGACCGCACTAACTTCAGAGACTTGATTGATGATGTTGTCAACAAGTATCTATCTATTCCTAGTAATAAAGAGGTAAAATTTCAGTCTATCTGTTTGGTCCCTCAATTTTTTTCTTCCATCCATTTTTTGTCCCTCTCCCTTGACTACCCGACAATAGAGTTTCTTAACGTGATATAGAGTCCGATTCGAAAACATACTAGGTCATGTATACGTGACCCAACCTCATAGGCCATAGGTTAAAGTTATGAATTGGACTATACGTGTTGGTTTCCGTTCAACATAAATGCACATTTGTTACTATAAATCTAAACAAGTAATTGGATTCATCGGTCCAACAAACAAGAAAACACACTAATGGAATTCAAGGACCCAAGGATAGATAATCTGTCGAGGAGACTCTATCTTGCTCCTCAACTCGTCATCGCCGGCAGCCACCAAAGGCAACCACTGCATGGTGGTGCTAGGGAAGGGCAGGCCGGGGCGTACCAAGCTTGTCGTGCAGTGCCTCAATGATAGAATGCGAGAACATGTGACTGGAGCTTCATGCAAACCCATCAGCATGATTTATGGAACGTTTTTGTCATCGGCAGATGCCTCAATGATAGCAAAGTGACTGGAGCTTCATGCAACCCATCAGTATTATGGTGTCATCAATAGACATTGGCAGACAACTAGGGATCATGATGTGCGTTGTCACTAAGTTTTGATCTAGCCCGCTTACCATTACCAGATGACAACGATGATGAGAATGCGCTGTCGATTGTCGTTGCAAGGGCCGTGACACCGGTGACGAGTCAGTGTGTGAGCACTACGTCTTGTCAACCGCCAAGGTAGAGGCGGGGTGTGCGTGTGGCTGGGCTACATCATAGAGGAGTGCCTCAATATCGACGTGTAGTTTGATGATAGTTCCACGTGTAGGGTCGCACGAGACACACCATGCTATGGATGACACTGACAACCATGGTGAGGGACCTTTCACAGCTGGCTAGCGAGGCAACTGAATCCTCACGACCAAATGACCTTCTTCTACTCTAGTAAAGTCTTGGAGTACAAATACTGGAGCTTGGGCAACTGATGCAGCGGGGCTTATTTCACGGCGGCGCGCCAGCTGCTTCCGCCAGCGCCTCGGACGATCATGATCCGCAATAGTCGTCTGCTACCAGCTAGGTTTGTAAGTGCATCTAGCCCTTTAGTAGGTTTTAGTAAACTGAATTATAACATAAATAAAGGTCTAATAAGTTTACCAAGTGTTGAACAGAAAATTAAGTTTATTGCATACATTTGAGGATTGTGGAACAAGATGTGTACAAAGGTTCAACAAGATGACAAACTTGATAGTATTCCACATAATGTTGAAATGAAGGCCAAAATTGAGTACTGTTGTGTTGGAAGATTATGAAATTAATCCAGTTCAAGAGGAAGACAACAATGCAAATGGAATTGATAAAATGGGTTATATGTTGTGGAATATCGTATTATCATGAGATTTGTCGATGGGGGATCCACAGGGCTCTCCATGGAGAAGAAAGAAGAAGACCTAGTCCAATTAGGACTTTCTATATGTAATTCTAGTAGGACTGCTACTTTGTAATCCTATTAGGACTCCAAAATTGTAACCGACTAGGACTCCTGCCCCCTGGACTATATAAAGAGAGGCAGGGGTCCCTAGATAGACAGACACAACAAGGCTCAACAGCCAAAACCACCAAGCGCAGGGCGCAATATACTATCCACCCCAACTGGAGTAGGACGCCGTGACTTTTCGGCGTACCGAACCAGTATAAATCATGTCTACCTGCGTTTACCATCGAGTTCCTGCATACGCCGACATCCCTCCGAACAAAACACCGTCCCAGGTACCCCCGTGGCGGGCTATCGGTGGCGAAACACCGACAGCTGGCGTGCCAGGTAGGGGCTGTCGGCGCTTTGCGTTCGAGAGCTCGACGGACCTCAAAAAACAAGACTCACGACAGCTATGGTCGGCTCCGTCGACAACTTGCTGTGGCTCAACAACAAACGACCGCAACAACTCAGACTCGCGTGAGGACGTTCTTCGGCGACTGCAACAGGACGTCAAGATGACGTTTTCTGGGCTTCTGCCAACAAGGCTCTTCGACACGCTGCTGTTTCTCTGTCACCAAGTCATGGCGGTCTGAAGCAGCTCGCCGAGGCATCTCCCGACATCTCGACAAACGGATCAGACATGCTAAGCAAGAAGAAAGGTTGGGGGCGACGTTCAACAGGACGACTCGACGTCCAACATACCACACTTGGTTTCGACGGCATGCCGAGCTACACATGCACGGCAGTCCAACTCTGACTCCAATTCGATCCTCCGGAGTAGGGAACATTGATTGCATAAAACAAAAGCCGTTTCGGAGTCCAGGTTTGGCAGAGGTTTCAATTGGAGTTGGAGAATCCAGAACGTGCATGTCCAAATCTTCAAAGATCACAGAGGCCCATACAAGCAAATAATATGTGCATGTACATGTACGTGTATTATATATGCTTCAAAGTGAAGACGTCAGCATCAGATCAGAATATTTTAAATCAGAAGTTTTGAAGATCAAAACTGGAGTATGCATCTCCACTTGCCGAGTCCAACTCCACCGGTGCCAACTCCCAGTCCCGGCCGACTTCACCTCGACAGAGTTCGACTCGGATCCCACTGTCCAGCCAAACTATCAAGAACTCTATTCGATTCATAAAACCCTGCAGCTATATTCCAAGGTCAGCAAGGGAGGAGTATGACCCGTCTATACAAAGCAAGTTGCGAGGCAGGCAACCAAAAAAAAAAAAAAAAAAAAAAAAAAAAAGGCGACGTACAAATCTGATCCGATTCGATGATCACCAAAAAAGAAAGACGCACGGATTACAAGGCCAAGCAAGGAGTTCCGTACACTAGCATACGAAGCTATTTTTGGAAATTATATGCAAGACGTCAGCACATGCAAGGAAAATGGTCTTTGGATTTCCGTCTAAAATACGCGCATACAAGACATACAGATTCATGCTAATTCCTTTGGCCCCTGTTCCGAGCGATTCGACGAAAGAGTTAGACGGTTTCCGAGTACTCGTCGAACCAGTCAGACAAGCTCCGAGTACTCGACATACCAGTCGCCCAAACCAGTATACATAATCAACTACTCCAAGCTAGACCATGCATCATTTGCCTTCAGGAAACCAAGCTAGACAATGTCAGCAGTTGCCTGGCCCTTGAATTCTTGGGGAATCCCCGTATGAGCTTTGAATATCTTCCTGCGGACTCTACCCGTGGAGGTATCCTAGTGGCTTGGGATAGGGATCTTGTGCAGGGCAATACACCGGTGCTGGGGCTGCACACACTTTCACTTGAGCTGAAAATGAAGCTAACAAACGTGGCCTTCAGAATCACAACAGTGTATGGGCCAACTGAGGATAGTCTTAAGCTTCCCTTTCTTGCTGAACTTGTTGGCTGCCAACCTCCTGCTGGAATGCCATGGCTTTGCCTAGGGGATTTTAACTTGATTTATGAGGCTCAGGATAAAAACAACAGTAACATCAACCGCAGGATGATGAGCCATTTTCGTCGTGCTTTAGATGACAGTGAGTTGTTAGAGCTAAGATTACAGAACAGGCGCTACACCTGGAACAACGGACGTGCCGCCCCAACTTTGGTGCGCCTGGACAGAGTTTTTTGCAACAAGGATTGGGATGCGATCTTCCCTGCTGTCAGCCTGCAGGCGCTCTCCAGCTCCCTCTCAGATCACTCGCCTCTCTTCCTTGGCAGTCACCAAAATGCGCCTAGAGCAGCCTTCTTCCGTTTTGAGGTTTTCTGGCCCAGGGCGCCGGGGTTCATGGATGTGGTTGCTGCAGCCTGGAATGCACCAGTTGGGGGAACGTCACCGATCATGATTTATCGCAATCGCCTAATGGCTACAAGTCGGGCTCTTCGTTCATGGAGCAAAAGGTTGTTTAGTGATGCTAGATTACAGCTGCAGCTAGCTAACGAGGTCATTCTGCGACTGGACACTGCTCAAGAGTCAAGGTCACTCTCCCAGTCAGAATTAATGCTTCACAAAGAACTTAAGGCGAGAGTTTTGAGTTGGGCTGCCATTGAACGCTCGAGAAGGCGGCAGAGCTCCAGACTTATACAGATCAGGGAGGGAGATGCATGCACTAAATTTTTCCACCGCAAAGCCAACAGCCGTCGGCAGCGTAACCTAATCTCCTACCTTAAATCCGAAGATGGACATATCATTTGGGACCATGCCGCGAAGGAGGACATATTGCACTCACATTTTCTGCAGATACAGGGCACACACGTCCAGCGAACTTGCAGCCTTGATTGGGGTCGGCTTCAATTAAGGCGAGTCGATGACCCTTCCTTGGACATGCCTTTCTCGGAGGAGGAGATTCACAAGGCGATTTGCCAGCTACCAAGTGAGAAAGCGCCTGGCCCCGACGGTTTCCCAGGGCTATTTTTCAAAGTATGCTGGCCGATCATCAAAGGCGATCTGCTTGGAGCCTTCCAGTCCTTCCACCAGCTAAGGGCGGGGCCTCTAGAACACCTCAATGGTGCATACATATCCCTCATTCCAAAATGTGAAGTGGCTGAACAGGCAAAGGACTTCAGACCGATCAGTTTGATAGACTCTTTTGCGAAATTAATCACCAAGACACTGGCCATCCATCTCTCCACACACATTGATCAACTCATCTCCGAGTCCCAGAGTGCTTTCATCAAAGGCCATTGCATCCAGGATAACTTTATGTATGTGTGGAATTTGGCGCGTGCGTACTCACGTAAACAAGAGGAGGCTCTCTTATTCAAGCTGGACATCTCCAAGGCTTTTGACACGGTGTCATGGGAATACATCTTGGAACTTCTTGAGCACAGAGGTTTTAGCAATCGTTGGCGTGACTGGCTGAGCTTGCTTTTCAAGTCCTCGCATTCTTCGGTGCTCTTGAATGGGGCTCCCGGGGAAAGGATTAATCATGCGCGTGGCCTCAGGCAAGGAGACCCACTATCCCCGTACCTGTTCATCTTGGCCATTGACACCTTGCAACGGATTTTGGAGCTTGCCACCCAGGAAGGCGTCCTCAGTCCATTGCGGGGACGTGTTGCCCGTATCCGGCTGTCGCTATATGCTGATAACGCAGTCATCTTCCTCAATCCTGTTCGTAGTGAAGTGGCAGCTCTTTTTAGTATGCTGGAACAGTTCGGAAATGCCACCGGTCTTAAGCTAAACATTGGGAAGTGCATGGTAGCCCCTATCAGATGTTCAGGAGTGGATTTGGACCACGTTCTAGAGCCCTTTGCTGGACAGCGTGTGCCTTTTCCGATTATATACTTGGGCTTGCCACTAACACTTGGAAGGCTGAAGCTGGTACATGTCCAGACCGTAGTTGATAAGACCCATGCAAAACTAGCCGGATGGCAAGGTAGACTTCTCAACGCAGCAGGGCGGCGTGAATTGGTGCGTTCAGTCCTAAGCGCCATCCCTACCTACCTTCTTACAGCGCTTAGGGTTCCCAAACAGCTTGTTGCTGACATCGACAAGACATGCCGGCGCTTCCTCTGGGCTGGTGACAAGGAGATCACTGGGGCCAAATGCAAGGTGGCATGGCCAATTGTTACCAGGCCGGTAGAGCTCGGGGGCCTGGGTGTGATCGATCTTGAAAAGTTCAGCAGGGCACTACGGTTGAGGTGGCTCTGGTTCTCTTGGTCCAGCCCCAACAGGCCTTGGAATGGGATGGAATTACCAGTTGACAATGTGGATGCTCCCTGTTTGCTGCAGCTACAAGGGTGACCGTTCGCAATGGTCGCAAGGCACTCTTCTGGCATTCAAATTGGATCCTCGGCCGGCCGCTGTTGGGCATTTTTCCTCTGTTGTTTGCTCATAGTAGAAGGAAGAACCGGACCGTCTTTGAGGCTCTGCAGGATGGAGCGTGGATCAGAGACATTGCTCACGATCTTGATAATGACCTGCTTGCAGAATTTTTCAGGATGTGGGAGGTACTGCAGCAAATGCAACTAGACTTGGACAGTCAAGAGGAGGATAGCATCACATGGCTGTTGGATAGCTCAGGAACCTACACGGCGCGTTCTGCTTACAAAATCCAGTTCGGGGGCGGCATTCTCTCAAATTTTCCAATGCTCATTTGGCAAGTTTGGGCGCCCCAAAAATGCAAGCTCTTCCTATGGCTGCTCTTACAGGACAAGCTTTGGACGGCTGCCCGCCTCCAGGCGAGAGGATGGGAAAACAACTACTTCTGCGGCCTGTGCTTCCGGAATTTGGAGACGGCTTGGCATCTTTTTGTGGAATGCCCGGCTGCTAGAGCTGTTTGGATCCGTGTTTCAGCATGGAGCGGTTGTGAGAATCTTCATCCATCTTCCTGGCCCGAAGCAATGGACATGGAGGACTGGTTCCTTGCTGTAACTGCAGGTGGAACAAAAGCAGCACATACCTTTGGCAATTCTCTCCCTGTGGACTCTCTGAAACCAAAGGAACGCGGCAGTCTTCGACGGTGTTGAAAGCACTACACTCCGGTCTTTTTCTCGGATCAAGGATGAAGGTTCTGCCTGGGCTAGTGCTGGCTGCATGGCTTTGAAGCCTCTCTATGTTGTTAACCTTTTAGGGAGTAATTAGTTAATTCCTAAACCTTCTGTAACGGTCTGTTATGGGAGGTGCGCTCCTCGCGCTCGCTGTGACTCTATTTCTTCTTATTAATATATGCCGGGTAACCGGATCTTTCAAAAAAAAATAATCAACTACTCGGGCATGATGACCAAGCAGTTGCCCAAGGCCCCCAAGCCCAAACGTCAGAACTGCTGACTGCTCTACCCGGCTGCTGACTACACAACCTGACCAAGCTGTCCGCTGAGTTGTTTGACTACACCAAGCAAAGTTATTGATCCCGCTTCCATCAACTCAGATGCTACACCAACAACTCGGCTGCGACCATCAACCACTCGGCCACGAATAAAGCTAAGTCTTATTTTTAATATTTTTCTAAATATACTTCAAGACTTCATATATTTTTGGATATTAACCATGTGCCTCCATGGCTAAACCAGGACCGTTCAAAACAACATCGGTCTGCTGCAGCGCCATCCTTTTGCAGCCTAAGGATAAGCCGGGCAACTTGACGCAACTCGCGCAAGCCAAAGAAGGATCAAAACCAATTACTCCGGCGTGCCAAAACCATTCCGGGTTGTTTTTCACAACGTCGATGAGAGTACGGCAAAGAAGCCAACATTCGCCCTATCCTGGGTTTTTCAGCCTGGATGAGAGCAGAGATGCTCGCAAATTGTTGAAGTACAAAATGGCTACAAGCTAGCCTGAGCCCAACCATTCCGGATTGTTTTCACAACACCGATGAGAGTACGGCTAAGAAGCCAACACTCGCCCTATTCTGGATTTTTCAACCTGGATGAGAGCAGAGATGCTCGCAAAAGTTGAAGTGCAAAATGGCTACAAGCTAGTCTGAGCCCAACCATTCCGGGTTGTTTTTACAACACCGATGAGAGTACGGCTAAGAAGCCAACACTCGACCTATCCTAGGTTTTTCAACCTGGATGAGAGCAAAGACGCTCGTCCTTCCGGGTTGTTTTCATAATACCGATGAGAGTATGGCTAAGAGGCCAACACTCGCCCTATCCTAGGTTTTTTCAACCTAGATGAGGGCAAAAAAAACGCTCGACCCTCTAGACAACACAGAACCCCGATGAAAGCAAGAAACGCTTCAAAAACGAATGCTTGACCCTTCCGAGAAGCATCTACTCGAATGAGAAAAATCCGTGCCAAGTACTCAGCAGCGGAGCTATGTTGTCTTACAACGACACCCAAGAAGACTACTCTGGCCAAGACTCAAGGAGTTTCTTAAACTATTTTCAAGTCCGGAAGCAATTACAATCTTTCAAAACCTTCCAACAGAAGGACCTCACTTGCTAAGCCAACTACAGACGACCAAGAGCAATTCAGTTCAGAGGAAGGGAATCTAGATTTCTAGTCTACCATAGCATATACTCTGCAGCTCAAAACAATTCAGATTCAATTGGCAATACACATCGACAATATCCAGAAAAACTAGATTCTTTAGCCAAAGCAATTCAACCGATCAGCAACTAGCAACTCGCAAGAAGACATCAAGCAAGCATGCTAATTATGGATGGGAATAATATATTAATGACCATGCACGCAACTATCAAAAAGATCAAGCAAATGACAAGCCAGTCTGACACACGACTCTATAAGCGAGAGCAACAAGGAGAGGCACGCGATTTGCTCAGCCAGATGAAAGATATGCAAAATAGCATCACTCAGACAATCAGGGAGGCAAATAAATTAACTCGTACAGGTCCAAACTACTTGGTCACAGCAACTCAACCACACACTATTTGGTCACAGCAAAAGCGACCACACTACACCTGCGACAACTCAGTTGACTCCCACCCTCGGAGATTGTCTACTACGACTACTCGAACCTGCTAATACGCCAGTCTGGGAAAGGTCTCGACGTTGCTCCGAGTACTCGGAGCAGCCAAATGCTTTGCAACTTTTCGAGTACTCGGAATACCAATCAGCCGATTACTTCGACTTCGTTCCAGAATCACTCCGTATGACATACAAGTTACCAGGCTCAACTAAGAGCTACTCGGATATAAATTCTACGTGATCGAAACACAGTGGTACCGATTGCTTTGGTTCCATCATCAGCCGACTACTCTACTACCATACACTCGAAGACAGGAAGTCATGGAATACAGCTCCTCAGCCCTAACAGTAGCATCCTTCCTAACTACAGAGGCATACAGAACAAGATACAAGTCGACCACAAAATTGGGGCCCACATGCTAGCATGCACTCACATGAATATGTCAAACGGCAAGCCATATCTTCTCCAGTACAACTCTACACTCTACAATAAGCTCCAACTCTACAAGGCACCGACACACACAGCTTCGACGACTCCGCCGACCATAATCAGACAAGCCAAGTCACAGTTCAAAACACCAAGACCCAGATAGATTGCATCAAGAATCATACATATTCAGAGACGCCACTATGCTCGGGGGCTTGTCATTACCTCGACTTTTCTAATTTGACTCCCGAACTACTCCCGGGGGCTCAAATTCAAGGACGAAGGACCAAGAATATAAGCATTGAAGACTACAACAACAACTACAAAATAACACATCAAGACCCTTCATCTGATTTCTTTTCTAAAGAAAAGAACCCGGAGAAGGCTCGGAGGCTGCAGGGTACATACCCTCAAAGAAGATCTTCAAAATTTTTCAAAGAACCTCTTGCCTTTGTTTCCAGAAAGCAAGAGGCTCGGGGGCTACACTCACTGAGTGCACTTTTTCAGGAAAAAGTGCATCTCAGTTAAAGAAGCAGAAGCAAGAAGACCATCTCAAGATTTCACTTCAAAAAGAACCCGGCTTCCGAAGCTCAATCATGAAATGCTCGGAGGCTTGTCGATGGGGGATCCACAGGGCTCCCCATGGAGAAGAGAGAAGATGACCTAGTCCAATTAGGACTTTCTATATGTAATTCTAGTAGGACTGCTACTTTGTAATCCTATTAGGACTCCAACATTGTAACTGACTAGGACTCCTGCCTCCTGGACTATATAGAGAGAGGCAGGGGTCCCTAGATAGACAGACACAACAAGGCTCAACAGCCAAAACCACCAAGCGCAGGGCGCAATATACTATCCACCCCAACTGGAGTAGGACGCCGTGACTTTTCGGCGTACCGAACCAGTATAAATTATATCTACCTGCATTTACCATCGAGTTCCTGCATATGCCGACATCCCTCCGAACAAAACACCGTCCCGGGTACCCCCGTGGCGGGCTATCGGTGGCGAAACACCGACAAGATTGCACATATATTTAGAAAATGGCGAATGAGACATGAGTTGATGTTTTGGATTGGTCTCAATAATGGTTTGCTTGTCGTGAAAAAGAAGAGTCTGATAGTGAACTAGTCTTGATCAAGGTTGAAGAATGAATCAAGAATGCATAAGTGAGGAAATATCAAGCAAAGAAGAAACGGCAAAGGGCACAACTCATATTGGATATATGTCGGTGTCTACATTGATTTGCTTCTATGGATAAAGATTTGGAAAAATCACTTTGTATTAATGTTAGCATTTCTAACGTCACTACAATAAATCTTAAATCCCTATCCCAGCAATGACGCTAAAATAGGTATTAATTAACTTGCCTTTAGCAACTAGCCACTAGCCTCTTTATCCTTAATCCTAACTATGAAACTAGGTTATCATCCCCAATTGTGAAGCTAGAAATAAACCTTGGTACTAAATCTTATTATTTTATGTGACTAGGCAGAAATAAATAAAGATGAATGTAAACTAAGAATGATTCTACAAGTGGACAGATAATTATACTATTGTAGCATTTTACCTAGAGTATTACCAGGTTGTCATTTATATTCTACCACTGGGAAGGCATTGCTAAGAAGCTACTCTATAGTATTGATAATACTTATATGTAGTGAATAAGAGATGTAGCCAATGTCAACTCTCCTCAACCATAGGAAGGTGTCATAAGATAAATAATAGATAAATGATAAATATGATCAATCATCTCATAATAATACTAATTCACTCATAGCAATCTAGACATGTTAACATCGTCTAATCATTTAATAAAGAAATAACTCCTAAGTATTCAAGCTAAGCTACAGTCAAAGCTACTTCATTTAGTGCAAGTATGTCTAACAATCATCGCTAAGTAATACTACTATAATTCCTAAACACATCGGAGCAATATACAGGAAAAGGTAAGTACAGGAACCTCATGTATATAAATATACTCTTAACCTGACAATCCCACTGTTGACACCTCTTAATGTTATCTCTAGCAACAGCGCCAAAAATGCATGAGCAGAGCACCGCCACTAGAATGCCAAGTTGTCATCCCCAGCATAACACCAAGGGGTGTGGTATTAAATCATGCCACCATTTAGAATATAGAAATAGTATCCGCAAGCGCACAGATCAAATACCATTGTAGCATTTTACCCGGAGTATTAGGGTTGTCATTTATATTTTCCCAAAGGAAGGTCTACATGGCTCTCATGTAAAGGTAGCGTGTTAACCTAGGGTGTAATGGATAGGCATAACCATGTCCTCGCTACTCAATGCAGGGGTAAGTCACAAGATAAATGATAAGATAAGTATATAATCATCAGCATATACAGATAGAAACTCCTAGCTATATCATTAGGGTTACTAGCAGAACATCAAGAGATATTCCTGGGTTATTCCTAGCTACATGTCAATGCATATTATGGTTAGTGCAATACACTTAGTAATCATAGCTAAGGTTAGCATTATATCTATTCATAGTGGACATACTAGGGAAGTTTGAGAACATAGCACACCCTTCCTTCGTACAAAAGCCCTACTGTGCCTATAAACGGGGTTTGGACTACATAGGACTCAACAGGATTATCACACCCGTGATCTACCAAGCCCGGCCTATAGGGTGCATTCGCAGATAAACAACGTATAAGCACCATGCTTACACAATGTTTACCACTCACCCAACGATCAATTAGATGAGCGCTATACGAACCTATGGATAAGTATAATGTCAATCTAACTATACTAAGCATATAACCACAATAGACAAAGAACAATATAACTATGAATATAAGTAGATAAGTATACATCAATTCAATTGTAGTAATCATATTACTATACAATGAAAGAGAACAAAGGCGAGAGGAGGTAAGAACTATACCAAATCCAAGCTCTTGATGGCTCCGGAATCCAAGCCTGCGCTTGCCTCCCTCTAGTTCTAACTAGCTATCTAGGCCCTAGCTAAGGAGCTCTGATTATGGTTTCTGGCTGATGATCGGACTTCGAATGAGGAATGAATGAATGTGCCTCCTCCCTGGGGGGGTCCTGCCCTCCTTTTATAGCCCTAGGCGATGATCGTGAGCCATCGGATGAAACCGACATTGACAGGCGGCTAGGATTGATCCTCAAAGGCGGTGGAGCGAACCGGGCGAACCGGGCCGCGACCGGGCCCCAGGCTAGACCGGCCGGTCCCACCAAAACTCGTGGAATTCTGTCAGTATAAACCCTATATCTACTTCGGTGATCACAATTGCATCCTTTTCATGGCTAGTTGATGGTTGGTTTCGTACAATAACGACCGTCAACAACTCCCCCAAGCTTAACCTTTGCTAGTCTCTTAGCAAAGAAAACTTAGAAAAGTTATTGTAAGATATATATATGTTTAAGCATTGTAGCCATCTCGGAGCAACTTCCTAGAAATATACTGCTAGTTAGGATAGAAATTCTTCTCCAAGTTATGTAATAAGCGAGCTGACTTTCAATACTTACCCATATTACCTTTTGACTATGGGGCTTTTTAGCTCTTTCTTGGGCCTTGAGTACTTGACAGACAGAAAGATTCTATCTAAGCACTATGTCTCAAGCTCTTCGATCGACTATCATTTTGGAGTTTTTAGAGGTTTTCAAATAAAACTCAGAGCTTCTCATGTATGACACTCTCAAGTCTCTCAATATATGTGGTATTTGTGGATTCTCACCAAGGCAGTGATGATGGTTGCCTTTCTTTACATCCTATAGCTAAAGCTTATGTGGAGCTCATAGGTAAGGAGAAAACTGAAAGAGCAAACTTGCAATGCATATGTTGTAGAGTCAAACAATGGATCCATGGAGAAACAAGTCATGTAGTCGAATCAAGATGTATAGGTGGATGGATATGGTGGATATATGGTGGAACCTAATTCTACTCAGCTCCTTGGATGCTTCTCTCTCTTTTTGAATGTTAGAAACTGGCCAGAGGTTATGAGCTATCTTTTTCTTTTTCTCAAGGAGTTGGGCATCTACGTACCCATTACTGCACTGGGACACTTGTCCATCTTTCTCTTCTCTCTTTTTTTTTCAAATATCTTTTTTCTCTTTTTTTTTCAGATACCTTTTTGCATAGCTCATAGCACTCCTTTTGGCATTGATGGGTTTTGGAGAGATAACAACAGGAACATGGAGCATTTATTGGGTGGCTAACCTAATAGAATATTTTTGGTGTTCTCTCCCAGTGTGGGAGAAAAAAACATTTTTGAAATGGATGTAGGTGGAATGGCATATTGTTGCGCCTACTCCAGTGTAGAGTAGTGCATATAGAGGTGGATCTTGATTCAAGAGCATGACAAATTCCTCACCAGGGTCACAAAGGTTGACAGAACTCAATGCAAGACAAGCAGCATGTATGTGGAAGTTTAACTAGCCAATCTCATCATGTTTGGCTCTGGTGGGAATGTAAGCTTTGTCATATGGGAACTCATCATGTTTTTGCATTTTTCAAAAGATAAATCTCCAGAACTCTAGTGCCACTTAGAACAAGATAAATAGCAGCTCAGATCTTTCTCAATCTTATCAATCAGGTACCTAGACTTAGTTCAAGTGTATGCAACCCACAAGTTTCAGGCTCAGAGCAAATTCTCATGTCAAAACAGTTGGAGCTAAAACTCAAGAAAACTTTTGTCTAAACTCTAGGCATTTCAAAGGTGTTGTAACAGAGCAGCTTATCATCATTTCAAATCATTTCAAGAGCTTCCTTTTTATTGACTCTAGACAGACAAACATTTTTATTTGATTTTTTATTTTATTTTTTAAAGACTCATACTATATAAGACTCTAAGGACTCTTAAAAAGCATGGACCTTCATGTGCCCATATATTTTTGGTATTTTTAATTTTTCTTAGATACTATGGTGAACCTTCATGTGCTCACATATTTTTGGTATTTTTAATTTTTATGACTGACTCGATAATCATGTAGGTACACTTACCTGGGTACCTAGGGGATGCCTTCCCCCAAGCTGGTTGTTATCGTGGTTGAGCATTGAAGCTGAGCGGTCATCTCAATGGAGCTCATGCTTGTAAGAGCTGGTGTAGCCGGGAACCTTCATCTCATCCAACAAGAAGTTGCTTCCTCTACACAGTGGTTAGCTGTGTGTAGGAAAGATGTACTTCAAGTGATGAAGATGATGCTTCCTAGGTGGACTAGCTCTTAGAGTCATCCTGTAGCAAACATCTCACAAAACACCAAAACTCGTGGAACGGATTAGGATAAACAGTTAGGGGTTAGCCATTTCGCGAACTTGGTTATTGTGAGGGGTTTTCAAAGAGTGTTATAGTGCATGTAGTGTGGCAAGATGCTCACTGATTATTTTTTGGATTTTTCTTTTTATCAAACCGAATGGAAATATGCATGCTAATTTTTATTTTATTTTTTTGGCCACCACAGTGAGCACTCCTTTAGCTTGCACTATAGGTATGTCACATGGGGCTTTAAGGTTTTCCAAATATTTTTGTTGTTTTCTATAAAGATAATAAAGACTAACTATGAATTTAAAGTGCAAGAAAGTAAATGGATAACTACCATTGTTACCTTATGGCAAGGGTTCGGAGTTTAGAGTCCTCCGGACAAGACTTCTCGTCGTCGTCACTCCTGGAGTGCTTCATCGGATCCCGAGGATGGGGACCCTGACGTTGGACCTCCTGGTGATAATGACTCAATTGAGGAGGTTATCTTTTCTTTCCATACTTTTGTAGGTTATTGCTTTGATGCTGTAGATTCTTCTTTGATTTCCTCCTCCTCAACATTGCTCTTTTGAGAGCAATTCCTCCGGCGCTGATGTCTCCTCTTGGACAGGGTGAAAGCTGCTAATCCAGGAGAGTTATAATCTTTAAAATAACAGCGTACCTTTTCTCCTGGGAATTAAAAGTGGACTTGGCCCGATCCATTGTAGATGATGGCGTTGGTGGTGCTGAGGAACGGCCTCCCAAGAATGATGGGTGTCTCATCTTCTTCTCCCATGTCCAGTATCATAAAGTCGGTCGGGACGTAGTGAGTATGGATTTTGACCATGATGTCTCTCGCTACTTCCTCCGGGAATCTTGTCGTGTTGTCAGCCAGCTGCAGCTGCATATAGGTAGGATATACAGGCGTATCGAACAATAAGTCATATACCTTTTTAGATATGATGTTAACAGCTGATCCGATGTCACAGAAAGCATTGTAGAATGAGCATTGTCCAATAGTGCAATCAATGGCTGGCATGCCTGGGTCCTCTCTCTTGGCTAGGAATGGTGAAGCTAAGAGATGGTCATGCTTGTACTCAACAGTCTTGACTACTTGGACTTGCTTTCTCACTTGCCTCCTGTTCTTATTCTCTTCCCATTTGAATTCTTCTTCTTGGCATCTTCAATCGTTGGCTTAACTGGGAAGTAAGCTCCTCTTGGGTCTACAGGAGCTTCAAGGGTCTTGTTCTTGAAACTGAACTTCTCTTTATTGCCCTTGATGGTGAAACAAATCTTAGCACTCGTCCCGTGTAGATGGATGCCTTTGCAAGATACTCGGGGAATGGTCGGCCAAGAATGATTGGACTCTTGGGATCTCTGCCGGTATCCAAGACTACAAAGTCTATAGGGACATATGATCTCCCGATTCGTATGCACACGTCATCTAAGATTCCTTCAGGGTGCTTAACCGTCTGGTCTGCAAGCTACAAACACATATTCGTGTACAACAAAGATGCCCATGGAAAGACTTGGTCAAAGATTACCTTAGGCATGATGTTGACACTGGCGCCTAGATCGCAGACAACTTCTAGGAAGTCATGCTGCCCAATAGAGATGGGAATCACAGGTCTCCCTGGATCTCCTCTCTTGGGTGGCATAGACTCATCCTTCCATCCTGATGATACTTCAACATAGTAACCTGCATATACATCAACAAGATTCGTAGTCTCGGGCTCTAGAGGTTGCCCTGGAATCTTACCTTCGTTGGTCGGTGGAACAGCGGCCGCCAGCTGAGCTAATTGTTGTTCTATCATTTTATTAAAGCTAAGTTGGTTCTTAATAGTAGAGGTAAAGCTATCCATTTTAGTGTTTATATTTTCTAACATTTTATCATTGGATGCTACCTTTCTAGATAAAGTCTCCACAATTTTATTTTGGTTGGAGATCACTTCTCTCAAAGGCAATTGAGCATAGTTGTTGTAATTAGTGTCTTGAAAGTTTCCTTGGAAATTACCTTGGTAGTTGGGCCTTTGCTGATTCCATCCTTGATTTTGAGGATGATAATTGTTGTTGTTGTTGATGATGAAGTTCACATCCTCACGGGTCTCAGGGTAGCTGTTTCCTGAGTGTCCCATATTGCCACACACTTCACAAGTCATGCATGAATCATTGATGCGCATGACGTCTTATTTCTGGCTGGCCTTGTCTTCTAGCTTCTTCATGAGCAGGTCTATCTTAGCAGACAGCATGTCTACCTCCTTAAGCTGGTGCATTCCTCTACTCCTCTTGCGAGTTGTTTGGTGCTCATCATTCCAATCTTGATTGGAGGCCATCTTTTCTATAAGAGCAGTAGCTTATGGTATGGTCAATGACATGAATGCACCTCCAGCAGCAGCATCAACATTGTTACGGGTGCTGTTGGTAAGCCCGTGATAGAAAGTCTGCATGAGGAGCTAATTCTCCATCCTATGATGAGGACATTCTGATATGTAGTCTTGGAAGCGTTCCCATGCCTCAGGGACTGACTCATCATGTTGTTGCTGGAAACTTGAGATCTTCTCCCTTAGGGCACTTGTCTTACCCATAGAAAAGAACCTTGATAGAAAAGCTATGGAGCACTTGTCCCAAGTTGTATGATTGTCTTTATTGGCGTAGAACCACTGCTTTGCCTTTTCCAACAGTGAGAATGGGAACAGACGCAGCAGGATGGCGTCTCTTGGTACATCCTTCATCTTGAAAGTGCTACAAATCTCGAGGAAGTGTTGGAGATGAGCACTTGCATCTTCGTGTGCTTTTCCACAGAACAAGTTGGCTTGCACCATGGTGATAAGGGCTGGCTTGAGCTCAAATCCATTCTCCCCGACTTCGACGTTAGGTCTAGTGCGGATGTTGTTGGTGTTTGGAGCAGAGAACTCGTGCAGTGACTTATCAGCCATTTCCTCAAAAACTGGTGCTAAGTTGCCTTCTTGTTGCTCTTCTTCTTCACTTATAGGAGCTTGCTCCTCTAAAGAATGAACCTCAGCAGTGAGTGTCTTTGATGGAGATTCAAAGTTTTCCCTCACTTGCTGGAATTTCCTTCGTCGAAAGAGTTTCTCTGGATTTTCAACGTAGTTATCTGGTAGATCAAAACCACTCATTCATTACCCTGCATAAGATATCACAAAGATAGAAAACACAAGGGTAAGCCTGCATTGAGTAGGGGTCTATGGTTTCCTCTATCTCATTAGTTTGTTAGGTCTATCGCTATCCCTTTAATTGCCAATTGCCTTCCCCGGCAACGGCGCCAAAAATGCTTGTTGACACCTCTTAATGTTATCTCTAGCAACGGCGCCAAAAATGCATGAGCAGAGCACCGCAACTAGAATGCCAAGTTGTCATCCCTAGCATAACACCAAGGGGTGTGGTATTAAATCATGCCACCATTTAGAATATAGAAATAGTATCCGCAAGCGCACAAATCAAATACCATTGTAGCATTTTACCCAGAGTATTAGGGTTGTCATTTATATTTTCCCAAAGGAAGGTCTACATGGCTCTCGTGTAAAGGTAGCGTGTTAACCTAGGGTGTAATGGATAGGCATAACCATATCCTCGCTACTTAATGCAGGGGTAAGACAAGATAAATGATAAGATAAGTATATAATCATCAGCATAAACAGATAGAAACTCCTAGCTATATCATTAGGGTTACTAGCAGAACATCAAGAGATATTCCTGGGTTATTTCTAGCTACATGTCAATGCATATTATGGTTAGGGCAATACACTTAGTAATCATAGCTAAGGTTAGCATTATATCTATTCATAGTGGACATACTAGGGAAGTTTGAGAACATAGCACACCCTTCCTTCGTACAAAAGCCCTACTGTGCCTATAAACGGGGTTTGGACTACATAGGACTCAAGAGGATTGTCACACCCGTGATCTACCAAGCCCGGCCTATAGGGTGCATTCGCAGATAAACAACGTATAAACACCATGCTTACACAATGTTTACCAGTCACCCAACGATCAATTAGATGAGCGCTATACGAACCTATGGATAAGTATAATGTCAATCTAGCTATACTAAGCATATAACCACAATAGACAAAGAACAATATAACTATGAATATAAGTAGATAAGTATACATCAATTCAATTGTAGCAATCATATAACTATACAATAAAAGAGAACAAAGGCGAGAGGAGGTAAGAGCTATACCAAATCCAAGCTCTTGATGGCTCCGGAATCCAAGCCTGCGCTTGCCTCCCTCTAGTTCTAACTAGCTATCTAGGCCCTAGCTTAGAAGCTCTGATTAGGGTTTCTAGCTGATGATCAGACTTCAAATGAGGAATGAATGAATGTGCCTCCTCCCTGGGGGGTCCTACCCTCCTTTTATAGCCCTGGGCGATGATCGTGAGCCATCGGATGAAACCGACATTGACATACGGCTAGGATTGATCCTCAAAGGCGGTGGAGCGAACTCCGGGCGAACCGGGCCGCAACCAGGCCCCAAGCCGGCCGGGCCGCCGATGGGGGGTGGGACCGGCCGGTCCCACCACGGTGGTGGCCCTGGCCCCCCGGCTCGGCGTGGTGCCTTCGTCCCTTCTAGAGTATTCTGTGTTGCCGTGGAGTCCGTTTTCCCGTTCTACGTTCCGATAAACTCTCGCGGTTGCGTCTTTTCCAGTTTACGCCTGCAGAAACAGTGAAACACCAAAACTTGTGGAATTCTATCAGTGTAAACCCTATATCTACTTCGGTGATTACAATTGCATCCTTTTCATGGCTAGTTGACGGTTGGTTTCGTACAATAAAGACCGTCAACACCCACTCTACCAATGCACTGGACGGGGGAAGGCCTACAAAGGACTCTACGGATCTGTCACATCCATGATCTATGTCACTACCCGGCACAACTGGGGATGTTCGCAGATAAATAATGCATCTAGGCACCATGCCTATACACAACCTACCACTCACCAACCGATCGAATTGATGAACGCTATACGAACCAGTGCATGAATATAATAGCAAACTAACTATACCAGACATATTAAAGTAGATGATGAACATTGCAATCAAGAACATAATAATAAAGAATAATGTTGTTAGTAATGATCGTACAAACACAGATATTACAATAAGAAAGAAAAGCTTAAGAACTATACCAGACTCTTCTCTTCTTGACAACGTCGGGAATCCAAGATCGACGAAGAACTTGACTTCTTTTACTCTAGATCTAACTAGGCTAAACTATGAACTAGAAGGCTATAAGGAACTAGAACTTGAAGCTCTGGATGACTTGGTCACCACATGACTTGAGTTGGAATGAATTGAATGAATTAGGGTTTCCTAGGGGGTCTGGCTCCGCTTATATAGCTCGATGGGATGCACGACAGCCATTTGATCAAATCAACTTCACATAGGGCTGAGATTAATCCTCAAAGGTGGTGGAAGAACATTCCAGAAGATGAT
Source organism: Chrysopogon serrulatus (assembly GCA_015844335.1). Classification (NCBI taxonomy): domain Eukaryota; kingdom Viridiplantae; phylum Streptophyta; class Magnoliopsida; order Poales; family Poaceae; genus Chrysopogon; species Chrysopogon serrulatus. The sequence goes on from JADLZL010004721.1 coordinate 360,202, forward strand.
AGATGGGGCCCACAGGGGAGGGCTGCCCGGCCTGGATGGTGGGGCCGATCGGCCCCACCTGAAGGTGGTTCCTCCTCCTCTTCGCTCTAGTGTCTTCTGGATCTTTCTAGAGTAGTTTGGCATATTTCTGAGTTGTAGATAATTCCGTGGTGTAGATTTGTAGTTATGCCCCTTTTTCGGTGTTTTCTGGACTAGTCCCTAGAAATTGATAATCCAGCAAAACTCATGGAAATTGTTAGATAAAACCCTAGTCTTCTAGATATTGATGTATGTTTATTGCCTTTTGATATATAAAAAGTCAACGCTATCCACCGTCAACAACTTCCCCAGGCTTACCTTTTGCTAGTCCCTTAGCAAAACCTAGAGTTGGATCAGGAGTTGCTACAATGTTTTCACTCTAACAAGTACACATGCTTTCAAACAAAAATTTTCCTCTTGATTAGACAAAACTGCTCTAACTTTCAAACTCACCCATATTACCTTCAACTATAGAGCTTTTAACCTTCACGTGAGTCTTGAGTAATTGAAAGACAGAACAATCAAGTCAAGCACTATGTCTCAAATTCTTCACTCAACAACTATTCTAGAGTTTTGTAAGTTTTTGCAATAAAACTCAGAGCTTAATTGTATGACATCCTCAAGTCTCTCAAAGTATGTGGTATTTCTGGATCTCACTGAGGCATCAATGATGTTATACCATCCTAATTCTAAGGATTATAGTGGAGTTTATAGGAGTGGCATTAAACAAGGATAGGCATACTTGTAATTCATATATTGTAAAGTCAAACAATGGATCTATACAGAATCAAGTCATATAATCAAACCAAGATGTGCATGTGTATGGAATATGGTGGATAGGTGTATATATGGTGGCTAATCCTAATTCTACTTTTGCTCTTCAAAATAAATCTCTCTTCTTTCTTAGACTTTCAGAACCTTTTAGGAAGACATGGGCTATCTTTATTCTTTCTTTTTCTTTTCTCTCTTTTTTTTTCATTAGGGACGGGCATCCGAAAGTACCCATTGTTTTGATGCTGGGACACTTGTCCATCTTTTACTCCCTTTATTTTCATTATTTTTGCATATCTATATGCATCCTTAGATACAATAATTGATTGAAGAGATAATAATAAAGAACTTAGAGCAAATAAACAAAGGTTGTCCTATGGGTTTATGCATATTTTTGGGTGTTCTCTCCCAGTGTAGGAGAAAAATATTTTGAGGTGGATGTGGATAAAAATGGAAAATTGTTGCGCTTGCTCTCGGGGTAAGAGTAATGCATATGTGGATGGAGTGTGTGTGAGTGATCTTGATTTTAAAAGCATGACAAGACTGTCATAAGTATACACAAAGGTTGACTGAACTCAATACAAAGCAAGTAGCATAAATAAGCAAAGGTTTCCTATTCTAAATGTGTATCATATATGGCTTTGGTAGGAATTCAACTTTGTCATACAAGAGCTCATCATGTAATGTTTTGAATTTTCAAAAGATAAATCTCCAGAATTTAGTATCGTTAGGAATAAGATAAATAGCAGCTCAGACTCTCTTATATCATATCCGTCAATCACCTGGACTTAGCTCAAGCATATTGTTGACGGTCACTAATGTCAATTATAACCCATCAATTATCATCAAACTTGGCATGAAATAAACCACAGAGGATAGGTATAGGGTTTTGATCTAACGAGTTCCACGAGTTTTGGTGAATCTATATTTCTACAGGTACATACTGGAAAAGCTATCAAAGTTGATCAATATGACAGTATAAAAGTATCTCAAATGATGGTTTAGAATGCACCATTGCAACGGGCTCATCGAGACGATCGAAACGGACATATCATTTGGTATATTTGAAGTCCCGGATGAAAAGATATCGCACCTGCAAGTGGCACCTACACAGGAAGGATCTATGTTGACGGTGGATAACGTCAATTTTTATTAGAACTTTAGACATAAAAGGATACATGAATACACACTGGTCTAGGGTTTTAACTGACACTTTCCACGAGTTTTGCATATTCTATATTTTCCAGGGATTGTTCCAGAAAAGCATAAAAGAGGGATTAGAGTGCATAATTATCATGAAATTTATCCACATCAGCAAACATCGTCATCAGGCTCAGGAAACGTCTAGAAGACACCCGAAGCGTGGGACCCATGGGGCCACCTGGTGGGGCGGCCCGGCCACACCTCGGCGCCCGGTCGGCGCCCTAGGTCAAGCGGCGGTGCTCCCTTCCTCGAGTCTTCCTCCCACGCTTCCTTGGAAGTCAAGCAAAGCATCCCTACGTCAATTTAAGGTCGGTTTGATCCGACGGTGCACACAACATGAAGACGCGGATCGATGACGTGGTGGTTCCTTGCCCCCTACTCCACCTCGGCCTATATAATGATGCCCCAAGGCCCCTCCTAGAGGCATTCTACACCCCGGTGCTTTATATTCTCTACATAATTAGGGTTAGGGTCCCTCTAGTTGATCTAGTTCTAGTTCATCTAGTTCTAGTTCATCTAGTTGTAGCAATTAGGAGAGACTAGTTCATCTAGATCTAGTCTTGTTTAGAGATTAGAGAGATTGAGTAGAGGCGTAGAGATTTTGGAGGAGTTCCGGCCTGTCGGTGCTTCTTCGTGGCTGTATTCTTCTGGATTCAGCTCCCTCGCCTGGAGCTGCATTCTGAGGTACTTTTGTATTCGTCATTCCGATTCAAGTAAGCAGTTGTTCTTATTTGTTCTTAAGTTCACAGCTCATATTGAGTGCTTTGATCTTGGTCATTACTTGGTTGAAGTAGTATTTCATAGTGTAGGCGTGGTGCCTAGGCTAGGTCATTACTTGTGGATGTCTCCTGATTGGCCGGATAGTGGTAGTCCGCGTAGGTGACAGCTGCGTTGGTTCCTCTGTAGTTCACTTCCCGTTAATAGGACTGATAGGCTTATAGGTTCTTGGTAGGAGATTACTCTGTTTCTTTTCTTATTTGGGATACTTGCCCAGTTAGAACAATATTACCGGTTGTCAGAACTAGAGTTCAATAGCTATTTCCTCTTTCTTGATATTATCGAGCCTAATTATAGGGTTAAGTCTATAGACTTTGTCATCATCACGACTGTTCCCTGTGGATACGATATTTAAAACCTTCGGGTAAAATATGACATTGGTATGATATCTGTGCGCTTGCGGATAATCTTACTTAAATCTTATTTAAAGGAGTGCGGTTAATTTATACCAACAATCTAGAAGGTACCAGAAGACACCACGCCGAAGGGGAGGCCCGGCGGCCACAGTGGGGATCGGCCGGTCCCACCCCTGCACCGACCGGGCGGCCCAGTGCCCATCGGGCGGCCCGCTTCGCCTAGGTTGCTCCACCGCCTTTGAGGATTGATCTCGGCCGTCTGCTGATGTCGGTTTGATCCAAGGGCTCACGTTAATCGTTCCTCCCTATAAAAGCAGCCCCAGACCCTAGGGGGAGACATCCCCTAAAACCCTAATTCATTATTTGTTGGGATCCATTCGAGAGGCGTCCCTTTGAGGATCATACTCTCATGGAGATCAACACATCAGGGAGATTAGGGCTAGACTCTTCAATGTAATAGATTAGCTAGTTGAGAGCTAGGGTTGAGAGACTTCGTTCCGGATCTCGCCGTGGAGCCTTGGAGGTCTGGTATATCTCTGTATCTTACCTTTGCAAGACTTATGCTTTAGTGTAATTATCTTCTCTATTTACTTCTATGCCTTATTTGTATGGTTAGTGTAGTTATTGCATCTTAGCATAGGATCTCCGCCTGTATTAGGTGCTCTAGTTATTACGTATGGCTAGAGTAGTAATCGATAGTGTAGACATGGTGTCTAGGCTATAGGTTACCTGAGGTTGCGCCCAATTCTTACGGTTAGTTTTGGTAGCCCATAGGGGTGACAGCTCTATGTGGCCTTCGTATTCCACCACGTCGGAGTTGGTGTTTCGTAGAGCTTTTGGCAGCCTTCCCCAACTACTTTCTCATCTATTCGAGAGTTGGAAAGGTACTGCTGCTCCGAAGTGCTATTGTGTGTGCTATACTACCCATGCATTAGTTACATTCTAGTGTCAACTAGAATAGAACCCGAGTAATAGAGAAGTACATAGGAACCTTGACTCTCCCATTGGCCTCTCAAGTTAGTTGACTATATATATATTATAGGATTCTCCTCTGTGTGTGATATTGTGCATAACTCTTATCCTTTACCTCTTACCCCTACTTTAGTCTAGTTGGTATACTAGTTAGTAGATATATGATGGTGAACTATCAATGTCTTTAACCATTGTTTCCCAGTGGTAAAATATAAATAACGATACCTGGAATACTCCCGGGTAAAATGCTACAATGGTATTTGATCTGTGCGCTTGCGGATACTATTTCTATATTCTAAATGGTGACATGATTTAATACCACACCTCTTGGTGTTATTGCTGGGGATGACAACTTGGCGTTCTAGTAGCGATGCTATGCCCACAAGTATTTTTAGCGTCATTACTAGAGATAACATTAAGAGGTGTCAACAAGCATTTTTGGCGCCGTTGCCGGAGAAACAATAGGCGTAAAGATTTTGATATTGATCTTGATATCTGCTTTCCTATTCTTCCACTAGCTTTAGTAGGATTACCCCTGTGTTTGTTGAGATGTGGAATAAGCAGAAAATCAATTGTTCAACCTTCTGGTGAAGTTCTGCACGAATAAGACAAGGAAGACATTGAATCCAGGGTGCCTGAACATTCATGATCCATCAACAATGGAGTCCTGCCATATCACAGGTTTGTATAAACATATATTACTCTAACCATATGTAGATTAGAGAAAAGATCATCGTCACAAGAATTCAAATCTCATCACGTGTGACGAACAAAGATGCTGCACTACTCACAGGCATTGTGAGTCATGGTAGGTATGATCAAGAAAGATGAGATAGTCTTGCTCATAGACTCTAAACTTAATGAGTAGTTATCATGTTGCATTCCACTGCATATTTGCTTTGAACAATCTATGCATCTACCCCATTTCATATCAAATCTGCAGCATGTTTAGTTCCTCGCACACATGCATGTCAATGCATCTTTACTCAAAAAAAGGAAGAAAAAGAAAAACTCCTCACATGATCATGCTCTTTCATCTCTATTTGTGTCAAATCTCTATATGCTCTCATGCTACCTTTGTTTTCTATACTATGCTTAGGTTTGGAGTATCTTCATATATCTTTTAAATTAAGCATGGTGCTTAGTTTAAATCATAGATATTTTGATCTCGCTTCCAAAGGCGTTTTAAATTAAGTGTGGTGCTTAGGTTAAAATACTTTCCTAAATCAAATTAGACCTATGTCTAGTTTGATTTCTGAACAAAAAGTATAGTATAGTAGACACTGGTTATTTTGTCAGACTGACCCCTGAAGAAAGCTCACAAATACAATCTTGGTAAGTCTTGAAATGGACTCACATCAGAGATGAATCAAGGCTTGTGATGAAGTACAATAGCTTTGCGCAAAAGAAGAACGACTCATCATTCCTAGAAGAACTGTAAGTAACAGTTTATCTTTTACTGCAAAGTTACCTTTGCCTTGAGCCATGAAAGAATGTAGCAAATAAGAAAAAAACATAATAAACAAAATCAATGCTAAAAGTGATCCTGAAACCATCTTTTCATTAGCGTAGATGAAAATGGACAACAACCCATATTTTAAATTTGTTGCAATCCTTCGGGTATGTGTCCACTAACATTTTGCAGGAAAGAAAAATAAATGTCTATTCATAGTTTGAAATGAAAAGGAAGGAGAACAAGTATATAGAAAGGACCAAGATAGAAAGAAATCAATGTGAGAACACTTCAACACTTTCTACACTTCACCATGATAGTAGACCAATCACCCTGCAAGGCAAAAGGGACCTTCAGGCCAGTAAGAGTAGATTGACTGGCTCATCCTTGCACTAGCCAGTTGACCTACCCTTTCTGCTCTGCCACAGTTCCACCATCTCAAGCATGTATGCATACAAGTCAAAAGAACATAAAGCAAGTTTGTGGTTGGTTAAGGAACACGATGTGGACATTGACACAGAACTGGAGTGACCCTTACTCTATGTCTTCAAGTGAAGAAGGCAATGATAAGCAGGATGCAACTTTCCCTATATGGGCCAAATCGATGCCTGCTCTTATCAGCATCTTTGAAGACACTCGAATGCCGACAGCAAAGACCAAGATGACGGATCCCACTACATCATAGTGTGCATCCCTATTCAATAAACATTAGTCATCAAGTCATTGGAGATGAAGCTCTCATGCAAGTACTAATGGAGTTCTTTCTTCAACCATCAAGACGGCTAGTGTATCATCAAACAAGAACAAACTTTCCACCCGGTGTTAGAAGACAAAGAAAATCAAGGAGGAACTCGAGTTTGTAGCTTCAATGGACATCAACTTATCAACCCAAAATTAGTGAAGATCAAGAAAGGTTGATAGAAGAAAATGCAACCATCTGCATCCTCATCTCCTGGATCAGACGGTGCAAAATAGGTTAAGGTGAATATTATCAACGATGAGCCTCGATCAACGAAACAATAAAAGAATCAACCTCAAAAGGACAAGATGGATGAACAAGGAGGATGAACCTATCCAATCAATATCAAGTCCAAGATCCTAATAAGTTTGGTACAAGAAGGTACCATCATCCAGTCCTTCATCTCCATCGTCAAACGAGGCACTCATCCAAGAAACCTACAAAGGAGAAGTCTGGATTGGCAGACTTAAAAACCACCGAACCCTCGCCGAAAGGTAAGTCGGTAGTTATCCATATCTACTTCCCGCATTGCATCGATTATTGTTTAGCATGTTTACTTTTCTGCACTAGCATTGCATTAACAAAAGGAAAAAAATAATACATCCATTTTGCATCAAAAACTTAAAGCCCCATGTGACATCCCTGCAGTGCAAGCTAGAGGAGTGTTCACCGTGGTGGCCTAAAAATAAAATAAAAATTAGCATGCGTATTTCCTTTCTATTCAATAAAAAAATCCAAAAATAATCAATGAGCATCTTGCTGCACTGTAACAACCTTTGAAATCCTCTCACAACAACTAGTCCATGAAACGGCTAACCACTAACTGTTTATCCTAACCCGTTCCATGAGTTTTGGTGTTTTGTGAGATGTTTGCTGCAGGATGACTCTAAGAGCTAGTCCACCGAGGAATCATCATCTACATCACTCGAAGTACACCTTCCTAACACACAGCTAATCACTATGTGAAGGAAAGCAACTTCCTGTTGGATAGGATCAAGATTCCCAGCTACACTTGCTCTTACAAGCATGAGCTCCTTCTGAGGATTGCTCAGCTTCAATGCTCAACCACAACAACAATCAGTTTGGGGGAAGACATCCCCAGTGTTTTTAGAAAAAAGCCATCAAGAGAGCCAGCTTGGGGGAGACACAAGTCAACATCTACATTATCTTCATTGTCTCCTTTATCCAGGTAAGTATCCTATACCTTACTTCATGTTGTCACACTCTATGCTTATCTTAATAACAACATGAGTTAGTAAAAAGGATTCACATGCTATAGAAGTTGTGTAAATAAAATGAGCTCTTAAGATGATCTTTAAAATGACTTTGGGGACTAGCTTGCTCTCAAGTACCTAGTTTTTGGACTAAAGTTTTCCAGAGTTTTGGCTTCAATTGTTTTGACATGAAGATTTGCTCTGAGCCTAAAACTTGTGGGTTGCATGTGCTTGAACTAAGTCTAGGTATTTGATTGATCTGATTGAGAAAGCCTGAGCTACTATCTATCTTGTTCTAAGTGACACTAGAGTTCTGGAGATTTATCTTTTGAAAAATACAAAAATATGATGAGTTCCTATATGACAAAGCTTACATTCCCACCGAGCCAAAATATGATGAGATAGGCTAGTTAAACTTCCACATACATTTGCTTGTCATGCATTGAGTTTTGTCAACCTTTGTGACCCTAGTGAGAAATTTGTCATGCTCTTGAATCAAGATCCACCTCCATATGCACTATTCTACACTGGAATAGGCGTAACAACATGCCATTCTATATACATCCATTCCAAAAATGTTTTTCTCCTACACTGGGAGAACACCAAAAACATTCCCATTCGGATAGCCACCCAATAAATGCTTTAGGTTCTTATTGCTATCTCTCCAAATCCCTAAGTGCCAAAAGGAGTGCTATGAGCTATGCAAAAAGATAATTGAAAAAAAAGAGAGAGGGGAGAAAAAAAATGGACAAGTGTCCAAGTGCTAAACAATGGGTGCATAGATGCCCGACTCCCTGAGAAAAAGAAAAAGATAGCTCATAACCTCTGGCCAGTTTTCAAAGTCCAAGAGAGAGATAGGCATTCAAGGAGCTGAGTAGAATTAGTTTCCACCATATATCCACCATATCCATCCACTTATACATCTTGATTCAACTGTATGACTTGTTTCACTACGAATCTATTGTTTGACTTTACAACACATGCATTGCAAGTTTGCTCTTTCAAGTTTTCTCCTTACCTATGAGCTCCATATAAGCCTTAGTAATAGGATGAAAAGAAAGGCAACCATCATCACTTGCCTTGGTGAGAATCCACAAATACCACATATATTGAGAGACTTGAGAGTGTCATACATGGGAAGCTCTGAGTTTTATTTGAAAACCTCTAAAAAAACTCTAGAATGATAGTTGAGCGAAGAGCTTGAGACATAGTGCTTGGGCTGGATCTTTCTGTCTGTCAAGTACTCAAGGCCCAAGGAAGAGCTGATAAGCCCCATGGTCAAAGGTAACATGAGTAAGTTTGAAAGTCAGCTCGGTTATTGCTTAAGCTTGAAGGAGAATTTTTGTCTAAATGTAGGTATACTTTTGAAGAGTTACGTCGAGGTTGTGACAATGCTCTAAGAATTAAGAACATCTATATCTGTTTCTAAGTTTAGCTTTTCTAAGGGACTAGCAAAGGTTAAGCTTGGGGAAACTTTTTGACGGTCACTAATGTCAATTATAACCCATCAATTATCATCAAACTTGGCATGAAATGAACCATAGAGCATAGTTATAGGGTTTTGATCTAACGAGTTCCACGAGTCTTGGTGAATCTATGTTTCTACAGGTACATACTGGAAAAGCTATCAAAGTTGATCAATATGACAGTATAAAAGTATCTCAAATGATGGTTTAGAATGCACCATTGCAACGGCTCATCGAGACGATCGAAACGGACATATCATTTGCTATATTTGAAGTCCCGGATGAAAAGATATCGTACCTGCAAGTGGCACCTACACAGGAAGGATCTAGAAGGTACCAGAAGACACCACGCCGAAGGGAAGGCCCGGCGGCCACCGGAGGTGGGACCGGCCGCACCCCTGATCGGGCGGTTCGGCCTGTGAGCCCGCCCGGTGGCCCGCTTCGCCCAGGTTGCTCCACCGCCTTTGAGGATTGATCTCAGCCGTCCGTTGATGTCGGTTTGATCCAAGGGCTCAAGTTAATCGCTCATCCCTATAAAAGCAGCCCCAGACCCTAGAGGGGAGACATCCCCTGGAACCCTAATTCATTATTCGTTGGGATCCATTCGAGAGGCGTCCCTTTGAGGATCATACTCTCATGGAGATCAACACACCAGAGAGATTAGGGCTAGACTCTTCAATGTAATAGATTAGCTAGTTGAGAGCTAGGGTTGAGAGACTTCGTTCCGGATCTCACCGTGGAGCCTTGGAGGTCTGGTATATCTCTGTATCTTACCTTTGCAAGACTTATGCTTTAGTATAATTATCTTCTCTATTTACTTCTATGCCTTATTTGTATGGTTAGTGTAGTTATTGCATCTTAGCATAAGATCTCCGCCTGTATTAGGTGCTCTAGTTATTACGTATGGCTAGAGTAGTAATCGATAGTGTAGACATGGTGTCTAGGCTATAGGTTACCTGAGGTTGTGCCCAATTCTTACAGTTAGTTGTGGTAGCCCATAGGGGTGACTTGACTCTATATGGCCTTCGTATTCCACCACGTCGGAGTTGGTGTTTTAGTAGAGCTTTTGGCAGCCTTCCCCAACTACTTCTTTCTCATCTATTCGAGAGTTAGAAAAGGTACTTTGCTTTGAAGTGCTATTGTGTGTGCTATACTACCCATGCATTAGTTACATTCTAGTGTCAACTAGAATAGAACCCAGTAATAGAGAAGTACATAGGAACCTTGACTCTCCCGTTGGCCTCTCAAGTTAGTTGACTATACATATATTATAGGATTCTCCTCTGTGTGTGATATTGTGCATAACTCTTATCCTTTACCTCTTACCCCTACTTTAGTCTAGTTGGTATACTAGTTAGTAGATATATGATGGTGAACTATCAATGTCTTTAACCATTGTTTTCCAGTGGTAAAATATAAATAACGATACTTAGAATACTCCCGGGTAAAATGCTACAATGGTATTTGATAAATGTGCGCTTGCGGATACTATTTCTATATTCTAAATGGTGACATGATTTAATACCACACCTCTTGGTGTTATTGCTGGGGATGACAACTTGGCGTTCTAGTAGCGATGCTATGCCCACAAGCATTTTTAGCGCCGTTACTAGAGATAACATTAAGAGGTGTCAACACATATGACTCCACAAGTTTTAGGTTCAAAGTAAATTCTTATATTAAAGCAATTATGTCCAAACTTAGGAGAACTCAAGGTTGAAAAACTAGGCACTTGAAAGACTTCCGGTAGAGCAACTATTCATCATCTCCAAAACAAAATTTTCTAGTTCATAGTTGATTCTAGACACAATCTAATTAACTAAGACTGACTAAAACTTCTTTTTATTGATTTTTAGATTTTCTAATCAAAGACTCATAAAAGACTCAACAGACGTGGACCTTCATGTGCCCACATATTTTTAATATTTTATAACTATAAGACAGACTCGATAAATGGCATAGGTATAGTTACCTAATAACAAGGGGATGCTCCTCCCCCAAGCTGGATGTTAGCCATATTTCGCTTGAATGATCTTTAGAGTAAGCTTAGCAGTGGAGACCCACTGATTGGTCTCACTCCTTAATTGTATAATCCTGCAAAGGTGCACTCCAACAAGAAAACCAAAACTCGAGGCTCGAATATGATAAAGGATTAGTGGTCAGCCAAATGAGTAATTGATTATCTTTATGAGCAGATATGAATGTGTAGCAAGATTTGTAACAACCCAGATTTTTCCGTAAACCAAAAATACGAACTTTCAAAATTTTTCCTACGAATGTATGAAACATATAGTTGTTAGGTCAAACGTAGGAGGAATTGCTACTGACCGTGGCATTGCATATAGAATTGGATGCAGGTAAATGCTAGAGACATCGTGTTAGTTTTGGGTTTGATGATTTATCCAAAGTTTGGAGTGCACATGGCCATAGCAACCATCTTTTCTCTACTCAAGAGTTGTTCCAAGACCTCCATGCTTCTCCCTTGTAAACCCGTTGCCTCTCCCAAATGTCCCTTTCAAGTATGGTGCAAATATTCCTAAAACTACTTTAAACCTAAATAGGAAATAGGAGTAAGAAAATGGGGAAAAACCCCTCCTCTCCCTTGGACCCAAAGCAACCACCGGACAGCCCCTCCCTTCTTTCCCTTTGGCCCACGCGACGCCATAGCGGCCGAGCCCAACTTGCGACCCTAGCTTAGCCGCGGCCCAACTTCGCCCCCATCCTTTACGCCCACCGGTCGCGCGGCCCACTGGCCCCATCGGCCCACGCTGCACCCCTGCCCCCAAACCCTAGCTGGAACACCCAGCCAGGCACGCCGTCACCGCCGCATCAGCGTGCGCGCGCGGCAGCGCCTCCTCGGCATCCGTGCCACGCCCGCTCTGTCGGGATGCGCGCCACACGTCCCTCCATGGCATGGACGGCGAGGATCGTCGAGACCCCACGAAGCCCCTAGCCGATGCCCTATAAAAGTCAGCCGCCGCTCCATCCTCCTCTTCTTCCCACCAGCCGCCGCCACTTTGCACATCTTCTTCTCCTCTCCCTCTCTGCCACCTCATTTGTGCCACACCGCCCGTCGCCTCTACTCCGAGCACGGTCACGCCCCTATGCCACGGCGACGCCGCGTCCACCCACGCCGCCCAGCGCACCGCCACGTCCTGCTCGCGCCACCAGCCGCTCTCGGTTCCCTCCACCAGCGCGTCACGCCGTCGTCCCTGCACCGAAACTCGCCGTGACCACGCCGTCTCGCGCGATGTGCAGCGCAGCCTCGCTTATTTGGCGTGCTACCACCTCCACCGAGTAGCCAGGGCGGCGGCACCACCCGTCGGCGCACCACCACGTCAAGCTCTGCGGCGCCGCCTCAACGTCGCGTCTCACGGCGCCGCGCCGCCTGCTTCTTCCTCCGGTAGCGTGGCGCCCACGACCACACTTGCGCTCCATCTCGTCGACACCGGCCGACGCAGCGTACCACGGCGCCGCGCGACGGCAGCGGCCCGGCATGGCCTCGGCGTCTCGCCACGTTCTCCGCCCGAGCTCTACCCGTCTTGTTTCGCTGCCCGCCTTCTCCATGACGCGCCCGACCCTACCAAAGCGACGACTCTGGCGGCACCACCCCCACACCGAACAATAGCAAGCGCCGCACCTTTCCACATCGGTGTGCTTCCCGGTGCCTGAAGCCATCCTTTCCCCTTGCCGAACCCATGTCCGTGTTCCCATATATGAAACCGGCCTTTGTGCCATGTCCCAAACCTTGCGGGAAGGTCACGGCCTTTGCCGAAGCCTCCCGACCGCGTCCGGCCTCCGTCAGCCCAAAGCGCAGCCACCCGCGGCCACCAGCAGCTGGCTGCAGCCTGCCCCGGCCAGCCGCAGCAGGCTGCTGGCCACCAGCGGCTGGCCATGGCCGGCCAGAGCTGGCTGCATGAAGCCAGGACTGGCCAGAGTTGGCCACAAGTGGCTACCACTGGCCAGGACCTCCACAGTACCCCGATGCACCTCCGTTGAAGCCTTGCCAACCTCGCCTTCGCCTCGTCAAGCACCGAACGACTCCACCGCCGGTGAGCCTCCGAAACGACGTGACCGGCCTTCGTGTCATTGCCAAACGGACGCACTAGCACACACGCACGTGACCGACCATAGCCGAATGGATCCACGACGTCTGAGACGCCGGGGAGGATATGCCACCCGTGACCCCGACGTGAGCCTCGGAACTCTGAACACTTAGCCGTAGCTTGGACCTCGTACGGTGCTACTTATCTTGGACTGCAGGAATGCCCCTTCGGTTGCTTTAGCAGGTCTGTGGAAACCCTAGCATGACACCGTCACTTTGGCCACCTCGAGATGCGAGGACCGGCCGTCGAGAGTCCCTATGACCTTGTCCATTGCAAGCCGTGACCCCCTAGACCCCCTCAGTCTTTCTTTTACGTTCTATATACACGTCGATACTGTTGTACCCACTCCTGATGACCCCGTTGTATATGTATCTTTGTAATATAGGACCCATTCATCCTTTGCTATGGAATTGTGCTACTCCAGTTGTGTTGACTTGTGTTGTGTCTTGTCGTGTTGTTGGATCTTATTGCTGGTTGTGTGTGTGTTTATCTATGGACCGTGCCTTCGAGCTGGTTGAGGGATCGTACCTCGTTCGGACGTTGCGATCGCGGGATTCGTCTCGCCATGGCCATAATGCCGAGTGTAACTCGAACCCTCACTTTTTAGTTGACTCCGTAAGTACTACGAGCGTAGCTCCTGTCTTCGGCCCTAGGACATAGTTGTGGAGGACTCGATATCAATATCAAACTCGACGCGGATCTTACCCGCTCACATCGAGTCTTTCGTGACCTAGTCCTGTGGGAAATGATCTAGGGGCAACGATCGTGGAACGATGGATGCCAACACTTGTAGGTGTAGCTTGTGGCCGCGAGTTCATCTCACTATGACCATGGAGTTGTGCCTCCTTTTTTGACTTTTATCTGCTTTTCATGCACAAACCCTCGTATGATTGTACCTTGTATGACCATCGCGTTTCTTGGATTCTCGCGGTGACAATCGCACCACTACGAATCCGAGAGATGCCTTAGTGCCAGTGCACCTAGGTCGGGTACCCTGGTTTGCGCACTTGTATTCTTAGTATGTTACACCTTTCCAATGCTTGTCTTTTACCGTGGTGTGTGCATTGGAAGAAGTAGACTACGACTCTGGTTATTCTAGCCTTTCTTTTCCCCGATAGCCCACTCTATTCGATCCCGTCTTGTCCATGACGAATGGATCAAAGATCGAACTATCCTTCTTTGGTTAGCAAGACTATGGTCGATGTCATGCCCCGAGACCGTGAGAGTCGACCCGATCGACCGAGTGAAACCATCTTCACCGAAGATGTGACCGAGAGCATGACATAGATATGCCTAGCTAACTCCTCGCTTCTCGGCTCCCGACGTTATCACGTCATGTGGATCGAGAAGACCCGAAGTCGTTGTTTATATTACACCTACCCTTTTACTACCGCTGGATACCATAGCGGGTCAATTGAAGTACATTAGAGCCAAGTCACAATAGTATTGATAGTTTTTGCTTACTTCTTATGTCCAACTGTGAATTGTTGGGTAAAGGCTGCAAGGGCCGAACCCTGTCGTTCTTCTCTTCTATTTTGCTGAGCCCGTCTTTCGATTCCCGTCAACCCCGTGACGCCCGGATCGAAAGAACGTGAGCCGCGGTGTATGCTAAGGATAAGCTTTGACTTAAACCATTTATATTTAAAGCCATATTGGCTTGGCCGCTTAGCTTATGCGTAGCATACCACCACTCTTGTCTCTTTGGCCCGAGGATTCGGACATTCGCCGGGAGGGCTAAGTTGTGCACCTCTTAAAATCTTTGGTGTTAATAGATCTTCCTGTGTCTTTCATCTTTTCTGAGTACTGGATGTTCTCTTGCCTTGTGTGTCGCTTCGCGGAGTAGCTACTTCGAGTACAACGACGCTCGGACCGAGACCCGCTGGAGGAAGAGAACGTGGACGACGAAAGGACCTAAGGAAACCCCGTTGACTGACTACAACGGAAGGAGAATTGTACCACTACTTCCACGACATCGCAGGTGTCATGGCAGCACCTTCTTTTAGAGAATCCTATTAGACATTGCAAAATTTTTAGAACTGCTAGCACTTTATATTTATTCCTTTGCTAGTATCTGAATGCATGCTATTGCCTGAGCCTTTACTACTTGATTGCAACCCCTCTACCATGTCACCCAGCTTTGCGATCACGCTCACTTATATGTACCTGTCTGCTTGCTTGCATGTTATATCACCATACTTACCTTAACCCCACTCGCATTGTATCTGTGATGTGATGCTGGTGGTGAACCCCTGGGTATGGTTTGGCTTGGGATGCTAGACTTGGTGGATTGGGAGTGTGCTGCGTGTGTCTTGGGTACGTGGAGAGTGAGGGTTGTGTCGACCGAGCTGGGATATACGACGAGCCTATGGCGAGTCTTGCCGTACGATGCTACCTGGGCATCCGGATAAGCGATACCTGTGGCGGGTAATAGAGTCGGGGGATCCTAGGTGTGAGCCTCTGAGGGGTGGAACCCCGGATCGAGGTGTTGTGGTGGCACGTAAAATGGTAAACCTGATGAAGACATTCTGGCTTGGTCAAATTCTAAGGACTTACTAGTACTCAGACTCACCGGGAATCCCTTACATCTCACTCGCTCCCTAATGGGAAGGGAGACGGCTGGACTACTTGGTAGAGTGGTGCCACTACTATCAGGCGAAAGAGTGTAGGGAGGTACGGGCATGATGGACTCACACCCTTCCGAGACAACATAGTAGCCATCAGGGGGCCCTGTACTATGTCTTACAGTATCAGCCATTCTAGACTAGACTTGGGGTGTTCCAGGGCTGAGAGGTAGGGTGACATCGCTCTAGGCTAGCAAGCAGCCGGAATTCTGCCTAGGAGGTCATGACTCCGAGGATGGCTAATCTTGTGGGTATGTAAACCTCTACAGAGTGTTGGTTGATCGATCGATACATATGCCGACTCGTCAGCTATGGACCTTTCCTAGAGACCTGCTTCACTAGATAGGAGATGAGTCTTCTTTTCTCCTCCTGGGTATGTGGTGTTACCGGTCATGAGCCTTGGAGGGCTGTGGGCCGTTGAGACAGACCGAGAGGGAGTTGGCCTGCCGACCTGAGTGTGAGATGTGGTGTGGTGGTGATGAGGTGGTGATGGTTTGGGATGGAGGAGGTGATGGATGGATGTGTGGATGTGTGTGGTTGGGAATGTGTTAAAACTTAATAAATTATTATATTAATTACTACTTGTTACTATTTCGCATGCGCTAAGGATGCAAACCATAGCCAAATATTAGGATCGCTAGATCTCTTATTTTATCTTTCCACTAAAGCTCATCGGTGCTGACCATGGCCTGCACACATCTGGTGGTATGCAGATTTACTGATTCTCAGAGATGTCGAATAATGAAGGAATAGGAGGTCTCGTGCCTGCGCTCAAGTTTGGTTCGGAAGATGGAATCTACGCCGCTGACACTACTCTGATGATGCCCGTGAAGGAGGAGCCTTCACTCGATGACCGTTTCCACCAATTCTGATGATGATAGATTTACTTCCGCTAGAATTACTCTGTATAGGTCTAAACTCAGTTGATGTATTATCTTGTAAAGTATGTAATCTTACGATGTATGACTGTGATATCCACTGATATATGATAATGTGATGGAATCATTCTTTGGTTTTGTCGCATTATAACTCATTCTGTGGATTTTTCCTTCGTGAAAAAATCGAGGATGTTTCAGTTGGTATCAGAGCCATACTTGACCCTAGGACGAGACCTTTAATACCCAACACTTATATAGAAGCCAAACAGTGTATCTGTAGAAGAGTCATAGCTATTGACTACTTGATTCCCTCTCTCTGCCTGGCTGATTCCGCCCTAAAAAGAGTTGACCTCTAGAAATGATTCCCTTTTTACCGCCCACATAAGATCGGTAGATGTGTGAGACAAAGGCTTAGGAGTTGCCTTCAGTCAACACTAAGCATATAGAAGTTGTAATGCTGCTTGAGTACTTGGATCTTCTTGCTTCTTATGCTTCTTATGTTTATATTGCCTGAGTGTATATTACAAGAATATTTTATCTACTTATGGCTCTAGGCTAAAACTAAGACCATGATAGGACTAGACAAGTGACCTTGACCGCCATTTGGAAATATCGGACCAAAGCATCAAATCTTTATTCGTCCATTTCAAAACTGATTTGATTTTCAACCATGTATGTTCAAAATGCTCTCTCTCTCTTTGATTGAAAACCTCTCAATTTCAAATCTTCAAAAGATTCGCTTTTTGAAAACCCCCAATTTACAAAATATATCTTCAAAAGATATTTGAAACACGAGAAAACCTGAAAGTTTCACTTAAATTAAAAATAAATTCTCTAAATAAACAAAATTAATTAAAAACTTTATTTTTTCAAAACAAGAAAATGATTTCAAAATTATTTTCAAAAATAAAATTAGCTACAACTCACCTTCAATGCACTTTTATAATGATTTTAAAACCCTAGGGTTGTACCTTCTTGCTTCAAAAACTCAGTAAAACGGACAGTTTTGAACTACTTTTCCAAAAAGCCTTCACACACTATTTTCAAAAGAGCTTTTCTCAAATTTTTTTGTAAGAGATTCTTTTCTAAATCAAGATTTCAACCGACACCGATTTGAATCTTTAAAAGATCTCCCCTCTAAATTAAAAGTGTTTCCATTTTTACGAAGATCTTACGCAAACAACCTTTCCAAAAGCATTCACTTCAAAATCTTTTTGCAAACCAAGTGCATTAGTGCATATGACTTGACATCGTGGACCATAGCTTTTAGTGTCACTAACACCTAAATCTTGGGACGAGATCCTTGTAAGGAGGGTGGACTGTAACAACCTGGATTTTTCCATACACCAAAAATACGAACTTTCAAAATTTTTCCTGCGAATGTGTGAAACATATAGTTGTTAGGTCAAACGTAGGAGCAATTGCTAGTGACCGTGGCATTGCATATAGAATTGGATGCAGGTAAATGCTTGAGACATCGTGTTAGTTTTGGGTTTGATGATTTATCCAAAGTTTGGAGTGCACATGGCCATAGCAACCATCTTTTCTCTACTCAAGAGTTGCTCCAAGACCTCCATGCTTCTCCCTTGTAAACCCGTTGCCTCTCCCAAATGTCCCTTTCAAGTTTGGTGCAAATATTCCTAATACTACTTTAAACCTAAATAGGAAATAGGAGTAAGAAAATGGGGGAAAAACCCCTCCTCTCCCTTGGACCCAAACCAGCCACCGGACAGCCCCCTCCCTTCTTTCCCTTTGGCCCACGCGACGCCATAGCAGGCCGAGCCCAACTTGCAGCCTAGCTTAGTCGCGGCCCAACTCGCCCCTTCCCTTCTCCCCACCAGACTGCGCGGCCCTCCTGGCCCATCTGGCCCACGCTGCAACCTTGCCCCCAAACTCTAGCTGGAACACTCACCCAGGCACGCCGCCGCCACCGCATCAGCGTGCGCCGCGCGCAGCGCCTGCTCTAGCATCCACGCCCACGCCCGCTCTATCCCGGGATGCGCGCCACGCGTCCCTCCATGGCACGGACGACGAGGATCGTCGAGACCCCACGAAGCCCTAGCCGGTGCCCTATAAAGTCAGCCGCCGCTCCATCCTCCTCTTCTTCCCACCAGCCGCCGCCACTGCACATCTTCTTCTCCTCTCCCTCTCTGCCACCTCGCTGTGCCACGCCGCCGTCGCCTCTACATCGAGCACGGTCACCGCCCCTGTGCCCGCTGTGCGCCCCTGCCGCCGCGCATCGCCATGTCTGCTTTCGCGCCCACGCGGCGCGCTCTTGAACCGCCACCGGCGCGTCACGCCATCGTCCCGCACCGGACCTCGCCCCGTGACCATGCCGTCACGCCGCGGCGTCGGCACAGCCTCGGCGCCGACCACGCTGCCACCTCCGCCGAGCAGCCACCGGGGCGGCACCACCCCGTCGGCCGCACCACCACGTCAAGCTCTGCTGCGCGCCTCCAACGTCACGTCTCCACGGCGTCGCGCCGCCTACTTCTTCCTCCGGTAGCACGGCGCCGCGACCATGCTGCGCTCCACCTCATCGACACTGGCCGACGCTCTGTACCACAACGCGCCGCCAACGACGACCGGCATGGCCTCCGGCGTCTCGCCACATTCTCCGCCGAGCTCTGCCCGTACTGCTTCTCGCGCCCCGCCTTCTCCACGACGCCGACCCTGCCAACGAACGACTACAGCGGCACCACCCCCCCACACCGAACAACAGCAGCGCCCCCCCCCCTTTCCACATCGGTGAGCTTCCCGGTGCCTGAAGCCATCCTTTCCCCTTGCCAAACCCATGTCCGTGTTCCCGTATCTGAAACCGGCCTTCGTGCCATGTCCCAAACCTTGCAGGAAGGTCGCAGCCTTTGGCGAAGCCTCCCGGCCGCGTCTAGCCTCCGTCAGCCAAGCGCAGCCACCCCGCGGCCACCAGCAGCTGGCTGCAGCCTGCCCTGGCCAGCTGCAGCAGGCTGCTGGCCACCAGCGGCTGGCCATGGCCGGCCAGAGCTGGCTGCAGGAAGCCAGGACTGGCCAGAGTTGGCCACAAGTGGCTACCGCTGGCCAGGATCTCCACGGTACCCCGACGCACCTCCGTTGAAGCCTTGCCAACCTCGCCTTCCTCGCCTTCGCCTCGTCAGGCACCAAACAACTCCACCGCCGGTGAGCCTCCGAAACGACGTGACCGGCCTTCGTGTCATTGCCAAACGGATGCACTAGCACACACGCATGTGGCTGACCATAGCCGAATGGATCCACGGCGTCTGAGACGCCGGGGAGGATATGCCACCCGTGACCCCGACGTGAGCCTCGGAACTCTGAACACTTAGCCGTAGCTTGGACCTCGTACGGTGCTACTTATCTTGGACTGCAGGAATGCCCCTTTGGTTGCTTTAGCAGGTCTGTGGAAACCCTAGCTTGACGCCGTCGCTCCGGCCACCTCGAGATGCGAGGATGGGCCATCGAGAGTCCCTGTGACCTTGTCCATTACAAGCCGTGACCCCCTAGACCCCCTTAGTCTCTCTTTTACGTTTTATATACACGTCGATACTGTTGTACCCACTCCTGATGACCCCGTTGTATATGTATCTTTGTAATACAGGACCTATTCATCCTATGTTATGGAATTGTGCTACTCCAGTTGTGTCGACTTGTGTTGTCTCTTGTCGTGTTGTTGGATCTTATTGCTGGTTGTGTGTGTGTTTATCTGTGGACCGTGCCTTCGAGCCGGTTGAGGGATCGTACCTCGTTCGGATGTTGCGATCGCAGGATTCGTCTCACCGTGGCCGTAATGCCGAGTGTAACTCGAACCCTTACTTTTTAGTTGACTCCGTAAGTACTACGAGCATAGCAACTGTCTTCGGCCCTAGGACATAGTTGTGGAGGACTCGATATCGATATCAAACTCGACGCGGATCTTACCCGCTCACATCGAGTCTTTCATGACCTAGTCCTGTGGGAGATGATCTAGGCGCAACGATCGTGGAACGATGGATGCCAACACTTGTAGGTGTAGCTTGTGGCCGCGAGTTCGTCTCGCTATGACCATGGAGTTGTGCCTCCCTTTTTGCCTTTTATCTGCTTTTCATGCACAAACCATCGTATGATTGTACCTCGTGTGACCATCGTGTTTCTTGGATTCTCGCGGTGACAACCGCACCGCTACGAATATAAGGGATGCCTTAGTGCCAGTGCACCTAGGTCGGGTACCCTATGGGTGGTTTGCGCACTTGTATTCTTAGTATGTTACTCCTTTCCAATGCTTGTCTTTTACCTGGCATGTGCATTAGAAGAAGTATACTACCACTCTGGTTATTCTTGCCTTTCTTTTCCCCGATAGCCCACTCTATTTGATCCCGTCTTGTCCATGACGAATGGATCAAAGATCGAACTATCCTTCTTTGGTTAGCAAGACTATGGTCGATGTCATGCCTCGAGATCGTGAGAGTCGACCCGATCGACCGAGTGAAACCATCTTCATCGAAGATGTGACCGAGAGCATGACATAGATATGCCTAGCTAACTCCTCGCTTCTCGGCTCCCGACGTTATCATGTTGTGTGGATTGAGAAGAACCGAAGTCGTGGTTTATATTACACCTACCCTTTTACTACCGCTGGATACCATAGTGGGTCAGTTGAAGTACATTAGAGCCAAGTCACAATAGTATTGATAGTTTTTGCTTACTTCTTATGTCCAATTGTGACTTGTTGGGTAAAGGCTGCAAGGGCCGAACCCTGTCGTTCTTCTCTTCTATTTTGCTGAGCCCATCTTTCGATTCCCGTCAACCCCGTGACGCCCGGATCGAAAGAACGTGAGCCGTGGTGTATGCTAAGGATAAGCTTCGGCTTAAACCATTTATATTTAAAGCCATATTAGCTTGGCCGCTCAGCTTATGCGTATCATACCACCACTCTTGTCTCTTTGGCCTGAGGATTCGGACATTCGCCGAGAGGGCTAAGTTGTGCACCTCTTAATGTCTTTGGTGTTAATAGATCTTCCTGCGTCTTGTCGTCTTTTCCGAGTACTGGATGTTCTCTTGCCTTGTGTGTCACTTCGCGGAGTAGCTACTTCAAGTACAACGATGCTCGGACCGAGACCCGCTGGAGGAAGAGAACGTGGACGACGAAAGGACCTGAGGAAACCCCGTTGACTGACTACCACAACGGAAGGAGAATTGTACCACTACTTCCACGACATCGCGGGTGTCATGGCAGCACCTTCTTTTAGAGAATCCTATTAGACATTGCAAAATATTTAGAACTGCTAGCGCTTTATATTTATTCCTTTGCTAGTATCTGAATGCATGCTATTGCCTGAGCCTTTACTACTTGATTGCAACCCCTCTACCATGTCACCCAGCTTTGCGCTCACGCTCACTTACTTATATCTACCTGTCTGCTTGCTTGCATGTTATATCACCATACTTAACCTTAACCCTACTCGCATTGTATCTGTGATGTGATGCTGGTGGTGAACCCCTGGGTATGGTTTGGCTTGGGATGCCAGACTTGGTGGATTGGGAGCGTGTTGCGTGTGTCTTGGGTGCATGGAGTGTGAGGGTTGTGTCGACCGAGCTGGGATATACGACGAGCCTATGGCGAGTCTTGCCGTACGATGCTAACTAGGCATCTAGATAAGCGAATACCTGTGGCGGGTAAAGGAGTCAGGGGATCCTGGGTGTGAGCCTCTGTGGGGTGGAACCCAGGATCGAGGTGCTGTGGTGGCACGTAAAATGGTAAACCTAATGAAGACATTTTGGCTTGGTCAAATTCTAAGGACTTACTAGTACTCAGACTCACCGGGAATCCCTTACATCTCATTCGCTCCCTAATGGGAAGGGAGACAACTAGACTACTTGGTAGAGCGGTGCCATTACTATCAGGCGAAAGAGTGTTGGGAGGTATGGGCATGATGGACTCACACCCTTCCAAAACAACATAGTAGCCATCAGGGGGCCCGCTACTATGTCTCACAGTATCAGCCATTCCAGACTAGACTTGGGGTATTCCAGGGTTGAGAGGTAGGGTGGCATCGCTCTAGGCTAGCAAGCAGCCGGAATTCTGCCTAGGAGGTCATGACTCTGAGGATGGCTAATCTTGTGGGTATGTAAACCTCTGCAGAGTGTTGGTTGATCGATCGATACATATGCCGACTCATCGGCTATGGACCTTTCCTGGAGACCTGCTTCACTAGATAGGAGATGAGTCTTCCCTTCTCCCCCTGGGTATGTGGTGTTACCGGTCGTGAGCCTTGGAGGGCTGCAGGCCGTTGAGATAGGCCGAGAGGGAGTTGGCCTGCCGACCTGAGTGTGAGATGTGGTGTGGTGGTGATGAGGTGGTGATGGTTTGGGATGGATGAGGTGATGGATGGATGTGTGGATGTGTGTGGTTGGGAATGTGTTAAAACTTAATGAATTATTATATTAATTACTACTAGTTACTATTTCACATGCACTAAGGATGCAAACCACAGCCAAATATTAGGATCGCCACATCCCTTATTTTATCTTTCCACTAAAGCTCATCGGTGCTGACCATGGCCTGCACACATCTGGCGGTGTGCAGATTTACTACTTCTCGGAGATTTCGAATAGTGAAGGAATTGGAGATCTCGTGCCTGTGCTCAAGTTTGGTTCGGAAGATGGAATCTACGCCGCTGACACTCTACTCTGATGATGCCCGTGAAGGAGGAGCCTTCACTCGATGACCATTTCCACCAACTCTGATGACGATAGATTTACTTCTGCTAGAATTAATCTGTATAGGTCTAAACTCAGTTGATGTATTATCTTGTAAAGTATGTAATCTTACGATGTATGACTGTGATATCCACTGATATATGATAATGTGATGGAATCATTCTTTGGTTTTGTCGCATTATAACTCATTCTGTGGATTTTCCCTTCGTGGAAAAATCGAGGATGTTTCAAGATTCTTATTTTTTGTACTTTTCTATTTATAATGCAAAGGAAAGAAAATTTATTTTGTGCTGCCATTGTAAGAGTTCTTATGGGGAAATCCATAAGTATACTCCTTTGGAGCTTTTTAAAGTTTTATAATAAATCAGTAAGGAATTGTTATTTTCTTTTTAAACATGCAAAAGATTAAATGTACTACAGTAATTTGATAACTATCATTGTTACCTTATGGCAAGGGTGCAGAGTTTAAAGTCTACCGACAGGACTAGGTCAGAAAGGGTACTTACTTGTAGGATTGAGGACACTCAGTCAATTCTCATTTTGCCATAATGTCTCTCCATTCTCTTCCAACCATCTCTGATTTTGTTCTTGTATTTCTCTTGCTTCTTGCTTGGCGATTTGCTCCATTCTCTTAGCTTCTTTGTCCCACTCGCTCCAGCGAGGTCTATTGCTTCTTGTTTAGTGATTTGGTCCATGTACCTTGTAGCTTCACTAGGATAGTCCTCTCCTTCTTTCCTTGAGAGCAGATTTGCTCTACAGCGGGATCGGCGTGTTCTGTTTCGTATCTTCTGGGATGAATTACTGTTAGTGTAACTATATTAAAGTCGCAACGTACCTTTCCAATGGGTAGATGGAAGTGAACTTGTCCAGATCTCATGTAGAGGATTGCATTGGCGGTGTTGAGGAAGGGTCTTCCCAAGATGATAGGTGTATCGTCATCTTTCTGCATGTCAAGAACCAAGAAATCTACGGGTATATAATAATCTTTAATCTTTACCGCAACGTTCTTTACTATGCCTTCTAGGAATCTTGTTGATAGGTCTGCCATCTGTAGCTGTATATAGGTTGGGTATAACAGTTCATCACCAAATAGGTAATTGTATGCTACCTTTGACATGACGTTGACCCTTGATCCAGTGTCACAAAAGGTCTTAAGAAAAACCATTTGCTTGATGGTGCACTTAATCGTTGGGACTCTTGGGTCTTCTCTCTTGACAATGTATGGTGGTGCTAACAGGTGGTCATGTTCGGTGTTAACCGAATTGATCAGTTGAACCATCTCTTCTAGAATCTGACTGAGCTCATTCTTTCTTCTTCTTCTATTGTTGTTATTCTTCTTCTTCTTAGGTTTAGCTAATTGTGGGCTTGTTCGTATGGCTTCTGTGGGAATGTGGGCGTTGTGAGGATTCGGTTCTTAAATGAGAACTTCTTCTTGTTCTTGATGGAAAACATAATCTTGGCATGCTCCGCATAGATGATGGCTTTAGTTGTGCATAAGAATGGTTGGCCTAGTATGATGGGTGCCCTTTCATCTCCTTCGGTCTCTATGACTACAAAATCAACGAGGACATAGGATTGTCCCATTCGAACAATAGCTTCTTCCAAAACTCCTTCCGGGTAGCAAATGGACTAATCTGCAAGCTGCAAACGTATAGTTGTGTACAACAAGGGATCTCCTAAAATCTTTTCATAAATTACCTTAGGTATAATGTTGACACTTGCACCAAAATCACAGATGGCCTATAGAAAGGTGTGACATCCTATCGAAATAGGAATGACAGGCCTCCTAGGGTCTCCTTTCTTCTTAGGGAGTGAGTGGTCAATCCACTGCACATCCGCTGGTTGAGTGTAGTAATGACCTGCATTGTGAATATCGACAAGGTTTGCAGTTTCTAAATCTTCTAGTTGGCCCGGAGGCTTACCTTTTTCCATTGGAGGAACAATAGCTGCCAGTTGAGCTAATTGTGATTCTAATATTTTATTGAAATTGTGTTGGTTTTTAATGGAAGAAGCAAAAGTATGTAATCTAGTGTTTATGTTCTCTAAAGCTTTGTCATTTAAAGTGACCTTTTTGCACATTTGGTACGGTAATTTAGATTGACCAGCAACTAGATCTCGCAAAGGTGGCAAATTGTAATTGCTATAATTATTGTTACCTTGAAAATTACCTTGTCGTGGTTGCTGATTCTATCCTTGATTTGATTGATTCCATCCTTGACCTTGTTGAGGACGATAGCTAGTGTTATTGTTGATGTAGTTCACGACCTCTTAGATTTTAGGACAGCTGACTGCTGAATGTCCTGAGTTTCTACATTCTTCACAAGTCATGTAAGAATCATTAATGTGCATGACTTCTCTCTTTTCAATGACTCTGTCTTCAAGCTTCTTCATAATGAGGTCTAGCTTTTCAGTGAATGTATCGACTTCCTTGAGATGATGAGTGCCTCCTCCTCTCTTACGAGGTTGAGTAAGTTCTTTATTTCAGCTTTGATTTGAGGCCATCTTCTCAACGAGTGCTGTTGCTTCGGTGAGCTTAAGTGACAAGAAAGCTCCTCCGGCTGCAGCATCTATGGACTCGCGAGTACTAACGACTAGCCCATGATAGAAAGTCTGCATAAGTAGCTAATCCTCCATTCTATGATGAGGGCATTCTGCAATGTAATCTTGAAAGCATTCCCATGCCTCGGTGAACGATTTGTCATGTTGCTGTTGAAAGCTTGAGATCTCCCCACGCAGAGTAGTGGTCTTGCCTGTTGGAAAGAATCTGGCTAGAAAAGCAGTAGAGCATTTGTCCCAAGAAGTGTTGGTTGCCTTATTATTATAGAACCACTGTTTTGCTTTTTCTAGTAGTGAAAATAGGAATAGGCGAAGTAAGATAGCATCTTTTGGTATGTCTTTGATCTTGAAGGTGCTGCATATCTCTAGAAAGTGTTGTAAGTGTGCACTTGCATCTTCACGTGCCTTTCCACAAAACTGATTTGCTTGCACCATAGTGATGAGCGCAGGCTTGAGCTAAAACCGTTATCTCCGATGTCGACATTAGGCACAGTACGGATGTTGGCGGTTGTTGGAGCAGAGAATTCACGGAGCGTCTTCTCAGCCATAGCTTCAAACACTGGTGTCAAGTTAGCTTCTAATTCTTCTCCTTTGAATGATGGAGCTTGCTCCTATGAAGAACAAGTTTCAGTGGAGGGTGTTCTTGATGGTGATTCAAAAATATCCCTCGTTCTTGCAAACTTCCTTCTTCTCAAGAGTTTCTCGGGATCTTTGGTGTAATTATCCAGGAGATCAAAAACCATTCATTCATTCATTCATTCATTACTCTGCATAAGATACACAAGTAGACGAAACAAGGGTAAGCCTGTTTGAGTTAGAGGTCAATTGGGTGATAGATCTTATTGTGGTGCATATGGTTATCAATACTTTCCTAAGTTTATTAGCCTTCCCCAGCAACGGCGCCAAAAATGCTTATTGGCATTTCTAACGTCATTGCAATAAATCTCAAATTCCTATCCCTAGCAGTGACGCTAAAAATGTTGGTATTAATTAACTTGCCTTTAGCAACTAGCCACTAGCCTCTTTACCCTTACTCCGAACTATGAAACTAGGTTGTCATCCATAATTGTGAAGCTAGAAATAAACCTCGGTACTAAATCATATTATTTTATGTGACTAGGCAGAAATAAATAAAGATGAATATAAACTAAGAATGATTCTACAAGCGGACAGATAGTTATACCACTGTAGCATTTTACCTAGAGTATTACCAGGTTGTCATTTATATTCTACCATTGGGAAGGCATTGCTAAGAAGCTACTCTATAGTATTGGTAACACTTATATGCAGTGAATAAGAGATGTAGCCAATGTCAATTCTCCTCAACCATAGGAAGGTGTCACAAGATAAATAATAGATAAATGATAAATATGATAAATATGATCAGTCATCTCATAATAATACTAATTCACTCATAGCAATCTAGACATGTTAACGTCGTCTAATCATTTAATAGAGAAATAACTCCTAAGTATTCAAGCTACAGTCAAAGCTACTTCATTTAGTGTAAGTATGTCTAACAATCATCGCTAAGTAATACTACTATAATTCCTAAACACATCGGAGCAATGTACGAGAAAAAAGATGAGTACAGGAACCTCATTATATAAATATACTCTTAACCTAACAATTCCACTCTACCAATCCACCGTACGGGGGAAGGCCCATAAAGGACTCTATGGATCTATCACATCCACGATCTACCTCACTACCCGGCACAACTGGGGATATTCGCAGATAAGTAATGCATCTAGGCACCATGCCTACACACTACCTACCACTCACCAACCGATCGAATTGATGAACCTATACGAACCAGTGCATGAATATAATAGCAAACTAACTATACTAGACATATTAAAGTAGATGATAAACAATGCAATCAAGAATATAATAATGAAGAATAATGTTGCTAGTAATGATCATACAAACACAGATATTATAATAAGAAAGAAAAGCTTAAGAACTATACCAAACTATTCTCTTCTTGACAACGTTGGGAATCCAAGATCGATGAAGAACTTGACTTTCTCTACTCTAGATCTAACTAGGCTAAACTATGAACTAGAAGGCTATGAGGAACTAGAATTTGAAGCTCTGGATGACTTGATCACCAAATGACTCGAGTTAGAATGAATTAAATGAATTAGGGTTTCCTAGGGGGTCTGGCTCCGCTTATATAGCTCGGTGGGATGCACGACAGCCGTTTGATCAAACCGACTTCATGTAGGGCTGAGATTGATCCTCAAAGGCGGTGGAAGAACATTCCAGAAGATGACAGGTGGGGCCCACAGGGGAGGGCCACCCGGCCTGGATGGTGGGGCCGGCCGATGTAACAACCCGAATTTTTACACAACACAAAAATCACAATTACAAAATTTTTCTCACATAACCATGTGATGTTGAGTGTCATTTAGAAACCCAACCATAGCTATGCATGGAAAGGAGCTCAAATAGGTCATTACATGTGCATGCAAAGCATGGCAAGATTAGAACCTTGTTCTTTTATTATCACATGCGTGTCAACATGATCACCTTTTTCATTAACACATGCAAGTGCAACCTTGCATTTAAACCCTAATCAATGAACCATGTACGATTTGGATTTTGTTGGATTTTTGTGATGACAAACCACTGAACTATATCAAAAGATAATAATCTAAATGATACCTATGCTATAAATACACTCCCATCATTATTTAATTAATTAACTAATATGACTAAACATATTATTAATCCAAATAGTAAATCCCAATATATATACGGGAGGTGACCTTAACTTAAGTCCTAGACTAGAAAGGATCATCAACAAAATACCCAAAACCTTAATTACCTTGCTAAGCAAAGTTAGTCACTAATTATACAAGAAAACTAAAATAGAAAAGGGATGGAAAATAGAAAAGAAAATGGAAAAGGGAAGGAGCCCGTGGAGTCCAAACCGGCCCAACCCAGCCTCCACTCTCTCTTCCCTTTTTCCACCTTCACCCAAGACTTGAAGTTGGGCGGCGGCCTAGCAAGGCCAGCAGCCGCCCTTCGCGCCCGCCCAAAGACTGGAAAGCGCCCGGCCAAACCCGCCTTCGCCGCAATCGGCCGGCAAGGCGGGGCCCACCCGTCAGCTCCTTTCCCTGCTCATCTTCTTCCTCGGGACGACACCGCCCCTACGCCGCGACAACCGAGCGCCAGCGTGGACGCCAGGCTCTCCCATGCCCCTCGTACGCCCCTGCTCTACCCCACACCCATGTGGGGCCCCCGGGTCACGCAATTCGTGTGAGCACCTCGCGCGCGCAACCGCTCGACCTCTCCCGCGCTGCAGCCGTGCACCACCCTACTGCCAGCCCCGATTCCTTGGCCGCGACGCAAAATTGGGATGGCCGGATGACAATTGGGGCCCGCGCGAACCCAACGTCGACATCCCAAGCCAGCCCGAGCCGCTTGATCGCTTGCACGCCGCGATCGCCGTCCATCCCCGCTGATGGAGCACCGCCGCCTATAAGTACCACGCTCCAGCGCCCCTCGGGTTCCCCAGGCACTTGCCGCCACACTGTGGCATCCACCGGACCACACCAAATCGAGAGAGGAGGGGGAGAGGGAAGAAGCAGCGAGAAGAAGGAGACCGCCGGATCCAGACGCCGCCGCCGGAGCAGGAGACGACGACCCGTACGGCTACAACAGCGTAGCCGCTCTGCACGGCACCGCTCCGACGCGACACAGCCCCAAATCTCCCTGCATCGCTATCCTACCTTCATCGCCACCGAGGTGAGCCGCCGCTAGCCGCCCCTTCCAACCTCGCCTTCCTACCGGTCATGGCGTCCCTCACCGAGGCGCGAAGGCCAGAGCCGCTCCGGGCTCATGGATACACTACGCACACGCACCTACACGATGTCGTCCAGCCCTGGCCAAACGAAGACCCTACCTTGCCACTAATAGCCCCAGGCCGCCATGGCGCCGCTGCAGGCACGCGCCCCTCCGCGGCGAGCCACCGTCCCAACAGCTGCTAGCCCCGTGCCACCAAACCTACCTGTGGAACCTGCTCACCGTACCATGGCGCACGTCGTGCGCACACCCGGCACCCGAGGAGACGTTAGCCGAGCCCCACAACCAATTCAAGCCGCTACAGCCGCGTTCCATGGCGTGGCTACGCCGCCACGGAGCATCGACATGCCACCATCGTTTCAGCCAACACGAGCCCTAGAACGCCAAACCAGTGCTAGTACCATGTTCGCCTCGACGTGGCACACTCCGTGCGCGCGCTCGAAGCTTAGCAGGCTTAGCTGAACCCGTGGCTCGCGCCACGCCACCACGTCTGCGTCACCGTGGAGCGCCGCCATGGCCGTTGCTGTTCCCACAGAGCCAGACTGCCTCGCATAGCACCAAAAAGGTGTAGAGCTCCGCCGTGAGATCCCGAGTCGAAACCGCATAAAAACGATGCCCGGACACCCCCTCTGTTGCTTGGCCGCGCAGCCACCGAGCCGCCGTAGCTTCGCCATAGCTGCCGCCGTGGGAACAGCGCCGCCGAGGACTATGGTCGTCGACGGCGAGCCGAGCGGCTACCTTGCTCTACCAATTGACCGAGAACTCAACCAATTTGACGTATGAGGCACTGCTTTGCCGTCCACACACCGCGCCGCCGTTGCTAGCCGCCGCCATCGCGGCCAGACTCACTGGAAACCTCGCAGCCACCGTGGAATGTTCCGCCGAGCCCTCTGGGGACCCGCAGTGCCGCCGCGCCGGCTAGACAGAGCCGAGAACCACCACAGCCGGGGCTGCACGCGGGCTCGCCGCCGGTGAGCCGTGCGGTGGCGAGACAGCACAGAGAAGAAGGGAGGAGAGGAAGGAGTCGCGTGCACCTGGTTCACACAAGCCAGTGAGAGAAGAGGAGGAGATAGACCCGGTGCACCGTAGACTGTGTCTGCAGTCTATGGGCTGGCAGCAGGAAGTCCACGATAGACCAGAGCCCGTTGGACAACCTAGCTAGCGACGTGGCACAAAGAGGTGCCGACACGTGGCGGGCTGGCCCGGCCCTGACCCGGCCCGCCAAGCCCATCGAACCCATCAGAGACCTAATGCTGACGTCATCATGACATCATGCTGACGTCAGCCCTAAACAGTGAACCAACCAGCAGCTGACATGTGTCACCCCTGGGTAATTTGGCCATTTTTGTTTTTTAGAAAATAGAATAAACTTTAGAAATTCATAACTTCTTCATACGAGCTCCAAATTTGGTGAGCCAAATTTCTAAATTCATCTAAAAACGAGCTCTACGCATTGGAGTCATGTTTGAGTGCATTTGAATCTTTTCACAATTCATTTGTTCTTGTGCCCTCTATAGGCGTCGCTAACACGACTGTATCTGTGCCGTTTCAGAGTCGGAGGAGGAAAGGACCGAGTACGATCGTGACTACAACGAGGATTTGGGAGACGACCACTCTGAAGGTGCCACATTCCACCCACTCATCGTAGAACCTATTACGCATTGCTAATAAGTAGTATTGCTAGTGCTTTAATTGCTGTTTATATTGCATGATTAGGATGCATGGTAGTTATTTCTTGATGCCTATTATCTTGACATAACCTCGCCCCTGCTCACCCACTGTTAGGTTAGACACACGCTTCCTATCATCATTGCTTTTATAATTCTACTATGCTTTATATCTTGATGTGATGCGTGGTGGAAACTGATGTGTACATAACTAAGGCACGTGGTGCCAAATTTGAACTTGTGGATGGTGAGAGTGCTGCGTGTGTCTTGGGTGTGTGGAGGGTGAGGGTTGTGTCGACCAAGCTAGAGTGTACGACGAGCCAAGGGAAAGTCTTGCCATATGATGCTACCTGAGCATCCGGATAAGCGATACCTGTGGTGGGTAATGGAGTTGGGGGATCCCGGGTGTGAGGCTCTGAGGGGTGGAACTCGGGATCGAGGTGCTGTGGTGGCACGTAAAATGGTAAACCTGATGAAGATATTCTGGTTTGGTCAAACCCTAAGGACTTACTAGTACATGGACCCATCGGGAATCCTTACGTCCCACTCGCTCCTTAATGGGGGGGAGATGGCTGGACTACTTGGTAGAACAGTGCCACTACTATTAGGCGAAAGAGTGTAGGGAGGTACGGGCATGATGGACTCACACCCTTCCGAGACAACATAGTAGCCATCAGGGGGCCTGGTGCTATGTCTCACAGTATCAGCCATTCTAGACTAGACTTGGGGTGTTCCAGGGCTGAGAGGTAGGGTGGCATCGTTCTAGGCTAGCAAGCAGCCGGAATCTGCCTAGACGGGGAACTATCGATGATGGCTATCTAGTGGGTATGTGAAACCTCTGCAGAGTGTTGGTTGATCGATCGATACGTATGCCGATTCGTCAGCTATGGACCTTTCCTGGTACCTGTCCTCACTAGATAGGAGATGAGTCCTTATTTTCTCCCCCGTGTTGTGATATAGAGCCGGTCGAGGACCGTTGAGGCAGGCCGAGTGGGAGTTGGCTGCCGACATGAGTGAGATGAGATATGGTGGATGAGGTGGATGGGTGGTAATGGATGGGATGATGGATGGTTGCTAGTGTGAGGAGGTGGTGTTAAAACTTGAACCATATACTTATTATTATACATGACAACTATTGCATAGGAAACCACAGCCAAATATAGGTCCTCATGTTTAAGCCTTATTGCATCCAGATCCAAAAGCATAGCAAAGCATAGGGTGAAAATGTGACCAGTATATATCGTACTGATACTTTGGCATGCTAGTTCTAAGGAGGCTTACAACTCCGAAGAGTACGATGGTTGAGGGTTTCGTCGCTACGCTCAAGTTGTTGGATAGAAGATGTTTCCGCACCCCCAAGCTGTTCAAGCTGCTATCTACTCTGTGATTCACGCCTGTCAGCGATTATAATAAGTTAATATAAACCTTGCTATTTGCACTCTTATTTACGATGTATGGATTTGGTATTCGACTGGAATTTGGGTAATGTGATTCAAATGGCCATATTACACGTCGACTGTGTGAATTTCCCATCGTGGAAAATCAGGTCATTTCAGCATGTAACACCTTGGCCCAGGGCTTAATAGGATTAATATGATACTCATACTAATAAGTTGCAACTTCTTTTCTAGAAGCTCATCTCGAAAGAACTCCAAGGTTAAGCGTGCTTGGCCTGGAGCAATTTCAGGATGGGTGACCGACCAGGAAGTCATTCCCGGGTGCGCATGAGTGAGGACAAAGAGCGTAGAAAAGACTAGTGTTGTTCTGTGAGGGCAGTATTGATCCTATTAAAGCTGTCAAATGTAAGCTGTTGACATTTCTAACGTCGCTACTAGAAATAGAGGTAAATCCCTATCCCTGGCAACGGCGCCAAAAATGCTTGTTGGTATTTCTTATGCACAAATAAAATATAAAGGATTCGCAAGCGCCTTTAAAAACCATTGTAGCATTTTACAGGGAGTATTCCGGTATCGTTATTTATATTTTACCACTAGGAAACAATGGAATAAGACATTGATAGTTCACCATCATGTATCTACTAACTTAATACACCAACTAGACTAAAGTAGGGGGTAAATGATAGATGATAGGAATTATGTATATATGACACACACACAGGAGAATTCTATGATAAGTAAATAGATAGCTAAAGTGAGAGGACAACGGGAGAGTTCAAGGTTTCTGAATACTTCTCTATTACCAAGGTTCTATAATAACTGATTTATGATAGATAAAGCAATCACACAATAGCACTTTGGAGCAATAGTACCTATCCAACTCTCGAATAAGACTGGGAAGAAGGTAGCCGGGTAAGGCTGCCAAAAGCTCTACGAAACACCAACTCCGACGTGGTGGAATACGAAGACCAACAAAAGCTGTCACCTCTCGATGGCTACCACAACTAACCGTAAGAATCGGGCGCAAACTCGGGTAAACACTAGCCTAGACACCACGTCTACGCTTAACGATTACTACTCTAGTCACGTCACGCTAACTAGAGCACCTAATACAAAGCGGAGATCCCATGCTAAAGTATAACAACTATACTAAACATAATATAAAGGCATAAAGTAAATAGAGAAGATAAATATATTGAAGCATAAGTCTTACAAGAATAGATACAAAGATATACAGAACTCTTGATGACTCCTGCGAAGACTCCTCCGAACCCCGGGCGTAGCGCCGCTCTCCCTAACTCTCAACTAGAACTACATTGAAAAGTCTAGCCCTAATTCTCTAGAGATGAGAGGTCATCCATTCGAGGGACGCCTCTACATCTCCATAATAATGTGGTGCCCTCAGGGAGGGGGTCTACCTCTTTATTTATAGTCTAGAAAAGCCTCCACCTCTTCTAGACAGGCGATGTGGGACTAATTCGACTTCGGCAATAGTGGAGATGCAAACCCTAAGGCGGTAGCAGACCGTCCGTCGAAGCGGGCCACAAATGGGCTCCGGAGGGCGCCGGGCGGCCCCGGGGTGGGGCCGGGCGGCCCCACCCTGTAGCAGGTGGGTCCCACCTTCGGTACGTCCTCTTCTGGTGCCTTCTAGAGTCTTCTAGTGTTGGTTTCTGTGTAGAATTGATATCTTTTGACTCCGGACTCTGAATATAGCAAATGATGTGTCCGTTTCGATCGTCTCAACGAGCCCGTCATAATGGTGTAGTCTAATTCATCATTTAATATACTTTTATTCTGTGCAAAATTAGATATACCTGCAAAACGATCGAGAACAACACAACTCGTGGAACTCATTAGAATCAAACCCTACAACTATGCTTTATGGTTGATATCATGTTATATTGAGCATTAGTTGATGGTATAAAATAGGCGTTAAGGACCGTCAACAAGTTCCCCCAAGCTTACCCTTTGCTAGTCCCTTAGCAAAGCCTAACTACTAAATTTGGATCAGGAGTCGCTACAATGCTTTCACTTCTCAAAAGTACACATGCTTTCAAACTGAAATTCTCTCTTGAATTAGACAAAACTGCTCTAACTTTCAAACTTACCCATGTTACCATTAATTATGGAGCTTTTCAACTTTCACGTGAGTCTTGAGTAATTGAAAGATAGAACAATCAAGTCAAGCACTATGTCTCAAATTCTTCACTCAACCAATATTCGGAGTTTTTACAAGTTTTTGAAATAAAACTCAGAGCTTAATTGTATGACACCCTCAAGTCTCTTAATATGTGGTATTTATGGATTTCACTTGAGGCATTTATGTTATCATGCCCTCCTACAACTAATTATTATAGTGGAGCTCATAGGAGTGGCATTAAACAAGGATGAGCATACTTGCAATTCATATATTGTAAAGTCAAACAATGGATCCAAAGAGAGTCAAGTCATACAATCAAACCAAGATGTGCATGTGTATGGAGTATGGTGGATAGGTGTATATATGGTATTTAGTGGCTAATCCTAATTCTACTATTGCTCCTTGAAATAAATCTCTCTCTTGAACTTTTCATAGGAAAACATGGGCTATCTTTATTCTTTCACTTTTTTTCTATATATTTTATTTTATTATTTTTTTAGGGAGGCGAGCATCTAAGTACCCATTGTTTTAATTGCTTGGACACTTATCCATTTTTTAACTCCCTCTTCTCTTTTTTAATACTTTTTCTTTTTCATAGCCACATGCATCCTTTGAATACAAAATAATTGGAGAGATAATAATAAGAACTTAGAGCATTAAGCAGGGGTTGTCCTATGGGGTATATTTTTGGTTGTTTACTCCCAGTGTAGAAGAAAAATATTTTTAAGGTGGATCTAGATAAAAGTGAAAAATGATTGCGCTTACTCCAGAGTAGGAGCAATGCATATATAGGCAGAGTGTGTAAGTGATCTTGATTAAAAAGCATGACAAGGCTCTCATAAGGTATACAACAAAGGTTGACTGAACTCAATGCAAAGCAAGCAGCATGAATGAGCAAAGGTTTTCCTAATCTAAATGTATATCATGTATGGCTTTGGTAGGAATTCAAACTTTGTCATACAAGAGCTCATCATGTAAGATTTTTAGAGTTTTCAAAAGATAAATCTCTAGAATTTGGTATCGTTAGGAATAAGATAAATAGTAGCTCAGTCTTTCTCATATCATATCCCTCAATCACCTAGACTTAGCTTAAGCATATGCCTCCACAAGTTTTAGGTTCGAAGTAAGTTCTTATATTAAAACAGTCATATCTAAAACTCAGAAGAATTTAAGGTTAAAAACTAGGCACGTGAAAGGAATTACGACAGAGCAACTATTCATCATCTCCAAGACAAAATTTTATTGTTCTTTAGTTTTTATTTAACTCTTAATAAACTAGACAGAATCTATGATCACACTCTAAATAGCTAAAGTATCTTTATTTGATTTTAATAATTATCCATCTTTTTATTTGTTTTAGACTAATAGACTCACAAAAGACTCTATAGACGTGGACCTTCATGTGCCCATATATTTTTGGTATTTTATGACTATAAGATAGACTCGATAATCGTATAGGTATACTTACCTGATAACTAGAGGATGCTCTCCCCCAAGCTGGATGTTGTCATAGTTGAGCATTAAAGCTGAGTGGTCCTCATAGAGGAGCTCATGTTTGTAAGAGCAAGTGTTACCAGGAATACTTCAATCTCATCACTCAAGAAGTTACTTCCTTCACACAGAGGTCAGCTATGTGTCGGAGAAATGTGCTTCGAGTGATGAAGATAAAGATTCCTGGGTGAGCTAGCTCTTGGAGTCATCCTACAGAAAGCTCTCACAAAACACCAAAACTCGTGGAACGGTATTAGGATAAAACGTTAGTGGTTAGCCGTTTTAGAGGATTGGGTGTTGTGGAGGTTTCAAAGTATGTTTATGATAACAATATTGCAGCAGGATGCTCAATTAATTTTTTTTGAATTTTATGGGTTTATATGCAGAAAGTACAAATGCATGATATGTATTTTTATTTTATAGGCCACCACAGTGAGAACTCCTATAACTTTTACGCTACAAGGGTTTCATATGGGGCTTAAAGTTTTTTTTAAGATGCATGAATGCAACCTAATGCATATCTATTTATTTTTATTATTTCCTATGTAATACTAATGTAGAAAACTAAATATGGTTAAGAAAAAATAAATCATGCAATGTAAGAAAGTAAATATGAATAACTACCGATGTTACCTCACGGCGAGGGTTCGATGTTTTGAATCCTCCGAACTGGACTCCTCCTTGCAAAGTAGTTCATTGATCGAGTACTTCGGTTTGCTTCTAAAGATGAGGATTGAGGTGGTGTATCCACTAGTGGCTTTTCCAATGGTGGTGCCAACTTCTTCCTTTCTTTTTGTTAGCATCTCGAAGCCAATCTTATGTGCATCCTTGTTACTAGTTTAGAACTCCCACTTGTAGAATTTAGGGAATCTTCCCACACTTTGCTTGATGTGTGTTCTACTCATAAAGATAAGGTAGAGATCAAGTGCATGGGCTCTATTGGTGAAAAAACACCAATGTAACCAAAAATTTATTCATTCTCTAACCTTAGGCACAATAGGATTGATGTCTATTTACATTGTGCATTTATATCTTGGGTGAGAATATCAAAAGTATAAATATGGCATTTAAGCTTATAAGATAAAGGAGTGGAGTTACTTAACCTATGAAAGTATTGTTCATCTTTACAAATTATCAAGATTGACATGATGACTATCATTTTCCAAAAATAGGATATATCATATTTGAGCTTATATGGTTAAGATTTAGATCAAGGGAATGGTGCTATGATGTGTACTCTAAGATCAAGAGAAAATGATGACCACTTATCTTTAATATGTTACCTTTATTACTGGAGCATGATGGCACCATGCGGTAAAAGGTAGATGAATTTCAATGGTCTTTTTCTTCCTTGCATTTTGAGTTGATCATTAGCATCTTGTTTCTTATGTTACACTTCTTTCTCACTCCTTTAGACTTTTGCTTCTCTCATTATTTCTTCTCTGCAAGGGATTAGTAGACAACACATACCCAAAGGAATATACTATCTATTTAAAGTGTGGATAGTGTTTGCCAAATAGTTAAAGATTAATCTATAGTTTGTTTTTTTTAAATGACTCACCATTACTTTAAATTTTCCAAACAAGGTTAAGCCAAAGATATAAATTTGAAGAATACCTCTAACCTTGATTTGATTCTATGAAGTCCCCTAATGTGATTTAAATATTTTTATAGAGGAGAGGATAGTCTATAGATACAACCAAATTCTTATACAAATATGCTTTGATTTTATAATGTTTAAGTAATATTCTAAAGCATACTTATAATAGAGTAAGGAAGTTCAAAAGACTAGAGATAGAACCAAGAATATGTAGGTGAATCAAAAGAGTATTTTATTTATTTTAAGTTTTAGCAAATTAAGCATGACATAAGGTATAGATAACCAAGACAATTAGCAATATGGTATAAGATGTTGAATGTAGTTTAAAGTTGCATGAAGCTTGGATAAACGTACCTTATGTTTTGCAGGGTGATTGGTCCACTATCATGGCGAAGTGTACGAGGTGTTGAAGTGTTCTTTCATCTATTCTTTCGTCTTAGTCCTTTCAATACACTTGTCCTCCTTTCTTTTCGTTTCGAACCATGATCAGACATTTATTCTTTCTTTCCTGCATAAATATTAGTGGACATATACCCGAAGGATTGCAACAAGTTTGGAATATGGGTTATGGTCCATAATTCATGTGAATTTCATCTATGCTAATGAAAGAATGGACTTCTAGGAATACTTTAGCATAGATTTCTTCTAACACATTTTGTTAGTAGCTGTACTTTTATATGGTTCAAGGCAAAGGTAACTTGCGATAAAAGATTAAGTGAATAAACTTTGATACTTACAACTCTTCTATGGAGAATGAGCTGTGTCTTCCTTTTGTGCAAAGTTATTGAACTTCATCATATACCTTGATTCATCTCTGATGTGAGTTCATCTCTTGACTTACCCGAATTAAATTTGAGAGTTTTCTATAAGGGTTAGTCCAACAAAATATCCAATATCTACTATAATAATTTCTAGTTCAATAACCAAACCAAACTCCATGTCTAGTTTGATTAAGGTAGGCTATTTAACCTAAGCACCACGCTTAATTTAAAGGCCTATAAAAGTATGTGCAGTACTTCCAAACCAAAGCATACTATAGTAAATAAAGATAGCATGAAAGCTCTTAGAGGTTTACTCAAATAGAGATAAAAGCATGATCATGTATGGTGAGAATATATATTTTTTTTTCTATTTTAAGTAGGGATGAAAGTGATATGCATATGTGCAAGGAACTGAACATGCTGTGGATTTAATATGAGATGGAGTAGACACATGGATTATTCAAAGTAAACATGCAACAGAATGTAACAGGATAACTACTCATCAAATTTAAAGTCTATGAGCAAGACTTTCTCACCTTTCTTAATCATACTTAATATGAATCACAATGGTATTTGTGATTAGCGTAGTGTCTTTATTCGTCACATATGATAAACTTAGAATTCATGTGATGATGACTTTTCTTTTCCAATCTACACATGGTTAGAATAATAAATGTTTATACATAGCTGTGAGATGGCAGGGCTTTATTGTTGATGGATCATGAATGTTCAGGCACCCTGAGTTCTTCAATATCTCCCATGTCTCGTTCTTGTGGAATTTTACCATAAGGTTGGAACGGTTGATATCCTGCTTATTCCACAACTCAACAAAATAGGGGTAATCCTACTAAACCTAGTGGCAAATTAGATTAGCAGATATCAAGATCAATATCAAAATCTTTACGCCAATTGTTTCCCCGGCAACGGCGCCAAAAATGCTTGTTGACATTTCTAACGTCGCTACTAGAAATAGAGGTAAATCCCTATCCCCGGCAACGGCGCTAAAAATGCTTGTTGGTATTTCTTATGCACAACTAAAATATAAAGGATTCCGCAAGCGCACAGAAAACCATTGTAGCATTTTACCGGGAGTATTCCAGGTATCATTATTTATATTTTACCACTGGAAAACAATGGAATAAGACATTGATAGTTCACCATCATGTATCTACTAACTTAATACACCAACTAGACTAAAGTAGGGGGTAAATGATAGATGATAGGAATTATGTATATATGACACACACACAGGAGAATTCTATGATATGTAAATAGATAGCTAAAGTGAGAGGACAACGGGAGAGTTCAAGGTTCCTGAATACTTCTCTATTACCAAGGTTCTATAATAACTGATTTATGATAGATAAAGCAATCACACAATAACACTTTGGAGCAACAGTACCTATCCAACTCTCGAATAAGACTGGGAAGAAGGTAGCTGGGTAAAGGCTGCCAAAAGCTCTACGAAACACCAACTCGACGTGGTGGAATACGAAGACCAACAAAAGCTGTCACCTCGATGGCTACCACAACTAACCATAAGAATCGGGCGCAAACTCAGGTAAACACTAGCCTAGACACCACGTCTACGCTAACGATTACTACTCTAGTCACGTACGCTAACTAGAGCACCTAATACAGGCGGAGATCCCATGCTAAAGTATAACAACTATACTAAACATAATATAAAGGCATAAAGTAAATAGAGAAGATAAATATATTGAAGCATAAGTCTTACAAGAATAGATACAAAGATATACCAGAACTCTGATGACTCCTGCGAAGACTCCTCCGAACCCCGGGCGTAGCGCCGCTCTCCCTAACTCTCAACTAGAACTACATTGAAAAGTCTAGCCCTAATTCTCTAGAGATGAGAGGTCATCCATTCGAGGGACGCCTCTACATCTCCATAATAATGTGGTGCCCTCAGGGAGGGGGGTCTACCTCTTTATTTATAGTCTAGAAAAGCCTCCACCTCTTCTAGACAGGCGATGTGGGACTAATTCGACTTCGGCAATAGTGGAGATGCAAACCCTAAGGCGGTAGCAGACCGTCCGTCGAAGCGGGCCACAAATGGGCTCCGGAGGGCGCCGGGCGACCCCGGGGTGGGGCTGGGTGGCCCCACCCTGTAGCAGGTGGGTCCCACCTTCGGTACGTCCTCTTCTGGTGCCTTCTAGAGTCTTCTAGTGTTGGTTTCTGTGTAGAATTGATATCTTTTGACTCCGGACTCCGAATATAGCAAATGATGTGTCCGTTTCGATCGTCTCAACGAGCCCGTCATAATGGTGTAGTCTAATTCATCATTTAAGATACTTTTATTCTGTGCAAAATTAGATATACCTGCAAAACGATCGAGAACAACACAACTCGTGGAACTCATTAGAATCAAACCCTACAACTATGCTTTATGGTTGATATCATGTTATATTGAGCATTAGTTGATGGTATAAAATAGGCGTTAAGGACTGTCAACATAAGTGGGCCCGGCCTCGAGGGGCGGGACGTTACAAATGGTATCAGAGCCGACTCTCATGGTTTCATGGGCGCGTGTGTTACAGTTGCGCAGGCATGGTGCGTATGGCTGGTGTGGATCCGTCGTGGTCACATAGCATGGCATATGCGCTGGCACTGGACACACGGACATGGCCAAGAGAGGAGGTTCCTGGCCTGGGGTTGATCGACGAGGACGTCGATCTCTTAAGGGGTGAGGATGTAACACCCCGGCCCAGGGCTTAATAGGATTAATATGATACTCATACCAATAAGTTGCAACTTCTTTTCCAGAAGCTCATCTCAAAAAACTCTAAGGTTAAGCATGCTTGGCCTGGAGCAATTTCAGGATGGATGACCGACCAGGAAGTCATTCCTGGGTGCGCATGAGTGAGGACAAAATGCGCAGAAAAGACTGGTGTTGGTCTGTGAGGGCAATATTGGCCCTATTAAAGCTGTCAAATGTAAGCGGACCGGGCCTCGAGGAGGTGGGACGTTACAGTCGACCCCACCTGGAGGTGGCTCCTCCTCCCCTTCGCTCCGGTGTCTTCTGGATCCTTATAGAGTAGTTTGGTGTATTCCTGAGTTGCGGATAATTCCATGGTGTAGATTTGTAGTTGTGCCCCTTTTTCGGTATTTTCTGGATTAGTCCCTAGAAATTGATAAATCACCAAAACTCGTGAAAGTTGTTAGATAAAACACTAGCCTTCTAGATATTGATGTATGTTTCTTGCCTTTTGATATATAAAAAGTTGACGCTATCCACCATCAACAATTAATATAATCAAACTAGAGATGCAAAGATAGAGATTGAAGTGAGTGTTAGGAGTGTCAAGCTAAAATAAAGATCATATGAGAAATCATGAATTGGCTTGATTATATTTATGTTGATCCATATATGTCTCTATGTGTCAAACTAAAGCTTGATCGATCTTAACATTCATATATCTAGAAGATATTCAAGCAAGGATCATAAAATCAAAGAAATATATTTTAATGGATGCTTAATATGATGTGACTTGAGGCTTGATAAGGTGAAGATAGCAAGGAAAGCATTTTGAGGGACTAAGCGAAGGTGAAGGTCAAACGATGGCTTGAGGACTGAGACACTATAGCTAAGGTGAAGAAGAGAGTACTTACATTGAGTCAAGGAACTAATCGAGCTATGAGGAGTCACATTATGTTGAGTATCATATCATTACTAGAAGTGACTTGAAGCTATGAATTGAACTCACATGCGTTGAAATGATTCAAGTCACATGCAAAAGGATGATTGTTCAAAG
Organism: Chrysopogon serrulatus; assembly: GCA_015844335.1. Classification (NCBI taxonomy): domain Eukaryota; kingdom Viridiplantae; phylum Streptophyta; class Magnoliopsida; order Poales; family Poaceae; genus Chrysopogon; species Chrysopogon serrulatus. The sequence continues at coordinate 402,667 of JADLZL010004721.1, forward strand.
AGAGGAGATAAAAGATGATTGCAAACCTTTATAATGTGATATTGAGAAAGAGGATAATACATGCAATGGTGGAATCCCTAATTACAAAAAGAAGCAACAATTGGCTCAAAGGCATTTAAATTCACGATCAAGGGGGGTACTAATAGTGTGCTAGGTGGAATCAAGTGCTCAAAACACCAAACACAACTCAAATAAACCTAGCCACATAAAGCTAGCCGAGCTGAACTCTTTTCTGTGCTGGCTTGCGTGGAACCTCTGCACTCAGTCGTGGAACCTTCGTGACGTGGAACCTCCATGTGTAAACACGGAGGTTCCGGGTCTGTCTTACCAGACTGTCTTGTGGGAGCAGAGGGAAGTATTTATACCTTTCCCTCTCTCCCTCAATGGTATATCTTCTCCATTCCTTCATTCCCTCAATGGTGCTCCCAACTCCCTTGCTCAAATCTTTGTAACATCTTGAGGGATTTGGCGCTAGAGAGTGTGAGAAAGCTCGAGGAGATCATTCTCCTCTATCCAGGAAGGCTGGTATCACATTTGATCCAATTTTCATTCATTATATTCCTGTAACACACGCAACGGGGAGGGTGGATTGAGCTGGTAGATTAGAGGAGGAGGAGAGGGAGGCGAGGGGATGTGCCCTAGGGCGGTGGCCCGGCGTGGGGCAGCGGCATGGGGGAGGGGGTGCGCGGCGTGGGGAGGAAGGAGAGGAGGAGGCGCGGGAGAATAGGAATAAATGGGATTAACCAAATTACTTTTTTAACTGATCCAATTACAATCTCTCTATATTTATAGTCCCGAATAGACTCTAAAAGGCAAAGAACCTTCCGGATCCTTTCTTTTTTACAAATTTACCTAATTTCCTAGAAATATCTCTAATAATTATTTAAATAAGATAATTGCACGTGAGCGGGTCCCGGGGGGGGGGGCGGCCCCCGCGGCACCCCCCCGGTGGTGGCGGCGCGGCACCCTCCCACCCCCTAGGTTTTGGGGTGGGCGCGGCCTCCGTCGCTGTTGATGGTCGTTATTGTATGAAATCAACCGTCAACTAGCCATGAAAAGGATGCAATTGTGATCACCAAAGTAGATATAGGGTTTACACTAACCGAATTCCACGAGTTTTGGTGTTTCACTATTTCTGCAGGCGTAAACTGGAAAAGGCGCAATCACAAGAGCTTATCGGAATAAGGAAACGGAAAACAGACTCCACGGCAACACAGGAAGGTTCTAGAAGAGACGAGAAGGCACCACGCCGAGCCGGGGGCCCGGAGGCCACCAGGCCAGACCGACCGGTCTGGCCCCGGACCCGGGGTTGATGCTGGCTGGCCCAGTTCAGCCCGGTTCACCGGTTCGCTCCACCGCCTTTGAGGATCGATCCTAGCCGCCCGCCAATGTCGGTTTGATCTTATGGCTCACGATCATCGCCCAGGGCTATAAAAGGAGGGCAGGACCCCCTTGGGAGGGACATCCCCTGGAAACCCTAATTCATTATTCGTTGGGATCCATTTGAAAGGCGTCCCTTGAAAGGATCATACTCTCATGGAGATCAACACACTAGGGAGATTAGGGCTAGACTCTTCAATGTAATAGTTTAGCAACTTGAGAGCTAGGGTTGAGAGGCTTCGTTCCGGATCTCGCCGTGGAGCCTTGGAGGTCTGGTATATCTTTGTATCTTATCTTTGCAAGACTTATGCTTTAGTATATGTTAACACTGAATTTTGGTAAAGGCCGAGAAGATGACAGGTGGGCCAGTACAGCAAGCTCACGAGGAGGCAAGTATTCGGAGCATTCGGCAACGCTCGTGCGGTCGGCCAACTCTAAACGATTCGGCAACACTCGTGCGGTCGGCTAACTCTAAGCGATTCGGCAAGTATTCGCGTGGACGGTTATCCTTAGAGGCGGTGGCTCCGTTCGGGAAGTAAAAGGTGGCGAGCATAAAGCCGAATAAAAGGAAGCAAACACGATGATCAAGGACTCCGAAGAAGATTAGAGCTAAGAATCACCATACTTCTGAGTTACCTTTTATGTATTCGTAATCTCTTAGGATTCGTGTTATGTCCAGGGTATAAATATAAACCCTCGACCATTGTAAAGGATGTTCACAACCAAATCAATACAATCGGCCCCGTGCCAAGTTTTCGAGTCCTTTGTCGTGTCGTCGAGTTCTTCGAGAGGAGCCATTGATCCGTCTACCTCCGTAAGTTCCGACAACCTTGCTATCATGTCTAGTATCATGCGGTGGATTTAGACGTTGATGCAAGTAGTCTTGTTTGTCTCGACTGGATGGCAGGCGTCTGCTTGATAATCAAGAGGTCTTTGCTTATGCTTTGTTTATCTCGACTAGATGGCCGTGCGGCAGGCGTTTGCTTGATAGCTTAGCGAAGCAGGATAGTTATCGGCTCTATTAGATTTGGCAAGGTCTGATAGATTCATTAGGTTATCACGTGTTGCATGTTTTAAATTACTTGTAACACTCTTTTGCCCAATCTAGATTGATTAGGTTCGGCTTCTTACTTTTATAGATCTATTCGTTCTCTAAACGTTTTATTATCATGGTGGATAGATTATATGCTTACATAGCCGACTTAGACCAATCTAGATTGTTACATGTTGTGGGTTCTTACATGTTAGAAGCATTTAAATCTTGATAGGATTGAGTGTCGTGCGGTAGATACAAGTTCTTGATGGGTTTGCTCGTGATAGCTTGTTTGTTCCTTCTTCATGGACCCCGAGTCGGCTGATTTGCCGAGCTTGGTTATGCTTCAACTCACGATTGACTTTCACTTGTTCAAACATGTCTTCTCATGCAAGCGTATTTGGCAATCAATGTTTTACGTATCTTTTATCTTTATATTAGCCGAATAAATCATAAGCATGATTGGTAGACGGCTTCTATAGGCGTATGTCGTAAATAAGTGGCCCGAGGGGCCGTATATACGGAGCTATGCGGTCTCACCCGGCATGTTCCAATTTTGTATTTAACAATCTTTTGTCCCTTGTCGGTTTTCAGGTCAAACCGACCGAACGCCTCGGATCTTCAAACCGCCCGGTCACCCGATTGAAGCCACGCTTTCCGGCTTCTTTGTGTGTGAGGCACCAGCGTCACGTTTTGTGTCAACACACTTTTTGGCACGCCCGGTGGGACATTTTTGTTCAAGATGCACGAAATCAACAACGACCATGTTCGGATGTGACCATAGATGAGTTCTTGGGAAAACTTGAGAGAATTGGTGCGGCAAGCATGTGAGCAATTTCAATGAAGTGCTTGATGTCCTTTTCCAAGAATAAGAGCAACAAGGTGATCCGAAGCAATCGTTGCCAAGGGTTCTTCTTCCACATCAATCTGATTTTTCAAGAAGAAGATGCTCGGAAGATGTCGAGTTGGTCTACAAAGCTATGGGAGAAACTATGACAAATCACCATACAACTTTTCTGAACACCTTTCGGGCAATCATGGTCAACACTTTCGGTCCAACGGCCGATAAGTATTTTGAAGAAAATATTGGCCCAATCCATGGACCAACACTTTTCAATGTACCAAAGTATCAAGAAAAGCCTGCTTTGGAGATGATGGAGCATCGGCTCAAACAAAGGAGGACCCGGCTCCCAATGAAAAACAACGACCTCCCACCTATGGCCAAGTGACATTTGGTACAACAGGAGATGTACCCCCATCAGCTTTCAAAGTGTCTCCAGCATCAAATAGGCTGCAGAGGAATATGTATGGAGATGGATATCAGGAATTTACTGATTATCTCGCCTTGGATGCTTTTACCGAATCCGGGATACAAGATCTGCGTCGGGTATACCTTACGGAAGGCAAACATGAGGAACTCGAATTCGGGACGTTGATCTTATTATGCATAGGATGGCTGATATGATGTAGAATCAGTTCGGCCTAAAGCCAAAAAAATCAATCCTATTCATACAAGTCTCCTTATCCAGAATGGTACAATAGAGTGGCACTTCCTCCAAGGGTCAAACCTCCAACGGATTTGACTAAGTTTTCTGGTCAAGATGATACTAGCACTTTGGAGCATATTACTTGATGCGGCTTGGGGAGGCCTCCACAGACGAAGCTTGGAGAATTCGATATTTCCCTTTGTCTCTCACGGGGCCAGCTTTCACATGGTTTACCTCCTTGCCGCCCATTCCATTGGTACATGGGCGAGCTAGAGCAGAAGTTTCATGCATATTTCTTTACGGGTACTAATGAAAAGAAGTTTGGTTGACCTCATGAGTTTGAGATAGAAAGCTAATGAAACACCACGGGGAGTATCTTCGCAGGTTTAGAGAAACTAAGAACCTTTGCTATTCTCTGAACTTACCGGATGATCAGTTGCCAGGTATGGCTATAGCAGGCATGCAGCCGAACGTCAGAGAGAAGCTATTCGGCATGGAGTTTGATGACCTTGGTCAACTTTCACAGCGGTTGGCAGCTATGAGTAATCAAGCCCAAGGGTTCAAGAGAGACAACCGTTTCCAAAAAGGCAATGTTGCTAGTGAGATGTATCAAAGTTTTCTAGAAGAAGCAGCTGAATACGATGACAATGACGAGATAGCTGCAGCTGAACTGACCTAGGCAAAAGAGCCTACTCAAGTTAGCCAGCGCTGGTTGAGGCAACAAAAAGGAACTTATGATTTTGATGTCTCTAAGTCAGATAAGCTCTTTGATCTATTGGTGAGAGAAGGACGCATCAAACTGCCAGAGGGACATCCTATGCTACGTCCCGAAGGAGTGAAAGACAAGAAGTACTGCGGCTACCATAACACCAACTCTCATTCTATCAATGATTGCCAAGTGTTCAGAGTGCGGATTCAGAAGGCTATCCAAGAAGGACATCTGAAGTTCGATGGCAAAATGAAGATTGATGGTCAGCCTTTTCCTCAAAATATGATTTCCTTCTCTGTGAATATGGTTTCTGCAGATGATCCTAAAGGTAAAGGCAAGGTGAAGGTGTTAACCTCGACAGAGCAAAGAAGAACGATATTGTCGATCTGATCGACAGCAAATCACAAGTGAGGAGTGAAGCAAAAGGTTCGGTTCAAGAATATTTGAGGCGAAAGAGGTGAAACCTCTAAACCTAGGGTTACATCACATATCCTGCTGAACAAGTGGCAAAGAAAGCAAGAAAGGGAGTATTATGAAGAGCAAAGGTTTATAGAAGAGCGCCGGAGATATGAAGAAGAGGTGTACCGTAGAGAACAAGAAGAACACATGAGAGAAATGGAGCAGTCTCATTGGGGGTGTTCATTCTTTAAGCATTGCTGGAATGAAGGCTTGAAGTTGCCTGCTAGAAACAATTGCCCTGAATGCAGTGATCAATATTTTGGGTATAGGCAATCTCGGGTCAACGCCGTCCGGTCCATGAAAGACTTGGAACACGCTTTTTTCGAGGACGATCGGCGCTTAAAAATAGACAGTTTTGAGAATCAGCAAAGGAAGAGGTTTGCAGACCAACATTGGACTCATTATAAAGGATACAATGGAGAGGAAAGTCCCCATGAATACGTATGGCAGAGAGGACAGTGGTGCCCTCCAAGATTGAGAAAGAGCCAAAAGAGAAGAGTTCAACGTTTGAGGAATGAGGAGCAAAAACAAGCAGCTATTGGGGAGAAGTGGACATGGCACCCTAAAAAGAAACCGGATGGGCATGGTCCTTCAGGTGATGCATGCATGGCCTTTTTCCTTCCATCAGAGTTCATAGCTCCTGAAAACCAAGATGTTCAAAAAGAAGTATACTCCGATTTTGATGAAAGTGAGTTTCAAGATTTGATGGCCCAGCTTGTCTTAACGCAGCAGGCGATTTTCGACAAACCAGCCAAATATCGTCATTTGAAGCCACTTTATTTGAAAGGATACGTCAATGGCAAGCCTCTAACTAAAATATTTGTTGATGGAGGAGCTGCTATCAATATTATGCCATATGCTACCTTCAGGAAACTTGGGATGACCGGTGAGGACTTGTTAAAAACTGACATGATTCTTAGAGACTTTGCTGGCAACCCTTCTGATACCCGTGGAGCTGTACATGTTGAGTTGATGATTGGGTCAAAGACTTTGATCACTACCTTCTTTGTCATTGATGGCAAGGGGGCATACAGTCTGCTTTTGGGAAGAGACTGGATTCATGCCAATTGTTGCATTCCTTCGACCATGCACCAAATTCTTATTCAGTGGGTTGGAGATGACATTGAAGTTGTTCATGCTGATGATTCCGTAAGTGTTGCTGCTTCGGAGCCCGCTTATTGGGAATATGATGGCATTGATTGTTTCTCCGGCAAAGTGTGGGGAGAAGGTCCTGTGAATGTCTTCAACAGAGATCAACAGCCAATCCAAGCAGTCGGCTCTCACAGTAATTTTTAATGGGTAATCCAATCGGTGGCAACAAAGGAAAGTTGGGACGCGGTTTTATGTTGGCCGATAAGTTAGAAGAAATAGATGTTGGTGATGATATTAAGCCAAGGCCAATATACATTAGTGCAAGTTTGAATCTAGAGTATAGATTACAGTTGATAGACCTTTTGAAAGAGTTTAAAGATTGTTTCGCTTGGGATTATACAGAGATGCCCAGATTAGATCGCTCTATTGTTGAACATCGATTACCTATTAAGTCCGGATATCGTCCTTACAAACAACCTCCACGGAAGATTTATAAAGAGGAGGTATTGGCCGATGTGAAGAAGGAGATTGAAAGATTGTTGGAAGCAAATTTCATTCGGCCATGCAGGTATGCAGAGTGGATTTCAAATATAGTTCCCGTATACAAAAAGAATGGGAAGATGAGGGTATGCATAGGCATCAGAAATCTTAATAAAGCTACTCCGATGGATGGATACCCAATGCCAGTTGCCGATTTCTTTGGTAGACGCTTGTAATTTGGATATGAAGTCATTAGCTTTATGGATGGGAATCTTTGGTTATAACCAGATTTTCATGGCAATAGAAGATATCTCAAAGACAGCCTTCAGATGCCCTGGTCATATTGGTTTATTTGAATGGATTGTCATGACATTCGGGTTAAAAAATGCCGGTGCAACTTATCAACGAGCTATGAATTACATCTTCCATGAGTTGATCGGCAAAGTCGTGAAAATTTATATTGATGACGTGGTGGTCAAGTCTAGAAACCATGAAGGGCATTTAGCCGATTTGAGGAAGACTCTGGAGTGTACTAGAAGACATGGTTTGAAAATGAATCCAAATAAATGTGCTTTCGGAGTCTCGGCTGGTGAGTTTTTGGGATTTCTTGTTCATAAAGGAGGGATTGAAGTCGGGAAAAAGAGCATGGAAGCGATAGATAAAGTTGTCCCTCCAACTAATCTCACAGAGTTACAATCATTGCTTAGCAAGATTAATTTTGTAAGAAGATTTATATCCAATTTATCAGAAAGAATCTTGCCTTTCTCTCTACTATTGAAACTCAAGAAAGATCAAGAATTTGTATGGGGTGACATACAACAGAAGGCTTTTGATGAAATCAAAGAGTACATGAAGGCGTCACCTGTGCTGGTACCTCCACAACTTGATAAACCTTTTAAGTTGTATGTGGCGGCCGATGGTCTAACGATAGGATCGGCCCTCATGCAAGAGTTTGAAGGAAAGGAGAGAGTGATAGCTTATCTTAGCCGAAAATTGTTGGATCCAAAAACAAGGTATTCAGCTATGGAGAAACTTTGTTTGTGTGTGTATTACTCATGTACCAAATTTCGGCACTACTTGTTAAATGTCAAATGCGTGGTAGTTTCTAGTTTTGATGTAATAAAGCATATGCTATCGATGCCAATTTTGAATGGAAGGATTGGCAAGTGGATTTTTGCTTTATCAGAGTTTGATTTAAAATATGAGTCGGTAAAAGTGGTAAAGGGTCAAATTATTGCTGATTTTATTACACAACATCGTGATCTTTCTATTGAAATGATAAGCATTGTGCCCTGGGCTTTATTCTTCGATGGTTCATCCTGTAGCAAAGGTGATGGTGCTGGTATTCTCTTGATTTCTCCACAAGGAGTAACCTTTGAATATGCTAACAATAGTCCCATTAAGCATTTTTATGTTAGGGCTTCTAACTAACAATCAAGTAGTATGAAGCATTGCTTAGAGGGCTTCGGCTTCTTATAGAAGTCAAAGTCATTCTTTGTTGAAATCTTTGGAGATTCTCGAGCTGGTGATCAACCAATTGGTGGCCAATATGAGTGCAAAAATGATGTGTTGAGAGAATATTATGAAGAGTGCTTGGGGAACTTTTGAAGAGTTTTCGAGTAGCGACCTTGCATCATATCCCTAGGGAGTACAATGAAGAAGCAAATAAATTAGCTCAGGCTGCTTCTGGATATCATGAAAATCAAGAAGTTTTCACTATAGACAAAGATGCTTCGGATGCCGATCAAGTGGTTGATGATTGGAGGTGCGAGATCGCCGGTTATCACGAGGAATCCATCGCAGAAAAGTTTCCCGAAAAGCTCGGTACAAAGCCCTCAAGTTCGTGCTTCTTGGTGATCAATTATATTATAAGTCTATAGATGGAGTATTACTTAAATGCTTGAATCAAGAAGAGGCCAGAAGGGTGATGTATGAAGTGCATGAAGGACTATGTGGTGCACATCAATCAGCTTACCGAATGAAGTGGATAATTAGGAGAACCGGTTATTTTTGGCTAATTATGCTAGAAGATTGTTTTGAATACTATAAAGGATGTCATGATTGTCAAAAATTCGGCAATATTCAAAAGGTTCCAGCATCTGCTATGAACCCAATAATCAAACCTTGGCCATTTAGAGGATGGGGCATAGATTTAATTGGTCAAATTCATCCTCCTTCGAGTAAAGGACATAAGTTTGTACTCTTGGCCACAGATTATTTTACCAAGTGGGTTGAGGCTATCCCTTTGAAGAAGGTTACATCAGAAAACATGATCAGTTTTGTTAAAGAGCATATAATTCATAGGTTTGGGATTCCCCAAACGATAACGACTGATCAAGGGACTCAATTTACTTCCTCAGAATTTTGTGATTTTGCCGAAAATATGGGAATTAAGTTGTATAATTCTTCTCCTTACTATGCACAAGCCAATGGCCAAGCAGAAGCATCAAACAAGATTATGATTAAAATCATCCAGAAGAAGATTGATGAGAAACCGAGAAGATGGCATTTGGTTCTTAATGAAGCATTATGGGCTTACCGAATGGCTTGTCATGGGTCGACTCAAATATCTCCCTATGAGTTGGTTTATGGGCATTATGCTATTTTGCCATGGGAGTTGCAATTGGGTTCAAGACGAGTTATGTTGCAAAAAGATTTGGGAAAGGAAGATTATACAAATTTGATGATAGATGAGTTAGAAGATTTGCATCTGATTCGTCTCAAGGCACTGGAAAATATTGAGATAAACAAGACACGTGTTGCCAAGTATTATAATAAGAAAGTTAGAGCAATTCGCAGAAGGTGATTAGAGCAATTCGC